>OX421477.1:16236780-16629280 GCA_949126895.1 Eilema caniola
AGAGTTAGTTATAGAATATTCCTCCTAGAATAGTACACGGTGTATAATAGCCCCACCTTTTTTTTTTACGTGCGGGAAATCCCCACGGATACCCACCCCTCCGGAGCCGGAGGGGGAGGTTATGTCGGACTCGAACCGACTAAACCGCACGCCGTCTCTGGGTCGTAGTGCTAGGCCGAAGGTGAGGTTGTCATGCGACATATCCCTCGCACCCCGGCTGACCCAGGGCCATCCCTCTCGGTCTGGCCCTCCTCGGGAAGGGGGGGACCACGCGGTCCCCGACTCAACCCCGGTGTGGGGAGGCGCGCATCGTCCTACGATGCGCGCCGATAATAGCCCCACCAAGATAACTTAGCGTCCCCGTTATCTTGGTCACGTCAATTCAACCTGCAAATTGATATACGTTTAATTGACAGATGAGGCTCTGCATAAAGGCGGAGCACAGGTTTTCCTCTGAAGATCAGACAGACGACTGAGGTTGGCGCTTAGAAGGTGACTAAAACGTCACAGGTTCAAGTCACATGATCTTCACGTTCAAAGTCTGTTAAGTGCCTTATGATGTGGAGTTATTACTTATAGATAAATTAATTTTATATCTGTAGTGAGTCGTGCCGGCGCTGTGCCCCCGGGCGGCAGCGGCGTGAGAACGGCGCTCGTGCTCGTACCGTACGTGCGAGACACGTGTCGAGGCGAACTGGATTAGCTCCAAGTATTTAGTATGAAGAAGGAAGTTGTGAGGTCTGGATAGAACATGTAAAACCTAACAAACTTGTGCTGACTAAGATGTTATCTTCTACGACTGCGGTCGTGAGCTCAATTCTCGAAGTTTGAACTCTATCACAGAAACACCCATACGACCATCATATTTTTAAGACCCATTTATAGTTTAGGTCTAAAGTTTGAGGTTCTATGGATACGTAGCCTCGATTTTTGCTCGGTACAAATATTTGTACGCTTGAAATAACCTGTAGAAGTACCAAACTGTCAGTCCTACCCAAGACTTACTTAAGGCCGGCTTGCAGTCGATTTCAACATTTTTTAACCATATTTATTTTAAGTAATAATGCAAATTGCGCAAAGTAATAAGCTTATTCATAAAGTATACTTAGCCATCATGCGATGTGTAAAGACAGAAACACGATTCATAATAACTGAGTCGATAGAAATAAGCGTCACACAATTCATGACTCTAAGATTCTCAAAATCCCTATTTCAAACACATTTTATACTGCCAGTATCAAATAATGTCGAAGATTATACTAAAAATAGAGCATAAAAATATTTAAGTCCCAGGACTAATAAAAGTTATAATTTAATACGCAGATATTATTTTTTCAAAAAACATAAGTCCTCTAATTCGCTGTAATCGAACTCTCGCGGCCATCTCTCTCTCCCTCTCAGCAGTGCGATGAATAGGTACGTCGCACTGCAATCCGGCCTTAAGGTACGTCCACCTTAAATGATTCTCATCTTTTTCAGGCTGTAATGCCTCATTCAATATCTACTAAATAATAGACGAGTGTAATATATTTTGTCATCGTAATGACAGTAAAAAGTTTATTCTAATTTAAAACTGAAATTACTGAAGTATTTTACATACTCAGTTTTCAAACCGAATGAATGAGTAGAATTGGTAGAATGATTTGGCACGTTGCAGAGAATTACGGTTTTACTTTTATGTTTCCCCCGGGCTAGTATGTTGCATCAGAATAGCCAACGGCCTACGCACATTCGGTGTCTTGCTAAAGTAGCCAAGGCGACTTACCGCCACAATGTCATTTAATTTTATGATCTTCAGTTACATTTTATGTGACTTCAATACTATATGATTATTTCTTATGCGTCGTTGGTTCTATGGCATAAGTTTATGCTTATGTTTCCGTGCGATTGTCAGGTCCTGAATTCGATTCCCAAGTGGAACACAATACTATTTGGGTTTTTCTTAAATTAATGATTTCTGCGCTATAGTTGGACGTAGTAAGAGCGCGTGACTTGCGAAGTGCCAATCTAATTTGCATCTAAAGTTGCACAATGTAGACTGGGACCCACTATCCATTCCCCGTTTCCATAATTTAGGTAACTTGACTTTTACGGAATGGCTATCGTCAAAGGCTTGTCGATCTATAAACAGGTGTTTCGATTTGGAGTTGGAATTGTGCCCATAGGTCTCCTATGGTTCTCTTAAAGCTAATAGATACTGTGGTATAATAAAATTATCCAAAGAACGTTTGTTATTCAGAAAATATAAAATATATATTATATCGAAAAGGAGGAACTCATCAATAACGCAATCTGTCTTTCTATTCGCAATAAATTCTATCGTCCTATAGAGGTGGACTATCTTTCATACGATAGTCAAAAGCATGTAATAATCATCATACTTCACAGATAGCCCAAAATTATCCGCTTAGTCATAACGAGCACACCATTATGGCCCACGTTGTCTGATGGCCCTCTACTTTTGTAGCCATGGTGTTAAGAGTTGCTGGGGTGGTACAAGGATGAAACTGAAGCGTTGTCTTTGAAATGGAGGCGTGTACTATATCTACTAGTAACTACTAATAGTTTTTCAGAACCTATATAACATACATATACATACACCAGCAGAATTAGCGGAACACAAAAAAGGAGAGTACAAAATAGTTAGCTTTATTTTTAAACAAATTATAATTAAACATGAAACAACAACAAGATGTTTAATAACGAGTGTTTCCCCCTCGTGCCCTGATTAAGGTTTCCATCCGTCCGGGCATGCTGCGAATGATGTTGTCAATGATTTCTTGGGGCAACCTCTGCCACGCTTCAACTAATGTGTTTCGCAGCTCACCCAGATTGAATGAAATTTTGAAGCATTTACTATGCTAACTTTTCAAATCGATTAAGATAGGAAAAAGTGAATGCCCAGGTGGGACTCGAACCCACGATCTTTCCCTTACAGGGGGAATGCTCTGATCACTGAGCCACCGGCATCCTTGAGTTGACACTTACACTAACATATCCATCCCTAGACCATATTTTTGTGTTCCGCTAATTCTGCCGCTGAGTGTATATACTCATGGCAGAGGTGTATTAACACCCACATTTCCTCACTATGATTTTCGTTTACACGTAATAGGAGGCTAGCCTATTGCCGTCAATTGGACACTGAGTCATGGGCTGTATGTTTACTGCCGGATGAAGAATAGCTCTATCCCTTAGTCGCCTTAATCTAAGAGGGTTTTCACATTATCCGATATCCGATATCCGACGTCCGATATCGGAAGAAGTGAAATCTATGACATATGTATCTCTCTTTCACATTGTCCGGCCCGATATCGGTTATCGGAGCCAACACCACTGTTTTGGCCCGATATCGGATCACAAAGAGACTAAAACAGCGACTGCAAACAATTTTCGACCTTAATTACATTTTCTTAGTTACGTGTCTTTTCGCGTTAATTAATGACGTTGATCACGAATATAAGAAAAAAAAACTCGATACCATGTCTTGTCAATTATAAGGTCGAAAATTGCTTGCACTTTTTCTGTTTTTTTTTTCATCCCTAGCATCGCTAAGTAGTCTGTGCTTTCGAGTAAATGGCCGTGTCGGGCCGATTTTATTGGATAAATGTGAAAACAGCACAAGGTGTCGTCTATCGGCGTCCGACACCGATATCGGATATTGGATATCGAATAAATGTGAAAACTCTCTTACAATAAATTATTCAGAACCTAGGTATGTAAAAGAGTAATAAGTGCAATTTAAGGAATTAAACGAATTAAAAATAATATCGCATTTGATTTTGGGACGCATCTTCCCTTCCAACCACCAAAATCTTTCTGCCCAAGATAACCTTACCAGCAGGTCAGGTTATCTTGGGCAAAAGAAAGTAGCAACCCGGTACACATACTAATTAACGAGGTTCTGTAGCAATATTTAATATACCTATAACCATAGAATATATTTAATAGATTTTAAAAAATCAAACAATATAAAAAATAAACTAATAGTATCAAATATTGCAAAAATATTAAATCATTCATTCTTTTGGAATTTGAATAGGTATCTACCGTGATCAAGTTAATTTTTAAAGTCATAAGTATGCAGCAACTCTGTATTATGAATCATGATTGCTTATTTACGATTAATACTGTCATCTAAATTACTTAAATGCGTAGCTAATTCTATAAGTCAATTAAGTACCTATTTAATGTGTTCAAATTTATAAATAAAGTTCATGACTTATGCTGGTATAAAAGCATTATGACTGGAGCCGTATAAAGGTTACAAAACGCGTGGCAACGTGCGTGACCATTGACGCGCCCACATGCGCACGCGCGTCGATGCACAATTTGCATTATGAAGCGGCGTGCCAAGAAATTGTCTTCCTATTGAGAATGTGATTTTTATGAAGTTTTAGATTCAGAAAGAAAGTATAATACATAATATTAGATGTTTTATTGCTTGTGATGAGAGTGTTTTTCCGTCTTTAGCAGAGTGGCCGACCCTTAGGCCCATATTTTAGAATGTCACTCCGCTGAATCTCGATTTATCTGAGGAAAAATTGTATAGACAATCTGCCGGACAATCTGTCAACATGTGTATACAATCTTTCATCAGATAAATCAAGGTTCAGCTGAGTGGCATTCTGGAATACGGGCCTTAAACGTGGTGATTTGCCACCATTTCCATATTTCATGGTCATTGGAATACTTTTGCTGGTTTTGGCTTTAAAATTTATATAAAATACGAGTAGCGTTTGTTAAAAGGGGGCTTACTTTCTTGCTGATGCAAAAAAGAACGTTACGCCTCCTCTCTTAACTGAATTTCTGTACCTTATATTTAAATAGAATAAAAAACATGAACCCTGACTAACAGCAGATAACATCAAGGCCCAATTCACTTACGGAAGTTCACCAACCGCTGATGACAGTAACCTTCTCATTAGTTTCTGTTGTGGAAGACATTACAATACCATACGAATGCAATGTACTCGCTACTAATTATGTTGTTTGTTAGCTGCATGATGAATAACTTGACCCATACTTCACGCGTGTGAATAAACTAAATATTAATCTTTTTTTATAAACCACTGGTCACTCACTGGCCTCAATTACGGTGGTAAGCTAATGATTGAATTTATTTTGTTATGTATACGTATAGAGAAGTGTTATGATAGTTGTGTTTACTTCGTGTTTTAGGCTTCCACTTAAGTTTTAGGTGCCCAAACAAACCTCTCTCACGAGTCGAATGCAACGAACTTCCAATGCAGGTTTTCTTTTCGGGGTTGGGAGGTTAGACTGCAGTCACGTCCCTAAAAGCTGTTTAACTCAAACCAGGAGGAGAAGGAATAAGTGGACCCCCGACCTTAAGCTTCGTATGTAACCGTAAACAAAGTTTGGATTGTGATGATATTTTTTGTGTAGAAGGATTTTTTTGGCGTCAAGGAATGTGCCAAATCAATAAATCTGTTTGAAGACATTATTATCATTACTGAAACATTTATTTCAATTCCATAACCAATGTATTCCTACAATCAAGTAATATAATCATAATAAACATAAGATACAAACGAAGATACATCGAACTTATACACCAAGCATTGTATTTCCAACAAATATCTTTGTGTTATCTTCCAATAGCAACATAAAGATAAACCGAACACGCTCTTCTAATCTGTAAGATAACATTTTAACATTAGTAACTTGAAGTATGTATAAAAGTTTGTAATAAAAGAGAAGTTCATGGCTAATCTGTTTAGTATTTCCTGAGTGAAGACCATAAAATAGTTAATTATATTGCAAATATTGTGGCGGAAGGTATTTGAATGGAGATAGATGATGTTCATCATCACTCACATTCTATACTTAAGGAAGTTTGTAATAAATTTAGTATAGAGTATATGTATTTAGTATAGATAGAGTTATAGCTGATTATGAAGGGTAAAACTTAATACTCCAGAGGAGTTACCAATAAACAAGGCAACAATAGTGTATTTAAATAATTCAAAAAACATTGATAAATTTGTCTTTACGCCTAAATTCTTTGATCTAAGAAGACCTTCACAATAAGCGGTATTGTACATAATAAGGTAGTCTAAAAGTTTGCGAAAAATCTGTTGATGAGACGAATAATGATTCGCAAATACTGCTGATTGGATTGGCTATAATGTTGAAAAAACCTAATGTATAATAATAATCTTAAAAATATAGAACCCATCATCTGTAGCATGTAATATTTGACATAAAATAAATTATTAAAACAAAAAATCCGACTGATGCTAAAAAGATCGAAACAAGCTTTATAGCAAGCAGTACCTATTAATTTTCATCTGGTTTGAGATTTGCTAATGGATACCGCCTGCTATAAAGCTTGTTTCGATCTTTTTAGCATCAGCCGGGTTTTTAGTTTTAATAATATATTTTTGTTATCGTCTTCTAATTGTCTTCATTTTGATACCCCACTCGATAAATTGGGCAATAAATACCTTTCATTTGAGACATGAATCATTGAAATCCGTACGGTGGTTCAGACGATATGAGGTAATAAAGAATATATAATATACAAACAAACATACAAGATACGCATGAAAAACATAACCCTTCTTGGCAGTCCGGTAATAAAATAGAAAAGACTCTGAACTAGGGACTTGTAACCTAAATAATATACCTACGTGTAGGAATATTGTACAGTGAAAACTATTATCCAAAAACAACCATTAAATGTAAAGCTACAATATATATATACCTATCGCCAGCCATCATTCGGAAAACCTATCACTTTTATTTTACGATAACCATCATTTTGTAAAACAGAAAAACATAACACCTCCTAGTGAAAATATCCTTTTAACCTATTAACGACAGTCAAACAAATAAGAATATCGACTTTTATAATGGCCATGTCACCACCAAATACGGTCAGACTTAACTATAGAAGTACATTTTAGTAACTTTCGCCACAAATATGGTAGGTACAGCAAAAGTTTAAAATAAAGATACATCATCTTTAACACTATAAATTATCAGTTCTACTCCGTGCTAAAGAGGTGTGACTGAAATAGCTTGTCCTAGACAATATTCTTGTTTCAGAATTAATATTTTATTTAGTTCGCGTTCGTGACTTCGCAATCTGTGTCTTTATTTGTTACAGAGACTTGGCGAAAGGGTTTGTTTGTTCGTTTGATATCATCTTTCAAGGAGCAATAATTAATGTAAGTTTAATGGATCTGCGCGGGCATTTACTGCGCGTTGCTCCGAGTGGATTCAATGTCATATATTGTGTTTCGATTTCAATGGACAGATAAGTATAAGTTTCTGAAGTAAGTGGTATAATAGGGAGTACCTATGGAGTAAGTAATAAGAGCTAATGGTCAAATAAGTATTGATGACACATGATCACGTTGTCATTGAATGATGTCTTTGATATACGATTCTGGAGCCAGAAATGAAAATAAGATTTGCGTTTATAAGAAAATGTGATTCCTATTGAAGGTGTTACAGTGAAGTATGCCTAATGTCTTTTCAGCCTTTACCGTATTGTCCAATGAACTATCAAAATTCGTGTATTATGCATAAAATTATTATTCTGAACATAAAGTCGTGATTATATGTATGTAATTAAACCATATTAATAAATAAACGACGTTACTTTTCATTGATATTCCATTTATTTAACACCAACTTTAAATTTTATTTTTAAATACATATAATAAAAAACTATTTCGAAATTTAAAAATAGCACTTCACCGGCATCGGGTACAAGGACCAAGCTACTGGTGAGGAACCTCCTCACGATGCGTACCGTGTCGAGGAGCACCGCCTTCTGCATCAGGCCCTTAACCTAACTGTCTAACGCGAGCCTCTTGAGATGTTGGTCGAGGCTCTTGGCAATCAGTCCGTGAATCGACACGACTATCGAAACAATAATCACCGAATCCACACTCCACATGTCGACAACCTCGTGAGCCAAATCCAAATATTTTATTTGCTTATCTTTTTCAGCTTTCACGACATTCTCGTCATGTGTAATAGTGACATCGATAATTATTGCGCGGAGCTCTAATCAATCTATCACCACTATATCAGGCTTATTAGCTACAGTAGTCCTGTCAGTGATGATAGATCGATCCCAGTACAATGTGACACGACCATCATCAAGAACTGGGTCGGACACATACCTGTAATACGGTGCCTCCGAATCTACTACATGATATTTGAGATATTTTTATTTAAGGTGATATTTTGAAGTGAAAACTTCTTTAGCGGCGTTGGATGGGTAAAAAGTGTTAAACTCGCGTCAGGATTGCTTGAATTTGAACCGTAACCGACGACTGACGTCATACGACATTAGCTACAGACCGTCTATTTTGCAAAATACGATAAATAGCTTCGTAGTTTAGCTGTAAGCGCTTCGACTGTAAGTCCTTATGGTTTCAGATAGCACCGGGTTCAAACCTGGCCTTCTGACACTTTTTGTGAATATTTTTTCTTTTTGTAATTTATTACTTTTTGTGATTATTTTTTCTTTTTGCAATTATTACTTTTTGTGATTATTTTTTTCTTTTTGTAATTTATTTATTTGTTCTGACAGAAAATTAGTGATAGGTTCTATGATTGGCGCTATATTATAGGTATGGTATGGTATGTTATTTTTATCTTTTTCTATGTATATAACGAAGAAAGAAAGAAAGAACAAGTTTTCACTTCTGCCGGCACTCCCAGAGTGCAACACGTCTTTTTTTTTTATTATTATGATGAAGGATATATTATGTGTAAGTCCTCGTCTTGTACGGAGTTTGGCTGTGCCAAATCTCACACAAGATAGGATATCATAAAAGATTATTTATTTCCTGGTATCATTTTTTATCAACGTTCTCAATAGTTTTAAAGTCGCGTGGGTTAGTCAATATAACGTTTGTGATCATTAAGCCGAATTAGATCTTCCTAGTTCGATCAATGGTTATAAATTTTATAATCGTACGTTGTACTAACACAAAAGATGCAATTAATAATGATACACCTAATACAATAAACAGTATTATCAATTATCAATCAATCAATTAGCCCACTGCAGTCCACTGCATAGGGCAATAGCCTCGCACCTTATCACGTGGGACCGAATTTAAAATAGTGAAATGTGGGTGTTAATTCACATCTGCCTAACCCTCCAGGGATGAAGGAGTGATTATATTTATGTATGCACTTAAATTAAATAAATTACTCTTTCAGTCTACTTATTTGTCAATACTGTTCTACTTCATCCAAGTTAACACCCGTATCCTGACCGGAAACCTGCGCAGAAGTATATTTGTATTTCTTTCTGCAGATTATTTTTTAAATTTCCAATTTTACCTGACTTTAGAAGGAGGAGGGCCCCAAATGAAATGGGAACAAGCACGGCGGCAAAAAGAATTATTTTACTAATGTATGACATTAATCACTTAATGTGGTGAAATTTATTAATACATGCCCAAACCTATTTATAGAATTCAATATTTTATTATACCCGAGATGTTTATTAAGTAGCCTGTTTTGTATAATATATTAAATATTTTAAGTACCTAGTGAAATTCAATAATCGTGCAAGAACAATAAAAATAGGAGATGTTATCATTGTTTTTAATATGTAGTGTAGTGTGGTGTCATTTAAATAAACTCCATAAAAAAATTGTTCTATTTTACTCCCTGTGGAAGGTCATTATAATATAATAATATTTGTAAAGTCACACTTCTTTCTCATTGGAGTAGAATGTGAGCAGATGCTGAGATTACCAATTATGCAATTTTATGAAATAAGTTGACAGATATGTCGAACACGGTCAAAGTTTAAACTATAATGTGACACGGTTGACAGGAATAAAATGAGGTTATGTATTTTAAAATATATTAAAATAAATTAAATAATTATATCATGAGTATCTTCAAATTGAATTAGGTAATATATCACGTCCGAAAATACCACGTTTAAGTCTAACCTTTTGGTTTGTATTATCATAATTTTGGCAACGAGTACTTATAACTTTTATTCATAGGATTATTTAATGAGTGACCATAATAGTTTAAATGCCTATAGGATTATAATTTGCAATTACTGCTATAATCAAATATTTGCATTGGTCTGGTCGTGCCTCGGAGAGCACGTTAAGCCGTCGGTCCCGGTTATCATACAAACATCTATGGCAGTCGTTACGGGTATATAGATTTTTTTATTTTTTTATTTTTTTTTATGTAGGTCGTGTGCCTAGTGGGCCTACCAGTCCACCCGCAGTGGGGTGGCCTGCGAAAGCTGGGACCTATTCTCTGTTTCTCCCTCGCAAAACGAAGGCTTTAATAATCCTATTCTATTGTGTTGTAATAAAATTGAGCTGTCCCCCTTTTTGGGGGTTTCACTTTTTATTTAAAATATTTACACTGATTGAGTACAATTTTCATTAAATACATTTGTGGAATGCACATTGATAAAAACATAATTCGTCTGTACAATTTAAAAACTTACAACTATTAAAAATTATCACAGTTACAGTCAATTAAAATTCAATACAACGGTTCAAAACAAAATTTACAGTTAAATAGATTTTTATAAGAAGGTGTATAATTTGCTAAAATGTATAAAATATAATAAGAGGTAAAATCATAATTAAAATTAAAGTTTAAAATACAGTTAAAATTGATATAAAATTACATTAAAATTAAAATAAAATAAAACCACAATAATATTCCACATTAATTCAAAAATAAATAAAACAATTAAAAACGTTTGTACTCTGCTTGGAGTACTGCACCCCTCTCCGAACGACGTATTGTTCGGTGACGTGCTGGAACCGCCGTATGCTGGCAGCGCGGCGCGCTTATCATACGGCGTCCAACACGTCACCCGTCCCTGTTCCTTTCCATGCATGTTTTAACGATTCGGGTGCAGTACTCCAGAAATTGATCTCTCATATTATTATTTTTAAGAATCTCACCCAACACCTCTGCCTTCAGCTCGTTCCCTAATCGCATCTCTAAATCAAACCTGGCTACCCCGTTCGCAGGGCAGTCAAACAGGAGGTGTGAGACCGTTTAAGTTGAATCTGTACAAGTACGAGGCGAACGCACCGTGCCCCGTGAGGACCTGTGTGGTCTCATAGGTGAGCTGCCTTTTCAGGGCAAACTTGTACGCGGTGAACACGTCAGGGAAGAATATCTTGGTGCCGCTGGCTACCGTCCCCGACTGATAGCGCCGGTTCCACTCGTCAAGCGCCCCGTTGCGGATCATACGCTTGACGAATGAGACCGGCACCCTGTCGTAAACAGGTCGGACTTTGGAACGGAGAGCCGCGTCTTTCGCCAGCTCGTCGGCCCTCTCATTCCCCGCTAGGCCTGCGTGAGCCTTGACCCAGTACAGAGACACTTCTCCGCCATGGGTCAAGGCTTCACGCAGGTTTGCCCTGGCTTCAATCGCCAGGGGGGGTATATAGTTGGAGCTCTCAAAAATCCAACAACTGGTCTAGCTGCAATGCTTCGATATCGCCTTTGGGTTGTGGAGGTCAGATGGCAGTCGCTTCACGGAAAATATCGAAGTTTAGCCAAATCCGCAGTTAGACTGGTAAAAAGCGGACCCTAGACTCCAAGTTGAAAAGCTTCGGATGCAACTGGGATTAACGCTAGGATGAAGAAGAAGGTATGCATGATTATAATTTCCTCTTGTCTCCAAAATTTTCTTTTATTTTGAATAAATGACTTATTTTGAAATTGTTTACTCATTTGTTTAACATTTAAAACCATGACAATCCATCGTACAATATGATTATTTTCCCTTCCAACTTAACATTCAGAGAGAGACAAAGGAAAAAATACCATTATAATTTATAAGTGCTTGAGGGACTCCGAATATGTGTATGTATGTAAACCGGTTGTTTGCAATAATTTAAGCGCACGGGTCGGAGGTCAGATCTCGAACCAAAACCCAGGACCTTAGCCAACATATGGATGATCAAAACGCCAAGGGCGTATTTAGGAGTGGATATTTTATACGCATTTGTGCATTTCTTAAAACTATCACTTAAAAAATCCTTAGAATTTAGAAACCTCACTCTGTCTGTATAGCATCGGGTAATTGAATTATAGACATATTCTTAAATATCAGATATTTGGCGAATTTATAATTTGTGATTTATGCCGTTTTGCCAACACTGATCCAAAATTTTGCGAGCTTAAGTCTAATTTACAGATTCGGTACTGTTATGCAGTCAAATTTTGAGGCATATTCCAACGTTACTTTAAAACATATTTAGACAAGAATTTATGCTGTCTGGTCCAAGTAGTTCAGTAGGTCAGAGTATTCTCCATAGAAAGGGACCAGTCGCGGGTTCAAGCTAAGATGATGACTTTTTTCGATTTCTATGGAAAATTATGTAAATATAGCTTTGGATTTGATAACTTTAGGTTCACGAGGTAGACTCATATAATCTTTGTTAGTGTTTAATAAAGTCAGGTCTATACTTTAATAATAATGTAACTTTAAGGTATTGCATTGAAGTCGATACCTATTCGTATCCGATATCTTTACACTTCAGCCTCGGAGAATTCACCATTTGTAAGAACAAAATACGTTTTAAAAGCACATTATTCCTTGAATCCGTGCTTATATATTTTTACCGGGTAAATGTGACCCGAAGTCGACACGGTCATAATGTTTTATAGTCCTGCAGTGTTTTACGATTGTCACATTTAATTATTTCATTGCCGGCAATTAAAGTTTGGAGGAAAGCGATTTTTTATGTTTTACAGCTGCATTTGAGTAAATAAAAGCTCGAATCACTATTTTTTTATACCACACACGAGCAGGAGTTAGTGATGGACGTAGTTCTAATAATTAATATGTCGATTACTGCAATCATGGACATCGGTTTCTAGTGAGATCAGATTTACATAAATATTACCTTTTCTAAATAACCCTATAACAGATAAATAAAAAGGTAATGGTGATGAGCATGGCTACTCCAATGGTATGTTTAGTAATTTTTTTTAGAATTTAGATTTTTAATTTTACTCAATTTAGGTTGATACAATACAGTACTAGGTATTTCATAATTTGACATTACATCTATAGGTGAACAAGTTAGCTTATAGATGAGCAGTGATATATTAAGTAGAATACTTACTCTTTTTCTAAAGTACTGCTAGTAGAAGAGGTGGAGATGATGCTAAATGTGTAGTTAGTCGAGCGTAGCGGAAGCCTATTAGAGTTGGTAGAGTACATGATAGAAAGAATTATAGTAAATAATTTCTCCACTTTTTAGGGGGAAGCGTCCACATAAAATCATAATAAATAAATACATATATCGTACATCTTAATTTGGTTAAGAATAGTGTCAGGTTAGAGGTATACTGCCTTGAACATGAGTTCAAATCAATATACCTTACTTTACTAATACAGTAAACAGTAAAACCTTAATAGGTACAGTAAGCCTTTGCTAAAATCATTTTGAAAAGAGACACGAAGGTCACGGCAGTTCTTAATCATTATTTGCTATAAAAATAGTTCTTTCATTTAATTACAAAGTTAAAAACATATATACAAATAGTATACCTCTTTAAATTGTACAAATATCTGCTTAAAGTATAATAAACAAACGGATATAAATCGTGAAACAATATTAAGAATGAACCGCTCCTTATATCAAGATTGCGGAACTATGTCATTTGTATCTATCAGTGTCCGTATAAATAATGTTTCAATTAAAACCTATAGATCTATCGATAAACAAGTCCACATTTCATCGACAGTCAGCCAACGTCAGAACAACGCAATAATTCTTACCGAATTGCCCATAAAATGTACGGTTCGTAAATTTTACGGAAGCACGTGCGTCAAAATCGATAGTCGACATCGACAGTTTTTGTCGTACCTAATACAATATACATCACTATAACTTGCTTCGCGATTTATTATTATGAGCATTAACAAAAATGATTTGACTATAACAGCTTTAATTACTAATTTATTACTGGCAAAGATAACACTAATTGGTGCTGTTCAAAAACTGAGAATTAAGAACGTCTCTAATAAAATATTTTGGTTTGATCATCCTGTTTACACACCTACGTAATGATCAGGTATGGCAGTAATGCTGAAATATAATCTGTCAAAATAGTGTAATTTAACGATAATAGTGTTTATAGATGATAATAATTCATTTTATGTGATTAATTCTCAGACCACAGTTTATAGCAATAGAATATTTTATAATTACGAATTATAATCAATCCCAATGTTAAATTTAGTTCCGATCTTTTAAGTCGCTCTGACGTGATTCAACAATCCCAACATTTCAAATCATTTTTCAAATCACATTTCATTTAAAATAAAAGTGAAATAATAATATTTTAACTAATTACAAATGTGTAAAACTTATGTGATGGGTATTTATGACGTTTTAGTCATTAACAGAGTAAGTTAAAAAGCAAAAGTTACAAAAAATTCTTTAGCTTACTTATATTAACGATCAATTGTTGAGATCAACAGCACACATTTAGGACTGTATTCTTAGCTACCTATCATAAGAAAATGAACTGACGATTGTCATGTGGTAAGCAATGAGCATGCATATAAAATCGTGCAATCAGAAGCGTAGTTCAATAATTGCAGCTTTACAAAGTTCAGGTGAAACCAATCTAAGATTTATATCACATTGTTTCGCATAGATTAAAATAAGATTTAGTACAGCACTTCTTGCACAGGCCGACGATTTACATTATATAGAGTTGATATTACCATAATTGTGTATAAATACAATATCATTGTCATACCAACACTTTTTACTTCGT
Source organism: Eilema caniola (assembly GCA_949126895.1). NCBI lineage: Eukaryota > Metazoa > Arthropoda > Insecta > Lepidoptera > Erebidae > Eilema > Eilema caniola. The sequence continues at coordinate 16,251,574 of OX421477.1, forward strand.
TTTACTTAACTACTGCAAACTGGTTCACATGCTGATTGATCAAAGAGGTTTAAGTGCAGGCTTTCATCTCATGGTCATGACGTCGGAGTGCAGTCTTTCTCATTAAAATCATATAGCTGTACTAAATTAAATGGAGAAGAAGGAGTAATGGGACTCTGGGCTCTGAGTTGAATACAGCGAGAAATAGGTTGACCAAGATATTCTACTTCCGTAAACTTCAACCCAGGCGAAAAACCATTTTTTGGATATTTAAAAAGAAACAATAATATAAAAGTAAAGTATCAAAATATCTTAAACGTATATACTCGTAATTTTACCAATTACAAACAAGTATACTACTTGCACCAATAATAAATCCAATCCACCGAAGTGGTAGTATTCACTTACATGTACAACATTAATAACGCCTTACCTGTCCGCGAACGCAATTATCAGTATCCGTTTCGGTACAAATTGACACGTATACAAATTGAAGGTATTAACCACTCTTTACGACTCCCAGGATTTCAACTTCGAGGCACAGGCACCCGATTCTTGAGTCGGATAAATAACGTGGTGTGCTAATCTAATTACTTAGCACAATGTCTTATTTGTAAGTTTTTGTTGCGCAATTAAACGCGGCTTCGTTCCGCGTGTAAACAGGGCTCTGCGCTGGCGCACCGATTTGTTACGAAAAGCAATGCAATTTCAAGCTTTTATTTATTGATTTGTATTCGGATCGACTTTACTTTTCTAAATAATTTAATTTATTCTTTGATATTGTAATTTGCAATCATGTTGTTGGGTACTTTATTTTGTTCATCATAAGTTCAATAAAACATTTTCAATAACTTTTATGAAATTAATACGATATAAAAATGTATTAGTTTCAAAACTATAACACAAGGTTGAAGCATTTTTGTGGTTTAGAGCTGTTTTACATATAAGTTTCGTGAAATCAGAAAAAACAAAAATGAAAACCAAGCAAACTTCTTTTGATTTCACATCTAAAAATATATCTCTATCGAATCAATTAAAATTTGAAATGTAAGGCTTCACAAACAGTAATTTCAATTTTAAAATATTCTTTTAAATAAAAAATTAAAAACAAACTAAACGCACACGACGCAACTAACGTCTTAATTTTTTTTTGACAGGAACGGCCAGATATAATTAATTTAAATGTAGAATATTATTTAAAAAAAAACAAACAGCCATCACTTGGCCGTAGCTGCGCGTGCGATTACAGCGTAGCAACAATTAAGTCGATTACCACGCGTCATTTGATCAAAACATGTCGAGTCGTCAGTTGAATGGTTTCGTAATAGCGATAGACTTGGTAAACATATCTATGGAGACAGGTAAAAAATTAACGAAAAAGTTTTGATGCTGATATGGGATTCTGTACGTGTTGGTTAAAATCGCATTTCAATGAATATAGCTTTTGAAGAACCCATATTTTGCTAACAATTATGATAGAAAAGACATTGACCTTGCATTTTGGTTAATAATGTTGCGACAGATACTATAGAACCCAGATCTAAAAATAAATATCTCACTTGTCCATCCCAAATCAATAAGTTATATAATATCGAAAAATGATCAACACAAGTAAGCGTGATTGTATAGTAACGTCTTTATAAAGCATTTCGAGATAGTTTCATAGTTATATGCAGTTACTAGCTTTTCGCCTACGGCTCTGCCCGCGTGGACATCGGTTATCGCCACGAAGTCTTTTTACCCGACTATGGCATAGCCAAAGGAGGGTTATGATTTTGACAGGATATGTATGTATGTTAAATCCTCATAACTCCTAAACTAATAATTTGCCCGGATTGTATATTTTTGTTGCCGTTTTATCGGATGCTTCGAGGACACGGCACCGCTCTACCTACTCTGGGTATTCTACCAGATTGAGAAGCGACGTGTCTACGGGGCAGCCCCGGAGTGGTGTCACTCAGGTGACAACTCCCAGTCTATGCGAAGCAGGTACTCATCGAAAAAGCTATATCCAGTGTGTACTTTCGTCAGCCGGTAGAAGAGGCTATCGTGGCACATCAGTAGCCATTCCTCCATTATGGGTCTTAGCGGCACAATCGTGGTATGCCCTGAGTTTGTTAAAGCATAATTTAAAACCACTACAACATTACAAACCTACAAACACTGCATAATTTAATTGATTGGTTTGCTGATGGTCGTTCGTCGTGATGATTGAGTATTAGAAATATATCTGAATAAATTTGAAAATGAATTCCAGTTCTGGATAACCTGATAATCCAGGATTGGGATCAAAGAGTACATTTGTATATTGGGATATCGCTTTGACAACAGATATTTGATCACTGTCACGATTGACACTCCAAATCACACAAACTCCCATTTAGTTCCGTTGTCATGACAAAAATTTTGTTAACCATACAGGGACGCTCATAATTTGGATTTTGTTTAATAATACATTATTTCGTGAATTTACCTCATTTTAAAAGTTATATTTACTAATTGCTATTAGTAAAAAGAGACGAATTCAAAAATCCAAAGGTCATAGAAATTTGTTCAGCCGTTCTTGAGTTATAAGAAAGTACGTGTTTGCCCTTTTTACGCCCTTAAAAAAATCCTTTCATAGTACATCTGCACGCACCAAAGCAAACAATCTCTTCAAGTCAAATTTCTAGTCTCTAAGACTAGCGTCTTAGGCTCTAACTCAATCAATTATATAAGCGATTTTATATAAGGATTGCTGAGATATGTTGCAGGTCAGGCTCATTGTCTTAGAATGGATTTAGAACCAGCAACCTTCTCATTATCATCGAAGTACCAGTCCAACGAGCAAAGTTTACTTATTTTCACGTTACTCTCCTACTCTTCCTTGAAAGGTTGGTTTATTTTGACTTTCACAATAGGGACTCCTGTCTTATCTCTCTACTCTGAAAAGAAGGCCTGCGCTAGAGGCTGGTCTGGTTGGCAGGAGAACCAGCTTGCAAATGGGGCGAGCTTTCGGCCTGGTAGAATTGACTTTGGACTGAATCGAAGACATCTGTTGTGAATCTAGTAGGAGGGGCAGACCCAAGGAGCACTGATTCCATGTCGTAGAAGGTGACGTACGTACCCATCTCGCTACCATAAATTCCCAAGACCGTGTGAAATTTAGAAGTAAAAGACCGAAGGTGGATCCCAGATTCTGAGGTGATAGCCTTGGATTGGATTGGAGACTAACGGTCTAATCTTATGATCGTATGTCACTAAAAGCAACCAAGGTCATGTATAATTTATTGATAAGTAGAAAACACAAGAACTAAAACAACTGCCTAACCTTCATTAATTCCATCAATAGTGCAACAACTGATTAATGTAAGAATTTTTTGTGATATCAATACAGCTACAAACGGCTTGTTTTGTTTTACCCATCATTTTTATACAACTTTAGTTAGACAAAAAATGCCTGTCAATACACACAATAAACATTTTCCTTCTATTTTCTGCAATGAGATACCCTTCTCATGCAAACTTAATGTAACCTTTTCTTGACTTTGCCATTGCACAGTCAACTTAAAGGTGCTGTAACGTTTACTAGAAAATAAAAATACTTCTGTTTAAAATTAATTATGGGCACATCATATTGATTTATTATCAGTAGATATTATAATGGTATCGGCTACAGTATAAAGAGTAAGGTGCATTTAACCCAAGATATTATTAATGGCGTTATTCAAATTCCTTTATTAGATTAACAGTGGGAGCCCTACTGTGCGGAGAATGCAAAATATATAAACTCCTTGTTTTTATAATTGTACATATTATTTATACCATAAATGAAATATAAGCATCGTATAAACGTTTACAACTGTAAATATGTCCCTTCATTATGAGTAGATATTGTAACTGTTTTAACAATGTTAACGGTAGTATGAGAAAATGTGGCTTAATTAGATTTTTCGAGACAGTTATTGCTTTATTCCGTAATTTTTTTTACTTGCACATGTTCCCCTCGGATAACCCCCTCCCCCCCTCATCCCTCCTCTCGCCGGAGCTGGAGGGAGAGGTAATGTCGGACTCGAAACGACTCAAATGCACGCCGCATATTCCTCGCACCCGGGCCGACCCAATGTCATCTCTCTCGATCTGGCCCTCCTCGGATGTGAGGACCATGGATTCCCCAAGACTTATTTCAATCCTTACCTTTTGTTATGACTACTTTACTGGTCCCATTCTATAACTTTCTGCTTATATTTGTGTGTAATCGTGAGCTCTTGGGTTCTTCTTGAGGGGTTTTTTGGGGGTTCCGAAGCCAATCTCATTTGCAAACCAATATACTTGTTGATGTACAAACGAGGTTCTGACGTAGGTTTTCCTCTCAGGGTTGAGTGCTCAAATTGCAATCGCTGCCGGCAATGTGACAAATGATTATAAATGAATATCATTGTCCTTTATTCAATACGATGTGTTATAGACAGTTTCTATTGTATCTACGAGTATTACGATATATGAATTTAGTTATTGAGTATATAGTGTACATTTTAACGATTTTATCATTGCAAATTATCTGCCTGTCAGGGCGAGGGGTCTCTATAACCCTATTTCTGCCAGCTTCTCAATGGGTAGAATGATACATGATAAACTAGATCGCCGTAAGTTTATTTTTTCCACCAACATCCCTTTTGTAAATCTAAGCACCTTTTGGAAGAAAATTAAGCCTAATTTGAAACAAAAGTTTAACCACGCAACATTTTCAAACGTGCAGTCGATGCATACCTCATATGAGACATGACGAGCTATGAGACGAACGGTTAAGAAACAATCCAAAATAATAAAGTAAATAGACCATATTTCAGTTGATATTATGCGCGATGTTTCACAGCTGGTATTAAAATATATTAAATAAACAGAGACAATAAAGTTTACCGCTACTGGCCCATAAAACATTATATTTAAGCCAAGATGATGTACGACTTAGTATGGTCAAAATACACTTTTAATTTTTTATATTAAGTGTAGCCGTCAATGGTTCCACCTCATACGGTGATGTCATGACTTAAACCAATAAACATGAAATATCATGTGATCGTGAGACGCATGCGCGATTTCAACTTTCGTGTTACACAAAAATAGCTACACGCAACCAATATTGAACAAATAAAACTTAGATAATTTGTAAATAAAATTTTATAATTTTACGGTAAAGGTTAACAACATACTATAGGAAGAATAAACAAAGCGCTCAAAAAACGACATGAATACACCATAATTACATTTTTTTCAAATGTAGAAATGAATAAAAATAAATTACAAATAGATGTGATCTAAAATAGGATCATTTTTGATCACATCACAAGATGGTGCAGTGACGATTTGATTCCCATACTAAATCCACAGTCTACATAAGTTGACAGTAATCATGTTACAACAATAATAAAACGGAGCTTACGGTCAACGCATTCTATATCAGAGACACGATCGCCTGCGTTCCATTTGTCAGGTGACTCAGCAATGTCGTTGACGTGACGTGCTCAAAATGCAAATTTTCGAAAAACCGAACAATATAAATCTCGATCGGTCCATCTCGATTCAGTATCGCCTTGCGCCTTGTCCCGCCAAGCAATTGAATTCAGTCGATCACTAATCGATGTCTTGTCCGTGATAGGCGCGGTCGGGGTCCACGGCAGCAGGGTGCCGACTTACCACACAATCCATCGTTAACTTCTTTCTTTCTTTCATTATCGTCATCGCTTACAATATCAACCCTACACACATCTCTTTTAAAGTTCATAATATTTAATTCATTGTTAAATATTGTATCTTTTTGTAAGTAATTTTCTACCGCATCTTCGTCAGCACCGATGGTATCGTCTTCGCCAATAAACACTGTAAGAGTTATTACTAAAACATAAATTACATTGTATGGTGGTGGAGTTGTTCCGATTTGGAATTGTATTTCAAGTTTAACCTCATTACCTATCTTAATAAAAGATTTGCCCTTTCGCGCCGACTAATCACAAATGAGCATGTAAAGTCTGTAAATTATGTTACATTGAGTTCATATTACTGTTTTTTTACTTATTAAACTGAAGGTTGCTTATTCATTATTAGCCCCCCTCGAAGTTTATTACTTCTGTACGATCGACTGAATGTGTGCAGTTCTTGATTTGAATGGTTTGTTATAATCATTGTTGTCTATCAATTCGTTCTTCATTGCGATTGACGTTTTACTCCAAAAAGATCCCTTTGACTGAGAGAGACTTGTCGAGACTTGTTATTTATTACTATTGAAATGTGGTTTGATCAGCTTACCTCACGAGGTTATTATTTAATGTTAAACTACAACACAATTTATGCATTATCACATCACTTTGTATAATACAAAGTGATGTGATAATGCATAAATGCTTTTTACGTTGTCTACTGCAAAGCAACCTATTTTAAAGCTATTTGTAGCAGAATCCTAGGATGTGTACAGAGTCGCAGTCTTCCATATTCCCGCTGCTATATATAAAGTGAGGAAGGTTCGGCTGATGATGAGTGCAATAGTGAAGCAGAGCCGCGCTCGTGGTCGCCCCCCGTCGAAGCACACCAGGGGCCAAACTGGCCCGCCGAACTAAATCAAATAATGACTAATCGATTCTCTCTTATATTGCACAGTAGGTACACGTCAAACGCTATTCCCTTTAATTTTTAATATTTTTCTTTTTTATTCTGTTTGCATAAATCCAAATTCGTTATAGACAATGCAATGATTGATTCGTTTTAATAATGCTTTGGCGGTTGATTGATGTTTATTAGTTCGGTAGTCGGAGTTTTGGGAATCATTAGATGAGTACTGTACCTTATGAAGAGTAATGATCGCATCACTTTCGGTACTCAACTTAATTCGAGATTTGACTGTTGGTTATTTATGATTCGGTACGTGTGTTACTCGCACTACAGTGATATCATAAGTTAAATGCCTATCATCGTTTAAATCTTTGATCGCTGTTAGGAGAATGTTATCTTCATTCTTTATTGTAGGCATTTGAGTCATGTATCTATTAAGTTGATTGCTTTGAGTTTGGTTGTAATTTAGATTTTTACGCAATGGGTGGTTCAATTTGACCATTTAACGTCGGGAAACATAATGTCAAATCTGTTTTATTGTACACTGATTACTTGCCTTGAAGAAAACAACAACATTAGCTTATCCTCCTTCGAAGTATGAATTACATTTTTAATATAAATAACCACAATATCTGAATCACAACTTTAATAATTATTATGTCTCTTGATCATGCTATTAGTGTCATGATATTGATAATGGTGCTAATGGTAGGTACATCCAGAATTCTGTTTTCCACATAAAATTCGTTTAACAAAAACAACATATCTTTTCAAACCAGCACCACAACTATATAAATTCCGTACAATTATTTCGTGGTCCGTTCGGATGTTTAAACCTACTATGATTTTATTACAACGTTCGTTGCGCCCACGCTACATCCGACACTAGATTAACAGGTTATATTGTTTTCTTTATATGTATATGTATTTTTTTTGTATTTGCTCTCAAATATTAAACGCTCAATTATTTTTATACCTTAGTTGGATTTAACGATGTTTCGACCGTGAATTTAGTCGCGTGGATTCAGCGTTGCGTGATTTGAATTATGATCTGACCAATTATTATGCTGTAAGTCCGTTTTATAAGCGTGCAGTTTATGTGTTGAGTATTCTTCAGAATGTCTAGTAATAATCAATTGTAAATTGTTATGGACATGGTCTGATATGGGCTTAAAAATAGTACGCGACAAGTCATTAATTCTTGTCCGAATAAGATACCAAAAACTTGTATCAAAATTAATAGTGGAAACTCACATTAGCTTAGTGGTTAAAGTGTCGGCCTTACGATCGAGAGGTCCCGGGTTCGAAATCTGGCCATTACACTAATTTAGCTTAGTTCGGCTTAGAGGGAATTTTAGTAATTTCGGTCGTTAATATTCATTAAAAAAACTTAAGAAGTCAATACTACTCTTTGCAATGGAAGTAAATAATAGGGTAGTGTCCTGAGTCAACGGATCATCACCAATACTGCTTGTTGTCGTAGTTTATACTTAACATGCATAGGTAGTAAAGATGATGCCTAACTAAACTGAATTTATGTCTATGACAAAATAGGTCAAAATATAAACAATCGAAAATTGTAAAATTAATAAATTTTTAGATTCTTTATTAAATTTCTTTTCCTTTTTAATTTATTATCAGTTGTGCATGTGTAAACGCAACGTGGTCTGAGATAAATGCAATATTCTCTTGCACTCCATACATTTTGCACTATGTGCCAGCACACTACGACGTCACAGTGTGCTGCGATTTTGTATAGAACGATTCGACAAATTCAATTTTCAAAATCAAATATCTTTAAAACTATTTTTCATAGGAATATTTCACTTCAACAGTTCATTTATAAGATGTATAGTTAAAAAAATAGGACACAAGTCTATTGTAAAAAAACTTAAGATACACATAGATGTAGTTTATATTAAATACATACCAATAGATACTATTTAACAATGTCTATTGCGATAGGTAGGTAGTTCTTGGCGCCACCAAATGTGTTTATTATTAGACACTGTAATAACATCATGACCCTAATATTAAACGATCATATCACAGTATGTGTACTTACAATAACTGAAGTAGATTCTCCTAAAAATATTCAAATCATAAAATCTATATTCATAGCAATCGTGAACTTGTTATGACTATATTTTGAAAGTTTTAGTCACAATAAATGTTTTTCTTTTAAATTGTTTATGAACATATAGATATGAATATTATTGGCTTGACAACTTTAACGAAAGTAGGTATGTCTAACATTTTCTAGTCATACGAGTCAGTTCCTTTTTTTATAATAAGTTTAAGGTCGGTAAAATTGATTTACATGATTGCAATGACTGTGGCACGACACAGACAAGAAATATGGAATTCTCATCCTTTCTGGTACATCATAAACCAACTTTAATTTATAGAAAAGATATACCTACTAATACAGACATAGATTAGACATAGGATAGGCCCAAGAAGTCCTGACTTGACGTCGTGGAGGGTGACATGCGTGCCAATGGCCTAACTACCACGGAAGCCTAAGACCGTTCGAAGTGGAGATGGAAGAGTCGGTAGACGGAACCTGAGCTCAGAGTTCATCTTGGACTCAGATACAATCAGGAAAATGGTATGGATGATGATGATGACAGACATAGAGAATCGATCAATATTTTTTAACTCATTATTTATTAAAAGGTTTCATTAAAATTTCACTATTTTCTTCACCTTGAACTTTGAACTTGAAGTAAGTCTTGAGATTGAAGGCTATACTTCTTACATGAAAAGATAGCACAGCACTATCGACATATCAACGCTTTGTCCACAATCTTCTCTTTACCATCTTTTAGTTTCCGTCTTTTTGTGTTCTATATTGTTCTTCTTGTATCCAGATATGTATGTCTTATTGTATCATATTGTGATTATAGATATTAATATTGCACTAAATACTTATGGGGCCATCTGTAAATAGGAATCGTATCGAATCTGTATATCGTATCATATCGAATGTGTCTCAAGTACAACAAATAATATAATTTATTCAAATCTCATTTGGTCGCAATGATTACCGGTTTTATTAATGACACTGTTACGGTATGGCGCTAGTTTTCTTCCAACTCATATAGCATCTTATTTTAAGTACTTTTAAAAATATGCAAAAAGTTTGTCATGTTTATTATTATTTCCAACAAACCACTCAAGAATTCATGCTATGTCTGCCAAATTGATCGCAATGCAGTTAGAACAACATGGTCCCTGAATGCGATGTATACAAATAAATTTATTTACGAAAACTAATGCAACTTAAGTCGCATTCTAACTCAATTAAACTTAGTATCTTATGTGATATGTAATAAGGTGGGTATTAGAATGTTTATAATATATCCAAAAGATTTTTTAACATAGAGCTAGTGATGCGAATCAGTATGTTCGCAGCAAGTCCGTACGGGAGTCGAGTGCAGGTGACAAATAGTCACGCCATACTCGAAAAGGTCGGGGGCGATGCGATACGTCGATGTTTTTATTTGTTCAACTCGATGACTTAATATTAGTGTTGAGACCTATCGATGGTTTTGATTGTAATGTGAAAACTATTACCTACTATGAAAATAATACGTAGCACTTGTCTTAATATTTATTTATACTTTATTCAAAATTAAAACGGTACTAAAAGTAGTTTCTATATGAATGATAACATATTTTGAGTCAATAAATATACTAAATAATTGTAAAATGTTGAAACTAGTCAAGCGTACTTACTAAGATTTTGAAAATATTATATGAAATATACGTAAGTTCAGAAACTATCGATATGCGTATTGAATGTTCACATTGTTACTACATCCCTAATTTTATAGATACATATCTCTTAAATGTATGCAGTCAGCAGCGTATAATTCAGGATTACAAATTGTTTGTTTTAGGCGGAGACACCAAATGTATTGGTACGATTCCAACTTAAAAGGGTGAAGATAAATATATAAAAATCTGATGAAACATTGCGCAGAAGAGGTCGCAATTTAGCAGACTGCATATTTTATGTTTAACAAAGGGACGAATAAATGTTTGGTGACAAATGTTGGACAATATTTGTGTTGGCTTTTCATTGTTTGACGGTTCGCAAATGAATAATTTGCGGTAATTATGCGTGTTTTAATCCTTTGTTAAAAGAGGCTCTGTTTGTTGGGATTTGTTAAGGAATTTCGCAAGTGGATTATTTTTTATTATATTCGTACACATGAACCTATGTTTGATACTGTGTTTCTCACACCGAAAGTGATCATCTGAAAGCCTTAGATAGCCCAGGGTCATCCGGGGTACACGGACCGAGACGGTGTGCACTTTTAGTCGGTTTGAGTCCGACATAACCGCACAGGGGAATCCATGGAGATTTCCCTACAAAAAAGGTACTTATGCCTGCCCTGTATTTTTTTTTATAACACTGAGGTGACAGAAAAACACACGGTCAACTTGATGGAAAGTGGTTACCGTTACATATAATTGACAGACGCTGTCAAAAGTAAGTGAACACTAACAAATCTGCAAAAGAATTAATGATTAAATAATAATTAACTGATAATAGTTATTTTAATTACTAATCTTCAGAGCACAAAGTGTAATATTTTTTAATCTTAGTATTAGTAGTACTTTATGTTTTCTTTATACAATTTAGGAGGCAGATGTGGGTGAATCTTGAAGTTCGGCGTATTCAATTGATTCCCTTGGTCCACAAAAAAATCAATTGATAACTTCTAAATAACTAGTACCTGCGAAAATGATGCCTATTTGAAAAATAAGTTTTAATTACGTAAAGCTTAACGCTTTATGGTTTTTTTTTTGTAAAAAATCGTCGAATATGAATTGTGTCAAGAGAATCAACTGGATACGCCGAAGTTCAAGATTCGCCAATGAAAAGTTTTAGTCATTATAGAGTACCTCTATAGCTCAGTACGCAGTAATTTAGAATGTATGTTTCTACAAAATACATTATTTTATATTATCATAAACCGGAGTTTACGCGTCATAAACATCAAAAAGCGTTTTAAATTTCCATGGATGCCATTTACCTATAGATGTCTTGTTATTTTGAATATGAAAGGTCTTAAATCTAATGCAATACTACACTTTACTGACAGGATTATAGTTACATATGACTATTTACTTTTAAATTATATAATTCTTAAGTCATATTTTGTTCGGTTTGGTTTTTATGTTTCGCGTTGTCTAGAATTGATTTTTTATTAAAAGCTGTGCATTGAATTGTACTCCGTGATTGCACACCAGGGCTTTTAGGGTTTATTATGGATCAGGATTCAGGATACTTATTCAATAGTGATTATACTCATGTTCTTGCCTTTTGTTGTAGTGCGGCAATGGTGGTCATATGCGGTTAAGGGTGGTTACGTCAGACTCAAACCGATAAACACCGTATGTCGTTTTTAGATCTCCATTTGCCGGAGGTGAGATAGCCAGTAAAATATTGCTTAGGGCTCGGTCGACCCAAGGGCCGAGCATCTAGCCTTGGTGATGAGCTATCGTGTTTCAGCATTAAACTTTTGCCGAGCAATGTTTCCTATAATTATTGAGGAGCGATTACATTCGAACTTCATAACTTGGTCATGGGCCATCGTCTGAGCTTTCGTTAATTCAACTACAACTACAGTACAGTACATGCAGTATTACGCATACTGTATGTACTGTACTGTAGTTCCTACACAAACGCTATTCTGGTAAATGTATTATCAATATCTTTGCTGTCTCTTGTCTGTCTCATCTATTATACAAGTTATTGATATTATTTATAATACATTTTATCTGACATAGGCAAATTGTGGCGATTTGCTGCAGAGGCCATTTTGAAGAACTTGAAGTTAATATTATTGAACTTATGTTACTTACCTAGTTTTGTAAAACTCAACCTAAAACGTCTTTCGTCCATGGATGGAACTTGCTGAGGATGAGTCCTACTTACCTATCTACCAATATTTCGACACTTAAATAGTTTTAGTATAAGCAAAATTACTCAACTACTATGTCATTCTATGGAAGTATTCGAGCCGGAAACCACAGGGCGGATAATTATTGCATCTACCAGACCTTGGAAGGGGTCAAAAATGAAGTCATCGGAACAACCTGTTAACATTTTACACTTCACTAATTTTGTTTTCTAAAGTTATTATTGCGATGATTTAACAAAGAAGAATAAAATTGAGTTCAGTAAGTAATTTAAATAAATTTCGTACATAAATTATACCTGAGTACTGTGCTTACCTATTTCTTAGTTACATTTGACAACCTACAACCTATCGTTATTTTTTATTCATAATATCTATAAAAAGCCCTTCATGGCAGTCGGGTAAAACATTCTGAAGTTCATTGTTCTTTCTCTTATACCTAATTTAATTTATCAATGACTTTAACACTTTGACTTTCCTGATTTAAGAATCGCCACTTTAAATTGAAAGAAAACTGTCTTTCTAATCCTCCTATAAATATATGTTTCCAAAAAATTGGTACACTATAAGTATGAATTTCATACTATCACGCACGCTCCTAGAATTAAATAGAAACCGCACGCTCTGTTAAAATGTCTTATGGGCCTACCTTTGAATGAACCTTTAAATAATTCAAAAATACATTTCACTGCCAATGCCGGTTCGTTCTAACTTCCAAAACTCTATATCCGATACATGAGTACGGGCCTGTACGTTTTGCGAGGTCAATCGAGTTCAACCACTCAACTTTGACCGTATGCGCAAGCGATATTACTTCTCTTTTAGCATTATCTTCACGCCTCATCTCGAACTGTGAGGTGAAGATGGCGTTACTGATTAACTTAATGTTGAAGGTCAAATCATTTGCTTCAAAAGAATTTATAACTATGACCGTGATTCCGGTGACACCATTTTTCTAGACATATATTGAGTTAGGTTGCTATATCAAGAAATGTTTTCATTCTTTTTTACTTGATGTGTTAAACCTTCATATTTGATTGTAAAATAAACACTATTAGGTAATTAATATGATATTAGATACCTATACTTGCGGTATGCTATGATGGCCGAGTTGATATAATAACTGAGTTACGATATTGACTTAGTCAAACGGTCTAGTCATCTGTAGTTGAGTTGATAAGATAGTTGATAAGGTAGTAGATAAGGTGGTACTTAACGGCCGTGTAAAAAAGAGAGAGAGCAAACAAGCTCTGCCAAGTTCATTTAGTACTTCACGACCATCATACCGTGCCGTTACTATAGTGTCCTCATAAACACACGTATATAAAATATGAAAGAAGAAAGTGGTTGGTACTTCCTTATGAGAAATTTTATTAAGCCTTATAGGTCTCTATGAGCCAACATCTTGAAAATTTTGATACTTTGGTAGTATACGCACTCTATTGTCAAACGTTTTAGCTGGAACTGTAAACTCAAGAGGCAATCTTGCATCAGAGTTTCGTTCTTCAATCAGCTTATTGGTGAAGTTGTACTTTTTACGAAAATTCCCACGTATACCATTTCCGTCAGCCATCAGGGCTGGTTATATCGAACTCGGACCGACTTAAACCACAAGCTCGTCGCCCACGACGGGCCTCAATGACTGGGATATAAAGTTACCCAATAAGGTATTGCCTCCCACTCCGGCTGACCTGGGGTCATGAAAGGTTAGTTGATGCCCTAAACATGCCCAAGGAAGAAATACTAATAGGTTTTAAAATTCTGTTTTGTAGCATTCTGTCTGTGACCTTTGTTAGCTCACTTTGAATTAAAATTAAAGTACTCACCATTAAATCTGGTAGGTACCACAACAGGACTGTAACTCTCAGGTGCCAAATAAACAGGAAGACGTGTAAGACAATCAATGTACAGTTTAGTGGATACTAAAACTAAATTAGATAGTTAAAATAAGGTTTAAAGGTTGACTTTGAATTTGTAGTATTTATCCCTCATTTGCCAATATCACCTCTGGAACTTTGATCATGCCATTTGCCCTGTGCCATATTTATCGGGTTCTTACTTACTTGTCAGGGTATTAATTGTTTTTCTTGGAGTTCGTTGACTTATGATGGAGGTAGTATAGGTTGGTACCGGCTTCGTAGTGTTCTAAGGAAGAATTTGTTATTCTTCCTCCAAAAGTGATATAATTTCCATATTTTAATCTTCAAGTGTATTACACGCTATAGATAATTTTTACTCTAAAAAGTGTAATGTATTAAGGTCCAAAAATAATATAATTGTCCTAAAAAGTCCGACAATGGGTTGTGGAGGTAAGGTGGCAGTCGCTTCACGGAAAATGTTAAAGTTCAGCCACGTCGCAGTTAATCTAAAAGCCGACCCCAAACGAGTTAGGATAAGGTTCGAAAGATGAACTCTAAGTTTATTCATTTAATAGTAATAAGTATCTATACCTCCTTATTTTCGTTTATAATCAGAAATGTTAGGTACGAAATGTTAAGAAACCTTATCTATGGAATAAAACTTCCGAAAATCTTTTAATTATTTATTTTCTCTTAATGAAGGCCTACAAAATTGTTATTGGTTAATTACAGTGCAACAGGCATCAACTAGCAAGATTTTACTATCGTAGTTACAATAGCTTAGGCTCTAAGTACTTGTTGGCTTTTGTAAAAAAGAATAAATAATGTCCAAGACAGAATTTGCAGCTAATTATCTCTGTGTATTAAAACGGTTGAATTTAGAATAACAAAGTGCTGGTATTCGAGACATGCGGGACAAGGCCTGAGGCCAAACCGCTCCATATTTCACGGTGCCGCTCCAATGGTTTCGGGAACACCCGCTGAGCTCCTGAATTAAGTAAAAGCCTTCGAGCTCTTGTTTCTTGATACCTCTAGTTGGATATAAGGGTATGTTATATATGAAATCCAATTCTAAAATGCTAAAATCACCTTTTTTAAGCAAACAGTAAGATGGTTAGAGATATTAAACATACTGAATTTTTCATTGACGTGTGTGTCATCATAATGGTGTTGGGACTTAGGAGGAATACCTGCTAGTAATTCGATTATTTATTAATATTCTTAAAGAAAACAATCTAAACTATATTTTTCTTACGGCTTTAGTCACTATTTATGTAGACAATATTAAACAAAGTAATAATTAAGCTAGGTTTTTCTTTTATCATTTTTATTCTTTATTTTTGCTTATCAGGTGTCACTCCGGCGTTAGCATCGGTAAATAAGCAGTAGGAAGAGACGAGAAACGAGAAATAATGAGTCTAAAAAAGGGGGAGAAATCGTACGACACGCACCCGCCATACTGCACCCAGCACTCGCAGGTGAATCTATGAATAACTAAGAATTTCATCTTAACCCAATTATGAAGTTAGTTTTTGCAGGAAAGATTATGGATTTACCTCATGTTGTCTTTAATTTGTTTTATATTTTACAATAAATTTTTATTTACTGTCACTGTGCTCGCGCCCTTACCCTCCTTAATAGATGTCTCGGACCAATTTAACATTTGACGTGTTTTTAATTTAGCGGCAGCGCCTGCGGCCACCGTCCGGCGATGGCCACCTAAATAACGAACATATATTACCAAAAATCATACGCCGACGCTCATTACTACCCTCATTTGAATATTCTGGGCTTTTGATTCAGAATTCTGTTATTGTGAAGTTGTTGTTGATTCGGTATGTGTGTGATTTGGAAATCAGCTCCTGATGTAAGATAGCTTTTAAAATGTTGTTAGAAAACTAACTGTAGACTAGTAGTTACTATTATTTCTACATCTGATATTCCGATAAAAAAATTAATAAAATGTAAGTTTTTATAACCAAAAACAAAAATACCTTACATTTCTTGTCAGTTTGAGGATTAAAAAAGTTACAATTACCCATTTTGCACATAATTTGGTCTCAAGTTTATGCGACACTCTGAAAATTATTTTTATTGGATTTGACTTTGGCTGCTGAAAACTACTGAAATGTTGGGAATTATAAACGATAAAATAACGTACCTACATTAAATAAAATAACGTACAGTAATAATAAAAAAAACATGCAGTTAAATAAAAAAATCAGTCATGAAATAAACCTAGTTTTATTTCAATGCAAAACAGTTCAAAAAATAAATCAGGGCTTAAAGATGACTTTAACTACATACAACTAATTAAGAATCGTAATATTTATTAAAGTGTTCTTGAATTTTTTTGAAACTTGACAGCCATAGTCATTAAGACGATGCTGAAAATGCGTGTAGGTACTTATAAAATCTCAGATATTTTTATTACTTATTTCCTTAAATTCAAATCATTTACTTAATTAGATGTCTTCTTTAATATACCTGTCACATTAATAATAACACTTTTACAACCTCATTTCATATTCAAATATATATTTTCGTAGTACACATAAGAACTAAATCAAATTCCAAAGTAGGTGATCGCCATTCAACAACATTCACATTTGGCTTACCGTTTTAAATTAAACCAATTAATGAACCCATTTAGTGTCGATTAGAAATGATGATTGATGAATTGATATGTTCAGCAGAGTAAACGAGTCCAGGTCAGTTTTATCCGATTGGAAACTAAACTGTTTTAATGATTTTCTATGATCTGTAAATTGTATTTTGAAATATATTAATTCTAAAATAATCTCAGTTCAATTTTATAATTATTGTTTCATTATCAAAATTCTGATTACTTTTAAAGTAGTTGCATGATATGGTCGTTGCACACTCATCAAATTACTTTCAGATAAATACTATAAAGTATAGTATTACGATACTACATTAGGGTTTCCATTAAAATACTAACTGATAACACGCATTTAGTATTTTTGCTGCAGGTTTTTGATAATGAGAGTTCAGTGGTTGAAGATGAATATTTAATACTAGACACTAGTAAGTACTTAAGAATACTCTACAACCATATTTTGTATTACAAATATACGTACTAACCTAATCTTCATATATCACTCTCAAAAACCTTGACGAATCGTTCATAAAATTTCATTATAACTTCTTCGAAATATAAAACCCACGACGATTCCTCTGTCGGCATTAGCCATACAAAACGCAATTTTCTCAAGTCAAAAACACATTAATCACTTATACAAGTGACGTTTAGAAGTAGCAAAACAAATTGTCAGTCCTTTTTCAAGAATAAAAGCTTATTTATACGGTCAAGAAAAAAGTAATTAAGTTTTAATAGAATACGAACAGGAGTGATTCTGGTAGCCAAAAATAGGCGGGGATGTTGTAAAATTTAATTATTTTTTTAAACCTAATGGGTTTTGTTTGTAACAGTGTGCCGAAGAACAAATGTGAACGGTTAGTAGTCATTTGAAAGTTTGATCTTGGAATTAACGTGGTTCATAATTTATTGAGATGTCAGATTTTTTTGGTCACCGATTAAACAGAAGTTTTTGATAATCTGTTACAATAATCATTAATAATTTCCTTATTTACTATCAAGACATAATTATCAATGTATTAATAAGATATGTTCAGGTCAGTATAACTATTGCTATCAAGTAAATTTTTTTGCATCAGGTGCAATTTAATTGAACTGGGTAACAAATTGTATTTTCTGCAAATATGAAAAGAACCTTACCAATCCATATTTAATGAGCATAACATCGAAAAAATACTACCTATTGTTATAAAAACCACGATTAATTTGTCAGTAAAATATTTTGCATGCAGCTCCATAACTTTGGCTCAGAATAATCACTACGACTCGAATGTCGTCCAATGTTTGTTTACACAGGAGTTTCTTAAAGCCAATGTTACAATGGTTCGTAAATTGTCGAGAGAGTTGGTCGTATGTCGCGTCGAGGCTCACTTTATGACTCCATTGAAGCCTTCGCCTGATCGTTTTCACTAAACGCATTATTGTATACCACAGCGCTTTGGAGGTCGCCAAACCTCAAGACTAATGATTTACAAAACACCGCAGCAGTAATTCTAACAGAGAGATCGGAATTGTCAAAAATATTTTATGGGAGGCGGCGAGACGAATCGTTTTAATATCATTCTGTCCTTTTGACTAGTTCATGTGTCTGGATTCACTTCGAAAATATCCTCGTTTCTTCTAATTAGTTTGGGAATTTGGTGGCTGATATGTTCCTAATGTTCCTATTTCAGAATTGTGATTTTTGCCTTTTTTCTTTTTAATGTTATAGGTACTTATATACCTCTATACCGATTTTTATACCGAAAAAAAAAACTAAGTATGTGTGTTTACTAAGTTTTTCTTACTTAGTGTTTCGTTAGGCTACGAATACCGCACAACTCTTCACTCTAGTTTTAATGTATTTGTAACTATAAATGTCTAACGTTTTGATTGTAATTAACAATCAAAACGTTAGACATTTATAGTAAAGCTCATCTAAACAAACGGACAAATTGCATTTTTATAGCATTGCGTTATTTATTGATACGGCGAAAATTTTAAGTATACTGTCGATCCTTTAATAACGCAGTATTTTAATTGGTTTATATAAATCATTATTTCTCGTTACGACCAAAAGTGATTTACTCATACCAATGACACACCACTCGTCTTTAAATCATACCAATGACATTTCAGTGCAATGATATTCTTTTGTCATTTCTTTATGAGAATTTTTAATGAGATGTTTGAGATTAAAAATATGATTTTTATCTTCGTGCATGCAATCTGTTCCAATAATGTTTTCAAGACCAGTGATAAATATTGTGACTTTAATGTTTTTGACAGTTGCTTCTGACTAATTGTGCCTATAAATGAACCAAACCATCTTGGCCTACATGGAAACAGTAGACCAAAACAACAATGGGAGAAGCCTATGTCCAGCACTGGACTGCGATAGAGTAAGTGATCAATTAATAGAATTGTGTCTTTAACCATAACAAGTTATTATTATGTTAACTTTTGTAGTTTTACATAGACGTATGATATTAAGTTTCAAAACACATGAGCTGGACCTAATTAGACCGATATCTACATACAATTTTATGTTGACCACTATCCCGAATGTGTCCAAGGCTTTCTCTCGGATCTCGGAGCCTGGGTTCCACATACCATCTAATGTTTTTCATATTTTAGCAAGTTGATGGGGAGAAGAATAAGTTGTCAGTAAACATATTTTTAAATTTTTTTGCCTTTATACCCAAAAGCAGAGAAGTTTTTTACACTAACCATCTTGCCCCACAGTTAACTTGTTTTTTTTTTTACCCACACGAGTCTAATATTATCTACTGAGCTTCTTATTCAGATAGCATGATATCCCTGAGCATTTCTTAACAGCAAAACTAATTAAACTTTCCCTATCCAACAAACTAATATATTTAATATTTTAATTCATTTAACTATTAACAATATGTACATTACAATTATTGAAATAAAAATATAAAACAATATATAATATATACAAACCTGCAGGTTTAGGCGTCAAAGAATTCCTCCCCATCGACGTCAACTGGGAGGGTGGCCAGAAGGCTGGCGGCATTGCCACGTTGAATGACAATACCGATTCTTTGCGCAAGAAATAAACCGGCCCTCTGGTCACGGGAAGCGTCTATTAAACGTTTGGAAATATCCTTAAATAATAGACGGGCACTTGGACCCCATGATCCCAGCGCCTCGACTCCAAATTTGATATTAGTTCTGATAACCACAGATTGTTCAAAATTAGCACGCATGTACGAATAATTCGTTTCTCTATACACGATGGTTTATCTAAAAGATCTTCTATTTGTAATACTGACTTATTAGAGAGAATATTATTCAAAATTGTATTAGCTTAGATTTCATTCTCTAAACACTAATATTTTGTTTAGTATTTTTGGATATTGACATTAAAAGTAGGTATATTAAAAATTGTATACCAAATTTTGTCAAGAGCAGTTCAGTAGTTTAGGCGTGAAAGCGTAACAGACAGATAGACAGACAGAGTTACTTTCGCAAAAGAACAGTTTAACATGTCGCATTTAAAATGTAAAAACTAATACTAATTAAGCAAAACTTACTTTGTCTAAAGAGTCTTTTGAACGGATCAAGCTATTATTTTTCATATTAGTTATACACACAATTTCGGGGTTCATTAAGCATCAAATAGACGGACAGGTCGTTTCTCATGTACATTGTTTGTGTCGATCAGTCTTCTAACTAGTGTTTGCTTCTCAATTTCACTCTGACACGTTGAGACAAAGAAATTAATTGATCTTTGTAATGAAGGTAAGTATGAGCCAATGGAGTGGTTAGCAGCTCTAAATATTTTAGGTAACAGAGTATTGGAGTAGACTTATTGGTTGGTTTACTGAAGGTTATTGTAGTGAAAACTTCTTTAGCGGCGTTGGATGGGTAAAAAGTGTTAATCTCGCGTCAGGATCACGTGACCTTTGACCCGTAACCGACGACTTTGTAGGACGACATGACGTCATACAACATTCCTAGCTACAGAGTGTTTATTTTGCTAGGTATGCTAAGAAGCTTCGTAGCTAAGCGGTAAGCACTTCGACTGTAAGTCCTTATGGTTTCAGATAGTACCGGGTTCGAACCTGGGCTTCTGACAAATTTTGTGATTATTTTTTCTTTTTGTAATTTATTACTTTTTGTGACTATTTTTTCTTTTTGTAATTTATTAATTTCTTCTGACAGAAAATTAGGGACAGGTTCTATGATTGGCGCTATATTATAGGTATGGTATGGTGTGTTCTTTTTATCTATTTCTCTGTATATAACGAAGAAAGAAAGAAAGAAAAAGTTTTCACTTCTGCCGGCGCGCACTATGGGACCAAACAGTATTTACCATCTCAAAAATGGTTTTGACGAAAGTCGTAAATCCATAGATCCTTTTATAGTTTTATAGTCTCAAAGGATGGAACTTACGAATTGATTACAAAAAAAATTAAATAACTTAGTTTTACGTATATAAAGTGAACCTCAAACATTGGGCATAAATATTTTCATGCTAATTAAAACACCGTTAAGGAAGTTCAACACAAAATTATTCGGAAGTTTTCCATGGAAGCATGTTAGTGTTATGCATCATTAGATAGCTTAGAATGTACACTTTGCAACCACGTTCAGTTTTTGTAAAAAAAGAATTGTTTTATTTATTTATTCATTTTTTAGTGAAGTAAAGAAAATGTCGGTTTTGTTTATTTCAATTGGAGTCTTCCTTGTTGCCGGAAGCTGCCGGTTTCAAGGTAATCACTCGATTAGAGACCTTACCTATTCAGTAATATGAGGATTAAAAAAAGACTTCGGCTTTTTTTGCGCATTGGAAATTAAGAACCAATATGTCAATCGGGGAAAAAAAATCCGAATATTACGGTTCTTCTTTTTTACTACGAAATATATTTAATTATTAATTTTGATGTGTATCTTGTTTTTTTTTTTTCATTTCTATGATAGAAGCATACATTAACAAATAAATAGACTACATTCCCTTGGCACTTTTGTTAGCGGTGATCACGTTAACCACAAGTATGATAAACTATATTGCTGCGGAAGTTCTATTTATCTGTTGCGGAAATTGATTACATTCAGTACTGATTACACTATTTCGATGAGAACTATCATAATCAATTGTCCCACGGTTTTTGCACAAGGCACCAAAATATTGGTCCTTTATATACCCGTGTTTTCAGCATACTATTCATCAAAGTGTTCAGATACTTCGTTTCAATATCAATTAACAGGCAAAAAATATATATTATCTAACAATGAGTGAATTCGTTTGTGTTCGACGCGATCTTTGTGATCAAATAATAAGAGGGAAAAGTACTTCAGACCTCAGACAATATTTGATGAACAACTTTCAATTATCGGAAACTGACGTTAACACTGTAATAGAGAGTATTCAAAAAAATCTAATATCAAGTTGCAACCAGAAATGGACGAAAGCTCACAGAAAGCCAGACAGGTTCGAGAGTCTATACTCAAATTAGTTAAACGGTGAGTTTAAAGTACCATTGAATTCTTGCAGTACCTCAACATCTGAAAATTCTGGCTTGAATACTTCTGGTGATCGTGGTAGACCAACAAAACCATATGACGAGTGTTCGGAAAACTCAAAGAAACGAAAAAATATGGAACTGGTCCAGGAGTTTGGAATGGGACATGTCCGTAACGCTTATGTGCAAGGTTTACGATCCATGAGTGAAAATGACGAAGCGTCAATTGTGACTATTATCAGAAATAAGGAAAAAGAAGAGAAAAAAGTAATTCTACAAAACATAATCAATCCAGATAATGCACTTTCTTTTACAAAAGAAGAGGCATTGAGTATGTGTATTGAAACAGATCTAACTAAAGCCCAATATGCGTACCTAAGAAAAAGGCTCGCTGATAAGAATTTAAGTTCTGTTTTGCCTTCGTATCAAATACTAAGTGAAGCAAAAAAAGCTTGCTATCCGCCTGCATCTAGCATAACGGTGACAAATATAAGCGCAAAAATCAATCTGCAAGATCTCTTAGACCATACAGTCTGCCGTATTATAAAGGTAAATTCAGGATCGACAAACCACAATCGTCTCAAGCTGTTCACTAAATGGGGATTTGATGGATCCTCTGGGCAAAGTGAGTATAAACAAACTCTACCGGAAGAAAACGAACAAATATCGGATGCTAATTTGTTTATAGTGTCCCTTGTACCACTGCGACTAGTAGACGAAGAAACTTCTGCAGTTATATGGCAGAACTCTACTTGCTCATCTGTTAGATATTGCAGACCAATTTCATTAGAATTTGCCAAAGAAACACCCGAAAAAACTACAGCGGTTGTCAGTGAAATTGAAGCCAAAATTAATCAATTGATTCCAACTCTTGTGGCAATAGACAACAAAGTCATCGAAGTTAAACATCAACTGTTAATGACAATGATTGATGGGAAAGTTGCTCAAGTGTTAACGAACACATCATCCAGTGCTACCTGCACTGTTTGTGGAGCAACTCCCAGACAAATGAATGATATTTTAAAAGTTACAACAAGAGTTAAAAATGAAGATGCATTTAAATACGGATTGTCGACACTACACGCATGGATAAGATTCATGGAGACGATCCTCCATATTTCTTACAATTTGGGTTTTGAGAAGTGGTCAGCAACCACTCCAGAAAACAAGCAACTTAAAGAAGACAAGAAAAAATATGTCCAAAAACGTTTCCGAGAAGTGCTTGGTTTGCACATTGATAAACCACGTCAAGGTTCCGGTAATAGCAATGAAGGAAATACGGCAAGGAGATTCTCAAAATTATCAATGTTCTGCAGGGATAACCGGAATTAATGAAGAATTAATCAAGAGATTATATGTGATTCTTCAATCCCTATAAACGCAGAAAAATTCGGCCAGTATACATTGATAACCGCGCAATTATACGTAAGCAAATATTACTGGTACTACATGCCATCTTCGGTACATAAAGTACTTATACATGGTGCTAAAATAATAGAGCATTATGCAGTTTTGCCTACAGGACAATTATCCGAAGATGCCCAGGAAGCCCGAAATAAGATTACAAGAAATATAGGTTACATCACGCTAGGAAGTGTTCCAGATCAGCAACAAACGAAGACGTTTTGCATATTTTGTTATATACATCTGATCCTTATATATCTAGTTTAAATAAACCTAGTTTTCTAATATCCAAAGAATTGTTTGACGAAGCTAAAGAATTGCTGGAAATAGAAAGTGATGAATAGGATAAGCGCTAATTTTTGAAGTGAAAACTTCTTTAGTGGCGTTGGATGGGTGTAAAATGTTAAGGAAGCGTCAGGATTAGTTGACCTTTGAACCGTAACCGACGACTGACGTCATACAAGATTAGGTAAAGACTATCTATTTTGCAATTTACCATAGATAGCGTCGTAGCTTAAACGGTAAGCACTTCGACTGTAAGTCCTTATAGTTTCAGATAGTATCGGGTTCAAACCACCTGGCCTTCTGAAACTTTTTGTGATTATTTTTTCTTTTTGTAATTTATTACTTTTTATGATTATTTTTTCTTTCTGTAATTTATTATTTTTTGTTTATTTTTTCTTTTCATAATTTATTAATTTCTTCTGACAGAAAATTAGCAGAAAATAAGTGA
The DNA here is from genome assembly GCA_949126895.1 of Eilema caniola. Taxonomy (NCBI): domain Eukaryota; kingdom Metazoa; phylum Arthropoda; class Insecta; order Lepidoptera; family Erebidae; genus Eilema; species Eilema caniola. The sequence continues at coordinate 16,276,161 of OX421477.1, forward strand.
TAGGTTCTATGATTAGCGCTATATTATAGTAATAATAATAATAATTTAGTTTTAAACATATTTTAAGTAAAAGTGTAACTTTTATTGCTATTTTATTCTAGCTGTATAATTTTTTGTATGTAATTCCGTATAACTTTATTTTAGTCATGTTTTTACGAAAAATATATAATTTTTAAAATGATGATGTTTAATTTCTTTTATTGCCTAGATATTCATTAATACGTGAAAAAATTTTCAAGGAGAAACATCACAAAACAACAGAGTTATCGATTTTTGAGATGAGTAATACCGGTTGGTCCCATAGTGCGGCGCTCCCGGAGTGCAACCCGTTTTTTTATGTTGACTAAGGTGACATGCGTGCCAAATTATCTCACTGCCAGGGACACAAAAGAAGCGGCGGTGCAAAGTGGAGAAAGAAAAACTGGGTAAAACACGATTGTGATGTTAATAACGGTTTTATGTTAAGTTTAAATTAATAAAAAAATAAACATTTTAGGAATCTAGTTTACTGAAATATATAATTTTCCGATAATATACTTTACAATGGTAGGTAGGTATTATTTCCTGCCAAGGGAGTGACAAAAATAGTATATGAATAACGAATACGAACTGACATAATGTCAAGTACCTACTTACGTAATATCTATGAATATAGTACGTGTATCGACTCCATCCCATATCTTCATCCTTGACAACTCTTTGCCAGTCAATAGGAACTATCAAAACTAGCTGTAGGGTATTCTCGTGACTTCTGCGATTGCCCTCCGATCCACAATATATTATGTTTGTTTTTAATTAGTTGGCATTACCCATTAGTTGTTTCGTCAATACATAATCTTTTTCTCTTAGAATGGTGATCAGAAAGCGTGCAGTATTAGACATATTGTGTGAATGGAACGTAGGTGTAGTGCCTGAATTGTACAACCAAAACTGTTATGAATTATTGTGTCTTTTGCTATGCAACTAATGAAAAGATTTGACTCATTAGTTACAGACTTTCTCTATACTGTATAATGTAATATTTGCTATTCATTCGGGTTTAAACTGCCTTATGTAGCTTCAGCTTCATATCTTTATAATTTAAGCTTTACAGTGGATTGAGAGGGTGGAGAGTTTTCTCTTAGTAAATATGTAACGACTACCATCTTTGGTGCTACTGAACCATGGCTGCTGCAAAAAGTAACCGAAACGTCGGGCTAAATATAAAAAAATACCAAATAAATCGAATCGAAAGAAAATCATATAAGTGACACTGGCGTTTTCTTACCTACAGCAATCGAATGAGGTGGATTCTTAAAATAGAAAGGGTAAAACACCTCAAAAATTTGTAGTTTCTATGACTCCTTATCACTGATAGAATAAGGAGCTCGCTGGCTCGGGATTACCATCGCCTTACAGAAAACCGCTAAAAAAGACACTAGTTTCTTTCTTTTGGAGCCTACCTCTCAAAGTACGCTTGGGAGTAAGTTAGATTTATTTATTATTTTTATTTATTTATTAGTATTCACAAAACATGGACAATAATGCATATGATGTACAATGGTTGACAAAAAACCCTTACGGGTTTGTCTAGACAACCGCGGTTACATTCGACTCGGACTTATAACTATACATTTAAGTATCTATGTGGATTCGATGCCAAGCCATTTCTTTTTCTTTTTTCTTTTTTCGTCCAACTCATACACTAAGCGGAATTCATCCAGAACACGTTACATTACACTTTTTCTAGATAAATATTACGATTAACAATTTCAAGTACCTAAAATATGTATGATAAACTGCTTAAATTTCTTTAATTACATCAGAAAAAATAAAATAAAAGTGGGTAGGTTGATACAAAATTATACCACCAAGTAAGTCTCCGCATTGCGGTAGTACTATTACTTATTATGTGGTATTGTAAAGCTACGAATGTGTCCGTAATCTTAATGTCACCAATCAGGTTCACATTCGTCCCTTTGCAAGCATGTAAGCTTAGTAACATGATTAGTAACACTTCTCGTATCACAACACAATCGTTTATGCGACGGTAATCACAAACCACCAATAATAGCTTACTTACTCAGTTTAAAAATTACAAAATTACTCAAGCTTAGTCATCGGATTTACAATTTCCGACGCTCGTTCCACAATTCACGAACCACAGACTCTGCCCCTAAGGCGTAACCGTGAGCGACACATTAATTAGCCCGCATTACCTTCAGTTAGCTCACCATAGATGGCGTTACCGTTCCAGCAAGACAAATGGGTTTACTCCTTACAGTATCTGTTGCGGCGTGGGAAATGAGTTATAGCTATCGTGTTCCGATGCGAAAATTGAAGCAGAAATTATTAATAGATTGCGCATTTTGTGTAGGTATTGCAATTACTAATGTGAAACACTTGTCGTACATATTATGTACGTAAGTATATGTATTTAAGCGAATATTATCACATAGGATTGATTAATATTTTAAACGACTAAAGTAGCAACAAAAGAAAGGACAGTTTGATAACTGATAACGACTGGGTATTTAATCAAATTATCAAAGTTCAGAGTCAAATACAGTTTGCAGTTATTATTGGTCGAAATATTCGTCTACATCATCTGCCTACCTGTAGTTCATATTTGTGTAGGTGGTGGTACATAATAAGTATTTTTTTCAATCTTCTTGCTCTAAGAAGAGATTAACTCATAGTTTTCTCATATCCGTGTGGTTACGGAGAAATAATACAAAGGGCCAGACCGAAAGGGATGGCCCTGGGTCAGCCGGGGTGCGAGGGATATGCCGCAAGGCAACCTCACCTTCGGCCTAGCACCACGACCCACAGACGGCGTGCGGTTTAGTCGGTTCGAGTCCGACATAACCCACCCCTCCGGCTCCGGAGGGGCGGGTATCCGTGGGGATTTCCCGCACGTAAAAAAAAAAAAAAAAAAAAAAAAAAAAAAAAAAAAAAAAAAGTATCATTACCCCTTCTCATCCGAAGGGTGTCGTAAGAGGCGACTGACGGAAATATATGCAGACGATATCACTGCGTAACATAAACTCACGCCTATATCCCCGAACGGGTAGGCAGAGGTGCTAGCACCCACATTTCGCCAGTTTATGTTTAGGTCCCAATGTAATAAAGGGGACTTATAAACCTGCGATAAATACACACATAACTTCGAAAAGCATTGAAAAGTCATTGGTGTGTGCCATGGTAAAACCTAGGATCGAACCCGAGACCTCGTCTCAGCAGTCCATTACCCATACCACTAGGTTACCGCGGAGCATCACTGCGAGAGAAGGAAATCTCGAAAACCCTGTACCAACTCGTCTGGCCAGCGTAAAAACAGTAGGCTAAACCCTCCCGGCGTTGAAAGAGGCCTATGTCCAGCAGTGGACTGCAAGAGGCTAATTAATTGATTTCTCTTAGGTCTTCCACTCCCCTTGTCGGTTAAAAGGCCAAGATATATAGACTTTTCTGATGTAAATGACAAATGATCGTCTTAAACGTTCTAAGATCTTTAACTGTCATCAGAAGCTCTTTACAAACACTTTTTTACCATTTTATGTAATTTTTCATTGTCAATCTTGTATCTCTTGTAATCAATGTACTTGTTGAAAATTTGTGGGAATACTGCAGAATGACCAGGGGGCATTTTCTAATAGTTTTTGCTTCACCTACAAAATTAACTTTGCAGTTGTGCCACTTCTATTCTCTGGGTCATAGAGATGATATTTGAATGACTTTTGATAGAGTGGTGTGGACGGGGTCGAATCGTGGCCTAGCTATTTAAATTGAGCCTCCTCCAGTGGAGGCTAGCGCAGCAGGGAGTACACCCTTAATTGGGAGCGCAATATGTTATATTTTAAAGTTGATGGTACAGTCAGTCGATGTGAATTGGTGTATTCATAATTTACGTGTATGTTTTTAATACTACTCTATGACATAACTGTAATAGACTAAGGTATACTGTTTATAAATATTTGATTTAGAATTTTCCAAACCCATTAGTTGTTTTTTATTCAAGAATTATTTACATGCCTGTATATAAAATTATAACTACTCTATAATAGCTTATTTGGGAAACTGTATGCATTATCATTTTGTATTATCTACATACTACGAGTACTTTGGTGCCGTGGTCGTAGATTAGATTGTGGCGTGATGCTTAGATTCCCTAGCTGAGTAATGTGTCACAGAGTTTTTCACTTACAATGGTTTTCCAAAAAGTCAAAACCTTTAATGTTTATAATACTTGCAGGAATTTGATACGGTAACTTTCAATGGCTGGATGCCAATTTCCTTCGTTGCGACTCTAGTGGCATCACATTAACTGTATTCATTATACTTTTTACTTTGGGACATTATAATTTTCAATTGACATTCTAAATGAAAATGCAGATTAAACTCAGTTCTAATGACTGTCATGTAGCATACCTACTTACTTAGATGTATTAAAGGTTGTATTTTATTTTTAATTACTGTCCTATTTTTTCTAGATATAAATTAAAATAGATAGGTAGGTGGATAAATACTTTACTGTAAATTATTATACATATAGACAGGCATAAAAAGTTGCAAATATACATAACTACACAATAGCAATATATTTCAGGTAGCCTGACTAACTTTTTTTATAACACTTAGGTGCTAGAGAAGCACATGGCCCACCTGATGGAAAGTGGTTACCTTGGCCCATGGACGTATGCAACACCAGGGGCGTCACACTCGCGCTGCGGACCCTGTTAGAACAGAGAGTTTCTGTTCCGTCAGTGTAGAAGATAAAGCAGGACATAGGTCTTCCCACTGAGAGCACAAAAAATCTTCAGTGACATCTGGCTACCCTACTCACCTTCGGGAACACAAAACGAGGTTATTATGGCCGCGGTATTCTGTAGGTAGTCTTAGGATAGATGAATAGGATATTCTAGAAAAGTGTTTTCAGAAGTACTTTTTGTAATCAAAACATTTACTGAGTATGTTCATAAACACTGTATACAAGTACAACTGATCATGTAAATACTTATGTTACTAGTTACCATAGCTAGGTACATAATTGACGGACTGGTTATTAAAAATAAACAGATTGCGTACTTTTAGTGGGATTAGAGTCAAAGATCCATGCTGGCGTATGCTTTTTACCCGACTGTGCCAGAAGGAGGGTTGTGTTTTTCGAGAGTATATATATGTAGGTACGTATGCATGTATGTATGTATAATTGTTTGGCACGCCCTGCAGCTTGAACGGCTCCATAAATTTTAGCTTGAGAGGTATCGTTAGATTTGTATTTACTGTGAGAGTGACACTGGGTATATCAAAATAAAAACAAAAACAAAATGGCGGACATTGGTAGAGAAATCACTCAAATTTATCGAATGAGGTGTCAAAATGAAGGAAATTAAAAGACGATTACAAAAATATAATATATTTCATAACTAAAGAGTATAAATAAAATAAATTATTAAAAATAAAAACCTGAATGATGCACAAGCTATAAAGCAGGCGGTACCCATTTGCAAATCTCAAACTCGATGAAAATTAATGAGTTTGGGTAGTTTTTTTATTTTTTATAATTAATTTTTTTGGAATAAGAAATTGACAAAAATTCTTTACTTCCTAAAAATGTTCTACTTTTAAAAATATACGTTGATCTTCTAACAAGATATTTGAAATTAGAACCAAACAACTCCTAGCTTGTGCGTGCATAAACCTGTTACGTTACATAATAACAAACTGCAGAATATTATGAATCACTTTACCTAAATTTGTCAAACCACTTGTGATTCATTGTAAGGTAATTTGTTTGCTCCTATTGAAAATTAATGTCCGTGTTCAACTCCGTTTACAATTTTGTCGACTTTTGTAGTAATAAGACAAATATACCTATTTAACGTTGCGGATTAAACAACTTGTTAACCTCAAAATAATACGTCAACTTTTTGTTTAGATATATAATTTAGAAAACGGGAATTAACGCGATCATGGTATAGGTACTTACATACCTTTGATTGCCTGACGTTTCGACCAGGTTACACCGGCCGTGGTCACAGGCTGACTGGCTCAGCGGTGGAAGCCCGCCGTCTTCGAATCCGTGAGGTAGTAGGTTCTTCATCTACCCGCACATTTTCAATATTTTCTTTTCGCCATGTACCGTCACATACCACACTCACAGTGTCCCTATTACGTAAGCAAACTGTCCGGTGTCTATCCGACTGCGTAGAAAAGCGAGGTTGCATGTTTTTCATCACTGGATTCCATGTTGCAGATAATTTGAAACCATCTTCCCGATTGAAATTTTTATGTTTTTTGATTTCAATCGCTTCACGTACAGCTCTTGAGTAAAAGTGACGTTCGTTGGAGAGGACTTGCGTATGGTGAAATTCAATCCAGTGATTGGTGCCTGCTTCTAGCAGGTGCTCTGCAATCGCCGATTTGCTCGTCTGGAGTTTCTTTACAGCTGCGATGTGTTCTTTGACCCGTTCAGCAATAGTTCGCTTCGTTTGGCCTATATAGGAACTACCACAGCTGCAATCTATCTTATAGACACCTGGACACTGTAACGGTAAGACATCCTTCGGTGTGCCCACGATGTTGTTTACCCTTATGCCTGGGGTTAAACTGTCGGGATGGAGTATGTTTTTAACACTGAGCCGACTTTGTCCGTTACTCCCTTGACTGGCTGGCTGTCTGCTCACCTCTGGACGTCTACGCCTCACTGCCTATTGCTTCCGTCGTCCGTTCACTTCATATCCGTTGTTCTTGAGTTCCTCCTGAACATGATCCAGCTCTCGCTCCAGATGTTCAGGGTCACAGAGATCATACGCTCTATTCCTGAGTGAGGTCACAACGGATTGTAGGTGTCGGGAATGGTGATGAGACGTGGCGTGTAGCTATCTGTCCGTATGTGTAGGCTTCCGGTACACACAGTGTGACAAGGACCCATCTGATCTCACGGCTACTTTTACGTCTAAGAATGACAACGACCTCTCTTTCTCCATCTCATAGGTGAACCTTATCTTGGGATGGACAGAATTAAGGTGTTGTATATATTGATCCACTTCCTGTTGACTTCCCTTGACAATACTGAAAATGTCATCCACATATCGCTTCAACAGTCTGATGGTCTTCGGGCCAAGACTCAGGGCCTTTTCTTCAAAATGTTCCATCCAGATGTTGGCAAGTACTGGGGCTACAGGACTTCCCATTGCGACACCATCTATCTGTAGGTAATGTTGACCTTGGAAAAGGAAGTACTTACCATCTAGACAGTGCTCAAGCCGATCAACATAGTTAAACGGCAGTTCGTTGTCACTCAAAAGATCCTTTACGACGTTCAAGCATTCTTTTATAGGGACGTTGGTGAAAAGAGATTCCACGTCAAAGCTTACCATGATGTCGTCTGGTTCTAGCTTGAGATCTTTATTGATCTGTATAAAGTGCCGTGAGTCCTTCACAAAAGACGGCGTTCTGCCTACCAGTGGTTGCAATACTGACGCAACGTACTTCGCAAGATCGTAAGTAGGAGATGCTATTTGACTTACAATTGGCCGCAGTGGCACGTTGGGCTTATGTATTTTTGGCAGACCATACAACTTGGGTGGCTGGTGTGACTTCGGTGAAAACAGTCTACTGTACTCATCTTCCGTAAAGAGGTCCTCGTTTTCTTGTATACGAGCTCGTATTCTGCGCGTGACTCTGGCCGTGGGGTTGTATGATACCGGTTTGTAAACCTTATCATCACTCAACAGTTCGAGAATTTTTGTTTGATAATCAAGTGTGTTCATCACTACGGTGGCGTTTCCTTTATCGGCCTTAAGCACCAAAATGTCCGGGTTATCCCTAATGTCGTTTAGTGCTTGACGCTCTTTCATAGTGATGTTACTCGCCGGGAGCTTCGATCGTCGTAATATCACCGCAACATCCTGTCTGAGTGTATCGGCATCGCTGGGTGGCACCTTATTACGTAAAATCGATTCCTCAACACTACTGATTATTTTCTCAAACGGTATTCGCTTAGGCGTTGGAGCGAAATTCATATCTTTGGCCAGGACGGTTACCGTAGTTTCATCTAACTTCACATTTGACAGGTTAATCACGGTATCCTTAGTTTGGTCCGGTACCTTAGGTGACGTTTTATTTTCTGCATACCGCCGGTTGTATTGTTTCGTGAACTTGCGCTCGAGGTTCGCGTTGCATTGTTCATACGTACGGCTGGCTTGCATAAACGTAACCCGATCACACACATCATAGTCCGTTCTAGATAGATTACCACTACACTGCAACTGCAAAGGTATGTAAATACCATACCATACCTATACCATGAACGCGTTAATTCCCGTTTTCTAAATTATATATCATGGAACGCGAGAGTTTAAAAGTTAGTTTTTGTTTAGATATTTGCTGGCTGTAAAGAAGGCGCCTCCCCACACCGGGGTTGAGTCGGAGACCGCGTGGTTTCCCCCTCCCGAGGAGGGCCAGACCGAGAGAGATGGTCCTGGGTCAGCCGGGGTGCGAGGGATGGTGCGAGGGATATGTCGCATGACAACCTCACCTTCGGCCTAGCACTACGACCCAGAGACGGCGTGCGGCTTAGTCGGTTCGAGTCCGACATAACCTTCCCCTCCGGCTCCGGATCCGGATCCGAATCCATGGGGATTTCCCGCACGTAAAAAAAAGGCTGTAAAGTTTGTTGTACTGGTTCCTGGTGGATAAGAATAGGACCAACCCGTCTCTTTCCTTGAGTCTTGCACAAGATGATTAAGGGCTAGGGCTGTTCACCGTCCGACAGTAAGAGTTTTTTTCATACATCCGATATCCGGTATCCGATATCGGTGTCGGACGCCGATAGTCGACATCCGATAGCCAACACCTTGTGCTGTTTAAAATCGCCCCGAAACGGCCATTTGATCGAAAGCACAAACTACTTAGCGATGCTAGAGATGAAAAGAAAAAGATAAAAAATATATGTATCTGATCTGATGAATGATATAGTATCGAGTTTTTTTTTCTTATATTCGTGATCAGCGTCATCAATAACTGCGAAAAGGCACGTAACTAAGAAATTGTCATTAAGGTCGAAAATTGCTTGCAGTCGCTGTTTTAGTCTTTTTGTGATCCAATATCGGGTCAAAACAGTGGTGTTTCCTGCGATAACCGATATCGGGCCGGACAATGTGAAAGAGAGATACATATGTCATACATTTGACTTCTTCCGATATCGGATGTCGAATATCGGATATCGGACAATGTGAAAACGCTCTAAAGATACATTCAATGACAAGATGCCCGCTGACGACAATCGACTCGCCCTCTATGTCGTAGGACCGAAAATAATTATAGTTCGTGAAATGTTGGTGTTAATAAACCTCTGCCTATACCTTCGGGGGCTTATAGGCATATACATAGTCTGACCATAAATACTGTTACAATTAAAAATAAGAAAACATATTACATTTGAATTTGAATCTGTTGTTGGTTTCTAATTTTGGCGCCAATACTTTGTACAATATTTTGCGATATTAAAATGGAGTGGGGTGATAAAGAGAACCGAATCACATCGATTCGGTTCACTTTATCACCCTGCAACTTACACAAAGTTGGTATGGAGCCAAATGCAATTTTTAAAACTCTCCATACGCTTGTACGAGATTAGGATGGCCCTCAAACAGCTAAAGAATAACAAAGCGGCGGGTGAGGACAGAATTACAGCAGAACTTTTGAAAGCGGGCGGAACGCCGGTACTGAAGGTCCTTCAGAAGCTCTTCAATTCCGTCCTACACGAAGGCATAACGCCGGAAGCGTGGAACAGGGGTGTGGTGGTCCTTATCTTCAAGAAAGGCGATAATGCTTTGTTGAAGAATTATAGGCCCATCACGCTCCTGAGCCACATTTACAAGCTGTTTTCGAGGGTTATTACGAACCGTCTCGCCAACAAGCTCGATGACTTCCAACCTCCCGAACAAGCCGGATTCCGAAAAGGCTACAGTACCATAGACCACATCCACACGCTGCGGCAGGTTAAACAGAAGACCAAAGAGTATAAACGGCCTTTCTGCTTAGGATTCGTAGAAGCCTTCGATTCGATCGAAATATGAGCCGTGCTACAGTCTCTCCAGCGGTGCCGGATAGATCACCGGTATATCGAAGTGTTGAAGTGTTTATACCAGAACGCCACTATGTCGGTCCGAGTACAGGAACAGAGCACGAAACCAATTCCACTGAAAAGGGGCGTTAGACAGGGAGACGTTATCTCTCCGAAACTGTTTACCGCTGCCTTGGAAGACGTCTTCAAGCTACTGAACTGGAAAGGACGTGGCATCAACATAAACGGCGAGTATATCACTCACCTTCGGTTTGCCGATGATATTGTCATTTTGGCAGAATCGCTGGAAGACTTGAACACGATGCTCGAAGACCTCAACAGAGTATCCCAACAGGTGGGCATTAAGATAAACATGGACAAGACAAAGGTTATGTCAAATGTCCATGTTACGCCTCTACCGGTTCATGTTGGGGACTCAGTCTTAGAAGCTGTTGACGAGTACGTCTACTTGGGTCAACTGATCCAGGTAGACAATTCCAGCTTCGAAGACGAGGTAAATCGACGAATCCGACTCGGCTGGGCAACGTCCGACATACCTCAGTGCCTGAAGACGAAAGTCTTCAACCAATGTGTGTTACACCAATGATGAGTTACGGATCTGAAACGTGGTCCCTCAATATGGGTCTCTTAAACAATCTCATAGTCGCTCAACGAGCTATGGAAACGGCTATGCTCGGTATTGCCCTACGTGATCGCGTCAGAAATGATGATATCCGTAGGAGAACAAAAGTAACCGACGTAGCCCAGCGGATTAGCTCGTTGAAGTGGCAGTGAGCGGGACACATAGCGCGCAGAACAGATGGCCGATGGAGCAAAAAAGTTCTGGAATGGCGACCGTGTACGGGCAAACGTAGTGTAGGATGCCCAACGGCCAGGTGGAAGGACGACCTCATCAAGGTCGCCGGGAAGCGCTGGATGCGGGCTGCGGTCATTCTGGAAGTCTATGGGAGAGGCCTATGTTCAGCAGTGGACTGTGTGTGGCTGATATGATGATATTTATGTATTAAACTAACACACTGTAGAAGTAATAAATATTATTTTCAATAAAACATTTTTTTTCTTTGTTACAATATTTATAGCAAGACTAATTATATGTATATGTGTAGAATAGGTAATTGAAATTTAAAAAGTTTACTGAGTAATACTTACCTATGAACGAATACGTATATAGAAAATCGGAACGGCATTCAATCCCGGTATCGTAATTGTACTTTACTTATGACATCTTCGAAGACTAAAATGACAGATAGTGGGAATAAATATTACTCTCATAAGTTTGACCAGGAAAGAACCAACCTATATTTTAATTGGCATATTTGAAAATGAAGCCAGCTTTCAGTTTAGTGTTTAAAGGTAGAGTATTTCAAAATACATGTACTTACAAATAGTTACAGGTATATAACGAATTGTTTAAAATTTATCACTTCAAGTTCATTGCGTCCCATCACATACGGTCATTACGACTTCCTTGTAAGCATGAATGGTACTAGTGATGAGCAGAGCTTAATCGATACCGCATATCGAAAAAATGGTTTTTAGTTTCGAATAGAACTTCTATATCTAAATACTTTCAAGCACTTATCAAAACGCCAAGCTTCTGTTTCTTCATTTAATATATTAAATAAATATTCTAGGATATCATACACAATTATCAAAATCATTATATGATCATTAAATATAATCAATCAGCTTGTAATATACTTTCTACTAGTATGTAGTATGATAAATGTTATGATGAGCTCTTCCCTTCTAATTAGTCCCACCTTCTCCTTTGCTACACAGGGCAACAAGTGTAGGGCTTAGATGTCGTCATATGTATACGGTGCAAAATATTCCATAAAGAACCATGCGGTTCGGTGACTCTTTCGTTTGCCGCACCATTAACAGCTGGAATTCCCTGCCAGCTCACGTGTTTCCTTCTTCCTACAGTCCCGGGTCATTTAAGCGGGGCGTGAAAAAGCATCAGATACCATTGTTAACATGGTACGTGTTTGTAATGGAAGGCACACAATTTCCTGAGACTTTGCCTTAGGCGAGGTGAAGTCAAATTGACGTGCCCTAAATAATAATAAAAAAGTATTTAAGTAGTATTTAAGCAGTTCTATATTTTTGTGATTTTTATTGACAAATTAACTGTTTAATTTTAGTAAGCTACAATAATAGTTATAAACCTATAAAAGAGAAAAATATACAATATTTATGGAATGCTTCTAATAAATTATCAATTTAACCAATTATTCCGAATTGTTCGTGTACTATTTATTATTTTTCATGATACAAGCCATTACAAATTATGTGCTGTACTCACATATTGATTGTAGCAGTAACTTCCAGAGTTACAGTGAGTGGGGTTTAAGTACAAATTCAAAAAAGCATCAACGTCAACTATTTTCGAAATACATTTTTTTTAACTATCGATTCATTGATAACTTCCAAAATGGACTCACTCCAGCCCTTCTAAATTTAATAATCGTAAGAATCACACATTGATTTGAAACTCCGCATAATAACAATAATTGCTCGTTCCACCCATTGTGTTCGTGGAGCGTGGCACTTGATAAATACACTCGATCATCATCAAAAAGTTTATTAGAAATGTTCGTTCAATTTCGTTCGTTCATTTTCATTCCTTCACGGTAATTTCAAACGTACACTATTACTTATCACGTCTGGGTCATGTTAGTTTAATGATTTGTAATGAAATATAAACTTCTATTGTTTTAATAGATTGTGGGTGAGTTTCAAGTGAATTAAAGTGCCATTTTCTACTTCATAAAATTTTGTTTTAAGAGCGCAGATACGACTGCAATTAAAAATAATCGATTGGTACTGTCGCCTTTTAGTCTAATAATTTATGATATTTAGCGTCCGGAACTTTAATCGCAGCGTAAATATGTAGTATGTTACTTTGACATTTCGTGGACATTTCCCTATTTACGAAACTTCTGTACAATGAAGCTGGTGATATCCGTATAAATAATGAGTTTTAATCGCACTAAAATCTAGGTTGCTCTACTTTTTGATATTTGCAACTTGCTTTTCATGAATAATATGAATAGTGAATTGGTCTGTCATTTTATTTCGTTTTAATAAATATATTTAATAACTAGTATGCCTTAATAATATAAAACTTTTCTACTATAGCTAGATACGTTTTCCGTCGAGTGTAAAATTACTTTAGATTGGCCCACTTAACTTCTGTCAGTAAGTACTGTATATAAGGAGGGATTTACTTCCTCCATCGTTTATTATTCACATTACAATAACATTTTACTGCGTCTGCAAGAATTGCAGGGTTTCATAGGTTATACTGACCGGTAACACGCTAACTGGGACTTACCACTACATTAGTTCAAAAAACTTACAAGATTTTTTGTTATAGCAAATCGTATAAGGCGCGATTGTGTCGGTCACGGCAACATCTTACATTAGAAGTCAAGGTTTAACCAGTACCTACCAGGTAAAGTGATTGATTCACATCCAAAACAAAATGATCTAACCACTCCATTCATACATACACATGAATTATGTTGAGTAATATAAGGAAGAAATGTATTCAAATTGATGATTGATTCGAACACGAGACCAACAGTGATTGAATAGAGATACATAGCATTAATGTCGTATGCAGAGTTTCACCTCTGACCGGTGTCGACAGATCGGACCATGTTTTGATTTTCGTCTGTGAGAGATGGGCTGTCTTAGTTAATTTGATGTGTTATGTTACTTTGTCAGTTTGTCCTCCCACTGACTTGGTATTAGGTTGATTGTGTGATGAAACATGACGGCAATTGAATGTAACTATTAAGGAATGTTACATTAATATACTTCGAAATTAAAGGCTGTAATTTGTTGATTAGGTAATATTGCTTTAATAGCGATATCAGGATTCGGTAATAAGTAAGTGATAATAAGAATTATGAATATCGATTAGGATACATTAACATTGAGAATATAGATACAAGTAGTAATAGAATAATATATCTTAATATATTATTCTATTAATAGTTCGGTAATATATTGGTAACGGTATTTATTAAAACCGGCCAAGTGCGAGTCGGACTCGCGCACGAAGGGTTCCGTACCAGACGTATCACGTTTTTTGTATGGGAGCCCCCTTAACTATTATTATTATTTTGTTTTTAATATTTATTGTTATAGCGGCAACAGAAATACACAATCTGTGAAAATTTCAACTGTCTAGCTATTACGGTTCTTAAGATACAGCCTGGTGACAGACGGACGGACGGACGGACAGCCAAGTCTTAGTAATAGGGCTCCGTTTTTACCCTTTGGGTACGGAACCCTAAAAAAAGAACGTAAGCTAACGTATGTAAGCGAACAGGTACAATTATTTAGCTAAGGTAGGGTTAATTGTATGGGGTTCCAGACTCCAGTGTAAGACTGACGCAGGGCTTCAGCCGGGGTTAGAAAGCCAGATGGTAGGCGCTTCCGTAAAATTCAAATTAATACAATAATGGAGAAATAGGAAAGCGGATCCTGAGCTCCAGCTTTGCATGTGACCAGGCCCCCGATTCTACTAATTTTATGACATAACAATACCACTGTCATACCGCTGACATTGCATAAAATGTCATTAAATTTTGAACTTTACATCTTAGTATTAAAGTCCAAAATGAAAAAAGAAAGGATTTTTAACATTTTTCATTCACTCTACAAAATTGTCATATAATTTAAGACTTTAACCACATACTATTAAAGTCTAAAGTTAAATGGGATTTGTTACGATGATTGCGGTACCGCAGTGGTTTTGCTATAAAAAAAATAGCAGAATCAGGGCCCAGGACTAACACCCGCACGATGAAGATAGATATTCTAGTGCATACACATAGAGATTGACAGCCACATTGACAGCCTCCGCAGCGTAGCGGTAGTGAAAGCGGCCACTACGCAGGAGGCGCGGGTTCGATCCCCGCTCAATGCAAATATTTGTGTATATGAATATGGGTATTTGCATTGGTCTGGTCGTGCCTCCCAGTTGCCATACGAACATCTATATATCTACAGTCGTTACGGATAGTTCGAGTCCGCAGAAATCCAAGAACTGGTCTAATACAGCAATGCTTCGATATAGCCTTTGGGTTGTGGACGTCAGATGGCAATCGCGTCACGGAAAATATCGAAGTTCAGCCCAATCTTTTTTTATATACGACTGAGGTGGCAGGCATGCATACGGTCCACCAGATGGAAAGTGGTTGCCAGGGCCTATGGACGTGTGCGTGATGCAGGGGAGTCAAACTCGTGTTGCCGACCCTGTAAACACAGTTTCCGTGCCATCAGTGCAGAAGAAAAAGCAGTAATAGCCTTTGGTCTTCCCACTGACAGCACAAAAACTCGCCAGTTAGCTCTGGCTGGGATTCCATCTTTTGTCATAATAGTTTTTGTCCTAATTTAAATTGCCATAACAAATTAGGCATAATTTTCTTTGTCATAATAATAGTCTGCCATAATTGGTTTTTAGCATACTGTGTTATTAAGCATAAATATTGTATATCCTAATGTTTTTATTCATAACATTGATACGCATAAAGTTGTAAAGCATATTGTTTATTTGTCTATAATGGTATAATGATAAACGCCTGCTAACATGGTGCTAGCAAGCTGGCAAGGATCTGGATGCAATCTGGACTTTAGGGCACCCCGACTCGGATAGGTTAGGTTAGAAGGCTAATGCGGGAGCGGAGCGTAGCGAAGCTCCCGCATTAGGCCTTCGTGGTTATTTTTTTTATAAACCTCCTAGAAGTAGGAGCCCCGCGTAGCGGGGCTCCGTCGACCAATTAGGTCAAAAGAACATTAGGTTATATGAACTTTGATGCGCCTACAAGTTTGACAAGAGCAATGTATAAAATAGTGTAATATTGTTAATAAAAATTTTGTAGTGATTTGTTCGGAATAGTTATGGTTATGCGTGGTTATGCTTAAGTAAACTTATGCTTTGGTATATTATGCTTATTAAATATTATGCTTATAGTAAATAGGAGTAAAAAAATTATGCTTAAAAAGTTATGACAAACGAGTATTATGCGTAAATAATGTTATGACAAGTAACATTATGCAATGTTAAATTATGACATAAAATTTTAGGAATAAAAATAGAGAACCGCTCTGGCTACCCTACTTACCACCGGGAACACAAACCAAGGTTATTATGGCCGTGGTATTCTATAGGGTGGAGGTGCTTTTACAGTCGGACTGCTCAATTGGACGGAGATACCATCTTGCCCTAACTGCTGCTATCTGCAGTTAGACTGGATAAAGTGGACCCCAGACTCCAAGTTGAAGACTTCAGGTGCGACTGCAGAATCGAACCTAAATATACACTATAATAATCAAACAGTAGAAAGAGTTGAAAATACAAAATTTTTAGGAATCATCATTGACTCTCAGTTGACCTGGCGTGCTCAAGTTGAGGACATATGTCACAAACTGAGCAAATCTGCCTATGTACTTTTCAATTTAACAAAAAAAGTAAATATTGGTACTGTACTGGTAGCATACCATGGCCTCGTACTATCAACTTTAAGGTTTGGCATCATATTTTGGGGTAACTGTGGTCAGAGAGAAGCCATTTTTAAATCTCAAAAACGCTGCATAAGGTCTATGTTCAATTTGAAAACTACAGACAGTTGTGAGCCAATGTTCAGGGCCAATGGGCTGCTGACTTTTCCATGCCTGTATATTCTGGAAATTTCCCTGTTCGTAAAAAACAACCCTGATCTATTTAGAACAGTCAGCGAAACTAGAATAAGAACTGTACCCATGAGATCTCAACACCAGAATCGACTATGCACTGGGGGTTTTAATACTGCGTTATTACAAAAAGGTGTTATTGGCATGGCTCCTGTGATTTACAACAAGTTACCAAGCAGTATGAGAGAACATCCGTTAAAAATATTCAAAAAGAATTTAACCGCTATGTTACTAAACAAATGTCATTACTCGGTATCGGACTTCCTGGATGACAAGCTGATACCAACCTAGAATAATGTACCTTATTTTTGTGACACAAACTAAAATGCAAATAACCAAATAATTTATCTTTAATTCTGAACTGACATTATTATATTTTGACTGTACTTTGAATCTATAATCGGACTTTATTTGACTATGTATTGACTAAATTCTTTGTTTTAAGTGCATGATTAACATGTTTTTAATATTTGTATGCCTAAATGGTAGAATGTACCAGGAACCTTATTGTTAAAATGTAACACCTCATGTAATACCTACATTCCATGCAAATAAATAAATATTCTATTCTATTCTATTCTATTCTATTCTATTCTATTCTATAATCATCCGTCATGATATATCAATCTGTACTAACATTATAAAGAAGAAAGATTTGTATTTTTGTATGTAACGAATAAACTCAAAAACTACTGGACCTCTTTCAAAAATTCTTTTGCCATTACGAAGCTACGTTATCAATAGTCTACATATCACTATGCTAATATCAGCGATGCACGGGATAAGAACTCCACGGGGACGGAGCCGCGAGCAACAGCTAGTAGAAAATAAGCATAATCAAGCATACACATATTAGCACTAGATTTTTTTTTATAATGTGCAGTTTATTCCATCACACCACATACATAGCAGTATCTGTTCTTTTCTTTTGCAAAAAAAAACATATAGCTAGATTCTAGATTCAAAAGTTGCCCAAAACCAAATAATTTGGAACAATGCAACAAATAATCAACGGAATTTTATTTGAGAATGTCTCATACATAAAAAGGCTGGATATTATTTTTTCTAGCAAAAGTCATAGCCGCCGAAAGGTGGCAATTAGTGACAGGTGCTCTCATTCTAAAAATCATATAAATTTAACTTTTTGTACAACTTTTCAATTTAAAAAAAGATTTTTGTTCTTTTGAGAGTTTATCCCAACACCCTTTGTCAATGTCATATTCGCTACCATTTTTGAGCAATACAATATATGGTGACATGAGGGGGTGTATAGTGTAGGGTGACATACGTTTATTCAGTTTTCGGACAAAAGCACACACCTCAATGCGAATCTTTATTAAAATGCCTTCACGTGTTATACAATCTGGATAAACTTTCATAAATAAAATGAGAGAAACTGTTAGAATAAGCAGCAATATTATTTCTTCCTTGAAAATTGTCGCGCGAATAGGCAAGTAGTTCTGGAATACAAAAGCAACTTTAAGCTATTTTTTTAATAAGGTTTTCTCTAAAATAGGGCGCACCTCTTCCAATTGATCAGTTTCTCTTGTGCTGGGATTTTACTGAACCTACGGATATTACGTGATATAAGATGGTTACCCTACTAATAGTCAAAGTCATGATGACCTTAACAAATTCGAAGGGCTGCATCTCGCTCTATGTTCTTGATGATTTTTATAATACACTCCGTTTTTGCTACTATACCTTTATGCTTATTTTTTGTTTTCCTCTATGTTTGTGCGATGGCGACTCATAGTCTGTCGTTTCACAAGTTTTTGTCCGAATAATTTAATAAACTACCTTTTGTTAGTTGGCTTTGTGAAAAATCAATTTATTGTGAAAGAAATATTTTATGTACCATCTGTCATATTTGTATTACTGTTTGTTACGGAATTTTATTTTGTAATAGGATTGCTTGTATCCCATTATGACTAAAAAATACATAAGTATGTAATTTTAGGTATGGAATAAAGAATGTCAGTAAAATCTTCTGGGCTCGGGTCAACCTCATCCGCAAGCCGATACAACTTTTGACAGATGATTGAGACCCTGGAGCAGGCTTTTCTCTCGGGTTTGGAAGATCAAGCGACGGTGTACTTATAATAATAATATAATGTATTTATTGTACACCAGGGATGTGCCAATATAAAATGTGAGATACAGATGGCGGCCTTACCGCTCTGTGGCAATATCGTACAGGATGGATAGAAAAAATAGGAGAAGAATGTTTCAGAGCAGTTTCGTGTACTTTCATGATATGAAAGAAAATAAAACAACTTATTATTAAGAAAAAAAATAAAGAAAAATAAGCTTTTACTGTTAATAAGACAATAAACCAGTGGTGTGTAATGATGTGGCTCAGTATAATATTGATTTACCAAAAATACAAAATAAAAACAAGAATTTTTTGAACACTTGAATATAAATTTTAATATACCTGTAGAAAATTTATGTCCCTTCTTGGTTTTAACATAAATCACGAAATACTTTTGCCTTGACCCCGAGCAAAATCTTCGAACAAACTCTCCAGAAACCACAGCAGGTATTAGCCACCTGCCAGACACCAGGTGAACTCATCGTAAGACCAAGAGGAGAAATTGTTACTTTTACCCTGCACACCTCCCATTAGCTACTATAAATATGAAATTACTAGCTTTTGCCCGCGGCTCCGCCCGCGTGAATGTCGATTATCGCGACCAAACATAGCCTATGTCCTTTCTCAAGGTCTTATCTACCCCTATACCAAATTTCATCAAAATCGGTTTAGTGGTTTAGGCGTGAAAGCGTAACATACAGACAGACAGACAGACAGAGTTACTTTCGCATTTATAATATTAGTATGGATGTGTATATGAGTGAGTTAGGCCTACTACACGTACAAGCTTCAGTACAGTTTTGCCTGCGCAGTTTGTACAGGGAACACCTCACGTAACTGTATCAATTTAAGTACAAACCAGCCTACACAGGCAGTATAGCGGTGTAGCTTGAGCGAATGGTAGGCCCATGAATTCATGGAAAACCAGCCCCAGAACCTTATCAGCATCAGTACCATCAAGTAACAACAAATCAACCTCCAGGCGAGGGAGTTGCGCTCCGAATACCTTTCCGTAACTTCAAACACATTAAAATGCTATAATCCATACTAATATTATAAATGCGAAAGTAACTCTGTCTGTCTGTCTGTATGTTACGCTTTCACGCCTAAACCACTGAACCGATCTTGATGAAATTTGTAATAGGTGTAGATTAGACCTTGAGAAAGGACATAGGCTATGTTTGGTCGCGATAACCGACATCCACGCGGGTGGAGCCGCGGGCAAATGCTATAATCAATAATAAATCCTTCTTAAACTTAAATCAGCACCTTGTAACTTCTTTAACTGTCAACTTTCAAGTTAATCTACTCGCTTGCAAACTATTTAATAAAGTTGCAAGTAATCTCACGACTAACCATCATTTTTTATCAACTAAATAAGTTCTTAAGCTTTAGTGTTATTATAATATTTTTTTTTAATAACAAATCAATAACAATATTTCATATCTACAACCGTTGTCTGCCCACGTGCGGTTAGTAGATTGAACACGGATAACATACGCCTCTTCAAATGTAATGCGAAGCAATCGTGTAAGAAAAGAATGGTATTTTGATAGGTAAGTACTATTATTGTAGCTATGAGTTCATTCTGATTAGACATACCTACTCAACGGATCAAGTCTTCTGTACTGCTTATCTCTGGACGATACATTTTTTTATACCCATAAGGTAGCAGAGAAATACACGGCCAGCTTTTATTATTAAAAGTATGTGTAACACATATATAAACACAAAAATACTTAAAAGTCTTATATATGTCGCAGCCAACTAGCTCAATCAGATGTTCAATTTATTGCCTAGGCTCTAAGAATTTTATTCAGCCTGGTAATTAAACGGCTAGGCAAATGGCTTTGATCGATGACATTCAATTACTTGCCTATCCATTTAATCAAACAGCTAAGAAAATGACTTATTTCTACATAGTTACAAAAAAAAATTACTTTGACTTCTAAGCTAACCTATCCAAGTCGGATTGCATAGCTATCTCAATAAACCTGTCACTAATTTTCTGTTAAAACACCTCTATTTACCACCTCGGATATTTACAGGAGTGAGCATTATTGCAGGGTGATGCTCTATCTTACTGCGCCATCCAGTTAATTAAATGTTATAATAAACGTTCCGGCCATTAATTGAATGGCGCCGTTTAGTAATCAGCCTAGGCAGTTAATTGAAAGGGGGAATAAGCTAGTTGGCTGCGACATATATATATACCATGCACTTTAAAGCCCAGGTTCCACTCGAACCAGTCTCTTGATTTGGTTTATATTGAATATATCGAGAAAGGGCACCATCTGCTACTCAACCCCGAGAGGATAACCTACGCCAGACCTCGTCCTTTTGCTCAGCAAATAGGTACACACGAAATTGGTTTGAGCCTTGAAGACTTTAACAGAGCCGCATCCACCCCCACTTATTCTAAAAAACCAATCCATGTAGTTTGATGAAAATATAATGAAATAAGCTGACAAAATATTAACATCAGTTGACATGACAATAGGTATTATACCTTGTCATACAACATAAACCAAACATTCTATTTTACCTTCTATTATATCCTGCTATCCTTTTACATACACAAATAAAATTACCATAAAAAAGGAATCAAATATTATAAAAACTAACATATTACTTAGATCACAAAATATTATGAAGAAAAAAAAACAAGGGACGTTTGGTCACACTAATCATAAGCAATTTGGTATAAACGCACGAAATCGGGGCAAGCATTGTGCCCAATGTTAATGTTCTCAAGTCTGTTTAGTTGATTTCTATAAAATATTATAAATGAGACGGCTACCACTAAGAAAATGACCAAATATTATACACAGCGGCACGACTGGACGAAAATACGGAGCCATAAATTAAATATTTTACATTCCATTCTGGTTTTTTATACCACTGAGGTGGCAGACAAGCACACGGTCCACCTGATGGAAAGTGGTTACCGTGACCTATGGACGTGTGCAACACCAGGGGAGTCACACTCGTGCTGCCGACCCTGTAAACACAGAGATTTTTTATGCCGTCAGTGTAGGAGACGAAGCAGGAATAGCCTTTAGTCTTCCCAGTGACAGCCCAAGAATTCTCCAGTGAGCTCTGGCTACCTCTTATTGTGTTCCGACTGGGGAAGTACCTCCGCCCTACAGAATACAACGGCCGTAATAACCTCGTATTGTGTTCCTGGCGGTGAGCACAGCCGTTGTATTCTGTAGGGCGGAGGTACTTCCCCAGTCGGACTGCTTAATTAGACGAAAATACCGTCGTGTCCTACCTCCTACAATATTTTTTATTTTTTTTATTTATACTCCTTAGAATTTCATCTAGTTTTAATATGTTTTGAGCGAGTAAGCTAAATATTATCTGTAAAATAAAAGTAACAGAAGTTACACTTTATAACATCAGTCCAGTCACTGATTATTAGCCAGAGCAAACAGATAGACAAACAATGTTTTTAAATATTGTATTTTCAATATAAATATGAATTTATTAGAAAGCTGCTCCATATTTTAAAATTACATACAGGCACTTTCACAAGCAAAAAGAGATTACCATCTAAGAAAAGCCATAAGTGGTTCAGTACTTTACTGTGTCGTACATCTTACGCAATATGAGTCCAGAAAAATGGAATATTCTTTATATTTTATTCACTGCTGGAGCTCAACAGGTAAGCATGAATAAATTGTGTTGCCGATGACAAAGCCGACACAGCCGGACTGCGTTTTTCATAAAGTGTCGGCCTGTTAAACATTTTTTATTTGGCCATTTGCTACCAACTGCGTGATATGAAAAATGGATCGTAACATCGTACCCTTTTCTGGTATTTTTTTTACATCGCCTTGAATAAATCATGTCATTAAAATTTAATAGTCACGCCACAAGCCGAGTTAGTTAGATCTTTTGTTGTGTCGAGATTTCGAGTATCTTTTCATTCGATTGTTACTATTTAGGGCTATTGTGGGGTCACTATGGGTAAATCGACTAAATGCCGACTTAATTTCATTAATCGACTTCTTTGTACGAATTAAAATTTAATTGAGTCAAGCTTACCTTTGTGAGCTTTGTGTTGAGATAGTTGAATGTGTGGAATTCGAGTTATTTGATGAGGTCGAATGTTCCTTAATGACGTACATGTGTTTCGGACCACGTGCGCTTTGTGTCTTTATTCTGATAAGTCATACATCACTGTATTGTGGTTATAACAATGTATTATGTCGATTTTGATTATTGGTTTCATTATTATAAATACAGGCCTTTTACTTCTAAGTACGGTAATTCTTCAACGATTAATTTTGAAATTACTGATAGGAATACAGATTTGATAGTCAATTAGTCTTTATTTAAAAAAATAGCGTTAAATGCTGTTACATTTACAACGTTTATTATAAAGTAGCTATTGCCCGTGGCTTCACCTGTGTGGAATGCTGATCACGTTGTGCAGATCCTAAGATTTGACAGAAGTAAGTATTCATAGAATAGAATTCAATCTATAATTAAATATCATATTTCTACTATTTGTGTGCAAAACGGCCAAATCCATTTAGCCATTTTTGTCTAAAGGAGTAAAGTAATAGGTTTTCGATAAGTGACTGTTTTCGAAAAGAAGTGAAAAGATTAGTTTATAGATGTTTATAACATCAGAAATATGTATCAGTCACGCATAAAGCCTTGAAAAGAAGGTTGTGCAAAGGACGAAAGAAAATGCCGACGGAACGAACAACTGACTGTATACTCGTTTAATAAATTCGTAGAATATAGTCACTACAAGAATACATCAACAATAATTGCATTCTAATGAAAGATTACAGTCATGGAACTTTTAATAATTATTAAGATTACTATGATTACTGTCAACATACTCATAGGAATAGGAAGTCACAATAACAATCTGCGCCACTGACGATTCCATTAGAAAGTAATAAGAACAGAAGTCATTAGCACCTAGTAAGAGTTACGTCATCATAGATGATTTCTCTTTGGTCCAATTTTCATATTTTCAAACAAATTAAAATGGCTCCTCAAGAAAACGAACTGAAAAAAGAATCGCATTGTGAGTCGATATTAAAACTATATTACTAATACGGTATTGATTTTTTGTTGATATCAAAAAGGTGTTGGGCGTGATCGCTAAGAGCGAGTCATGTGTGTGTGCGGTTTGTGGGGACGTGAGGGGGAGAGAGGCAAGGAGAGGGAGGCGAAGGGCAGAGGTCACGCAAGCCTGCACTGTCTAGTGATGGGATCGGTGGTTGTAAAAATATGACTATACATGTTTATACGATGTTTACCAATATTCAATTTAATTTTGTCGTTATACATATTATATTATCCATGTTACAGCCTCATTAGTATATGTAGACGTGCGCTAAGTAAAATCAGGAATAGTTTTATCCTAACTTATGAAAGTTACCACACTCTTCGCTATCAAGTCACTAGATGCCGTTACTATTCACTAGATTCTAACGAACAGTAATAGTACCTGTTCAGCATAGATGCAACAGCATTTAATATATTTTAAAAAAGCTTTTTCTTGTTGGATTTGCTACGTCATTTTGCAACACGGCAAAAAGTAGTCTGCAGACGACAGGTACGACAGGCTTTCAGCAGGAGCAGGTCTGAAGTGCATATCTGTATCAGAAGGAGAAGAGGCCTAGTTGTACAAATTGGACAAGGCACTCACGTAAAGCTAACCAAATTTTCATAACTTGGTTAAAGAGTAGCAGAGCAGGCTCCTGGCCTCCTAAAATTCGTCTCCTGGAATAAAAGTTGTAGGTTCGGCCCTTACATAGGTGCCCATCGGTTCTCCATCAGGATACTAGTTAATATGCGAATAATGCAAGCAGATTCAGCCCAATACGTAGTTAGACTGGTAAAGCGGTCCCTAGACTCCAAGTTGAAAGCTTCGGATACGACTGGAATTAACGCTAAAATGAGCAAGAAGAAGAAGTGCAAGCAGATTGTGGGTTATAACGTTCTTTGATACATTTATTCATTCAATCACCAAAATAACTTCTTTTTTAATATAGGTTTTAAATGGTTTCGAAAAAGAAAATATTGATATCGATGTTTATTTCTAGCACATCACTAGAGACCACACCTTGCTTCACTTACAACGTGTTCGTAGCGAAAATGTTATTTTGATTTCACTAATCACATGAGTATGAACTATTCTTTTGAAACTTGTAAGTTTTTAGCCAGAATCAGTTTGTATTGAATGAAATGTAATGTATTGTAGTGAAGTGTCTTTGAATTCGGTTTTTGGCCGTTCTTGCAAATTTTGATCGAACTATCAGATTTATTTTTGAAGGTATTTTAAAGCAAAATATTAACTTGTGCTATCACTCTTGTCTGTGGCATTGCGCTGTAAATAATTTGAATAATAAATAAACATAAAAAAAGAAATCCATTTTGAACGAAACATTGACTGAAGCACCAATACACAAACAAGTCAATGGCTTATATCGTAATATAGAACTTCTATTTATTCATACTTGGCCGAATGTTCAACGGACCCACATCGAAGATACGTTTATTCACGGTGTAAAGTTTCTAAACATCACTGAATGACCGATAAAAATAAAAGTCAAGCGATCACGAGTCATGCTTATTCGACGAGTTCCGTAGCTCGTCCTTAGAGTGCATATAGAGGCATGGCATGGCAAAATAATGCAAATAGTGACATTGTCAGAAAAAAATATGCCGTACATTCTCGTACCTACATTGAAAAAGAGTAGAATAATGATTGTAAGGAATAGTAGTCCTATTTCAAACAAATTCTAATTATTTTTGAAATAATCACGAGTGGTCTTATGAGTCACTATATACATACCTAAGAATAGGTTAGAACTGCCATTTTATAACCTGATTGCAGCACCATCACCATATTCGGGTCTGATTTGTGAATCTAAACCATTCAGGAGCCTACTAAAATACATAGTCATACGAAAGCTGTTTCTGAATTGACAATTTCTAATTATTTATACAATGTATGAAAAAAAAACTTCATATAAATCAACACAATTCATGTCTAATGTTGACTTGTCATCGGGATTAAGGTTTTCCACTTAAGTACCTACTTTAATTTTCATACAGCGTGATTATTTAGGTATATGGAAAATAGAATCGTAGATTTAAGCGTGGTTTAACTAAATATCTATATTCAAAAGGATTTCAATTTTCCATTACTGCCATTTTATTATGGAACCCTAATAATTTTGATGCAATCTGAATGTTCGTTCTCTGTATGCAGGTAACCTATTGAAATATCGAATTTCTGTTACCCGAATCTTAAAACCCCGAAAACGGTTGGTAGAACTTTTAAAAGACAGATGTAATGAATGACAACTTTCTATAATTCCGTTTTTCATTTCCCAGATGAATCAATTTCCAGGTGCACTAAAACCAAATTTTCAAATAGTATTTTTTTGTTTCCCATATTGTCATAATCCAAATATAGTTATACCAGATTCTCAGAATATTTTTTTTTGTTTCCCATCGTACCATTTTCCAAATAAACTATTACCAAATTTTCATAATCTTTTTATTTGGTTCCCATACAAATCGTGTTCCAGCTAAACTAATTACAGGTATAGTAAAAATCAGTAAATTTATACGATTTATTTAGGGTGTGTAACGGTTGATATAATAATAAAAATTCTAACGTTCACTTAAGACATAAATAATTTCACTTAATATAATGAAAGCCTGTAGACTTACAATATAATTTTGTTTAAATTATTGTTTTCCATGTCATGCATGAACAGTTTTGTATGCAGGTATAATCAATGAATCAGGAAAGTGAGCTCGTGAACACTGCGTACCACACCCGACCCGACTCGCCGTGGTACTTGTCTGCCCTACACTAGAGAGTGTTATTTAAGAACCGGAGGCGCGGAGGGACGGGAGCCCCTTATTTCGTAGAAAGAAATTTCATAGAATTTCGTTTCACAGAAAATGCTTCATATAATATTTGGTTCTTATATTTTTATTTCGAATGTTATTGTTTCAAAAACAATTTCCTAAAATGAAACATATTTCACAGAAACACAATTGAACGAATTTTTAATCACATTTTTTTTGTTTAACAAACTTATCAAACTGTAGAATTAATTTTTAAAGAATATTAAACCACCTTTATAATGTTCCAAAACACATTTATTTTTAACTGTAACATTTACAATTTTAACACCCCGACTCAGATTACCCCGACTCGGATAGGTTAGGTTAGAAGGCTAATGCGGGAGCGGAGCGTAGCGGAGCTCCCGCATTAGGCCTTCGTGGTTATTTTTTTATAAACCACCCAGAAGTAGGAGCCCCGCGTAGCGGGGCTCCGTCGACCTTGCAGACGCATCAATTGTTTAGTTCATAAAAACCATATATATGATAATATGTTATTCTTTGTAATAAGTTTCTATTAAATAAACAATATAATTATTAAGAATAGTTCATTTGATATTCTATGAAATTATTATTCTAATGTTTAACTTTATATGAAACAAAATTCAATGATTTAAAATTATATTGATTATATATAATGATTATATTGATTATTCTATGAAACGAAATTATGCGAAACATTTTCTGTTATACGAAATTATATTAAACAATTGTCTATAAAACAACGCACACCCGCGGAGGGAGGGCAGTCCACGCCCGCACCGGCAAGCATGCAGGCATGCCTGCATGCCTGCATGCTTGCCGGTTTGATTGCCAGCTTGCCTGTATGGATGCTTGTTTGCTTACATGCATACATATATTTTTTAAGGCAACGTGTGTTTTGTTCAGTGGGTCTCCAATTGTAATTAGTAGACGCCATATGAGGTTTAGTTTTAGGTTTATAAATCTGGATATTGTTTGTCTGGATATCAATTAACTGGATATCAATTAATTGCATTTCAAAAATGTGTGTTTTAAAAATTGGGCTTTCGTGCATATGGATTACGGTCATCTGGATTTTGTGCATTTAGATTTCGTGTGTCTGGAACTCGTTCGTCTGGATTATAAAACGTCTTACAAATGAATAAATGGGCAAGTGAAATTCGGAGTTGCGATTATATGGCAAATAAAACTTCGGAATTTGAAAAACCGGGATTATGAAAAATTGGCCAAACGTTTTCTGGATTATGATATTCGGAATATTAAAATTCGGGATTAAGATAGGTAACCCTGTATGCAAATAGGGGTTAAGAAACAATGAATGGTTCCTGCTGATAATCTTTTGATTTTACATATTAAATTTTGATATGTTTGAATCACCTGTAAGGTGTCGAAGAAATGGTTGTTTTTGTGGTCTTGTGAGTTATGATGTAATTTTGGTTAAAGTTTAAACAGCTGTAGTTACCTTAGCAAAGGTTATAATTGTGTACATGTGCAAATGTGTCACCTCAATATGGAAGAATTAGCATGAGACCAGTGATTAAGAAGCAGCAGAGGACCAGCTTTTTCCTATCTAGAATAAACAATTTTATAAACACCAGTCTAAGGACAACGTGGAATAAAAAAATAATACAGGAATAAGATATAACCACCAGATTTGTGGGTGTATGGGGCCCAATCTAATTTTTTAGGGTAAAAGCTGACTTCACCTGTAAGCTAGCATATTGTAACTCGGACTGGCAGTCCGTTATGATGACAGAAAGTAGAGGAATTTTCTACCCAAAACAAATCTAAGGGAGAAATTACCGTGGGCACTTATAAAAATACACGTTTTTAGTATAATAATCCACTTAAACCTACAACCATTGCTATTACAATAATGTATTTATTGAAAAAAAAACGTTCGACGAGTACGGAAAAATGATCTAACTTCACAATTGCTGATGGTTAATTAATTTCAGTGTCACTGGTTAAATTGTGAATATTTCTCGTAATGTATAGAGCTTTTATATCAAGGAACGACAAATTTAATGGTGAACATCTGTAGCAAGGCTCGTTACAAATGTATTTTGTTTTCGAGTTATCTCTGCAAGCCAACTAACATTTACAACTTAACGCACTGGTTAAGGCCACGTCATATGTAAGGAATATTCTCGTTTTTGACAGAAAGTGTTATATTTGAAAATTAGGCGTGCGATTTTTTCCAAATACCTATATGATTTTTTGGAATATATGTGTATAAACACAAAAATAGGTATATGTACGAATTAGTGCATAAGTATTTCAATAAAACATTGATGATAAAATAATAACGTTATAAAGAGGCCTATATTTTGAAAACTTATAAATACTAAAGTACCTAGTAGATGATGCATATCTTACTGTTGTTCTCATTCAGTGACAATGAAAGACATTCTCAGTATCTATAGGTAAACCGAGTCTCTCTGTTAGGTATGTTTGAATGAAACACAAAACTTTAATTTAAACAAAGTTAAAAAAATTATGTATTTGCAAATTACGTAGTTTATTTTTATATTATTATCATAAGTAGCTGACTGGCAATAAAAAAGTGATCTGATTGAACATTTTAAACTTGTAGTGAAGAATACTAGGTTATTTTATTTATAATTGGTGTACAATAAAGTGTAAAGTTAAATAAACAAATAAACATTATTTAATTCTGTGCCTTAAAAGCAAGTTGAACAAGTAGAGCGATAGATGGCGCTCAGAAATAGGCGCGCGCGCAGCTCGCGGGCAAACACAACGAGCTGTCGACGTGACCTCGACGAATGTTTTTATGGCTCGTGTCATATAAAGGCGTACATGAATAAACGTTAAAATCATAATAATAGTAATGTAAATGCGATATGTTCCAATTAATTTGTTTTCATTTAATAGATAAATATTGTTATTAGTTACTGACAAAAATTACATTTACTTTTTGCTTAAAAATCATAAAACATATTATATTTGAATATACCTAACCAGTTCTTATAGGTCTCAAAGGTAAATAATAAAAGTACAAAGTGTATTATGCAAAATGTTTAGTAAATCAACAAGCGCCATCAATCAACAGGATACACATTTTATATTTCTTCTTTTCAATAGAATAATCAGTAACTAACTTTATGTACGCTTATTCCTTTTATAAAATTAACAGCAACAGAGAACATTCTTTCTATTTCTACATTCACATAATTGTATTTATATTTTTCATATTGCATGGTAACGTTACTTTGTCTTTAAAATGCTATAATAAAAAGTGAAGCCCTCTCACTCAGGGCTCAATAATAATGCCATTTAAGGTATTTTATCTTTTAACTCAATGAAAGAAAGAAAGAAAGAAAAATGTTTTATTTATGTTCCTCACAATGTATAATATTTGGAACAATTATATTAAATTGCTACAAAAGTCTTATTCCCAAGTATTCCGACTATTAGTCTTGTCTTGATAGGAACCTTTTCTTACGGAAAATGTTGTAACTAAATATATTATGTAAATGATCCCTATTATGTAATTAGGACATGTTTATTAACATGTTCTTAAACTAAAATCGTCCCCTTCTAAATATAGCATACAATACTTATAACCATTTTTTGATTAACACTTTTGCTGTTGGCCACAACTGTTTGTTTGTAAGTTACTGGTTCCATCCTGCAACCTACAGGAATCTGATCTCGAGATAAAAATTACCTATGTGTTTTTCTAAACTACTTACAATCTGTATCCGAGTGTGCGAGGATATGCTTTACGTGCGAGGGATATGCTCTATAGCTTCCTCACCTTCGGCCTTGCACTGCGACCCTCAGACGGCGTGCGGTTTAGTTGATTCGAGTCCGACATAACCTCCCCCTCCGGCTCCGGCGCGAGTGATATCCGTGGGGAATGACCGCACGATAAAAAAAATCTGTATCTGAGTAAATTTCATTGGGATCTGCTCAACCAAGCTTACACAGATTTGCACTATACATACTTCCATCCATCTTCACAAAACTCTCGCATTTATAATATTAAAAGAATAAAGAATAATGAATTTCCAAAAATGCCGCTAGCGCCTTTATTCTCGCTTCTCATCCAAAGACTTTGTAATGGCCTTACAATGGCGTAGTTTGTCGAACGTTTGACGCGACCCTTGACTTATGCGCCCCTGCGTCCACATCAAAACATGGCCTGTCCTGTATACCACCTTCCAAGTGACAATCCATTATTTTTTTAAGAATGTAGGCCTTATTTATCATTTAGTTATATTTCAGTGTGTTTATTTTTTAATGACAGCCAATATGCTAAGACGACTGTAACACCACGATGATCCATAGAGATGGTTCAAGGTGAACATCAAAAGGATACATAGAATTTTCAAAAGGCCAGGATAAAAAGAAAATTAACAATGAGTGTGTATGAATGAGGCTAGTCTAGAGTTCATCATCATCATCGGAGCTTAGTACCCGATTGCATCCGAGGCTTTTACTTCAGAGCCTACTCACTCTGTATCTTTTTGATTGATCTTATTATGACTAAGCGACTGTCATCTGACCTCCTAGCAACTAGAAGAATATAAAACCGCTGGCAAACGGAGGTTCTACCACACGTAGCCTCGTTCATTAAACAGCAGGTAAACTGTTTGTTTTTTATAGGAACTACGTCATATCGCTACGTTATATGATCTATCAATCAATCAGCCCACTGCAGTCCACTGCTGGACATAGGCTTCTCCTAAAGCGCCCCATTTTGTCCGATCCTCCGCATCCAGTCTGTCCAAGCCACCTTTTTCTGGTCGTCAGTCCTACCTTCCGCCTGCCTTCTGGCGGGCTCCCCTCTAAGACACATCTGCTCTAGCAGACATCAGGCCTTTGACAGACGTGGCCAGTCCATTACCACCTCAGCTTACTTATTGTACGAGCTATGTCTTGTAGCTTTGGTTCTTTGTCGGATGACCTCGTTTCGAGTTCTATCCTTCAGAGAGACTCCAAGCATAGCTCGCTTCATATCCCGCCGCGTGACTTTTGGTTTTGAGATTGATACGAATTTTGACATTTTTGATAGTTGTCAACGTATGTCCATTTCATAAATTAATCCATCTATTCTATTATATTCTACAAACGTATTCCAGCTTGTCTAGAAACTCTCACTTTTATAACGAGAGGAATAAAAGTTTAATACAACCCTTTTCTTTGCCACTATAATAATAACCTATGTGATGATTAGATATTATTTATGCACTGTATGACAACACCACTAAACATTTAAAAGTATTGAAGAACTGCTGTTTAAACAACCGAGACAGACAGCTCAATTAGCTGTGAACAGAAAGTTCTACGTGAAGTAAACACGCTATGTCGTGAGTGAGGGTAACCAAACTGAAACGTACTGAAGTGTATACTTTATTAGTACACCTAATTATGAAACAATACTTGGACTCTAGCTGCTGCAATATCTTTGTCATTCCTAACAAGGTGTCATAAAGGACAGCTGAGGATATATCCATGTGTGTTACCATCAGCTCTCAGACAAGGAAAACTGAGTAGGTATGCTATTATAAAAGTATTTTTTGGGATGAAATACCGAAAATCAGTAAGACTACTAGATAATAGAATATTGTTTAATAGTAAGCAATTAAAGCAATATAATTGATATTTCATAGAATCGGTAAAGCTTCAACCATATGCGGAAAACTGCATAAGAGTGAGCATTGTACAAAAACACCTGAACTCTTTTATAATAAATACGGTAAAGATTTGCAAAGGTCACAGCCAATCAGATAACTTTATTAGTTGTAGAATAATATGTTTAATGAATATCCCCATTTTTTGTTAAATAATTCTGATCTCATCGACAGAACCGAAAACTAGAAAAAAAAGAATACAGTTCATATACTTGTCATTTTCATACCTACGTTGGGTTTCAATTTACAGCAGATAAGGGGTCCCCACTTCATGGAGTCAAGCTCACCAGCAATACATACACCTGCCTCATCAATCAATCATTCAATCAAACGGCGAGACACGGGCGAAAGCTTTCCTCTAAGGTCTACGGGTTTGTGCCAGATTGTAGTTGCCTCCGTATAAGTCGAAATAAACATTATTATGGGCAGTAGAATAAGGAGAGTGGACCCCAGGCTCAAAAGCACAGGTCTAGGATGAGACCAAAATTTAGGATTGATGCTCTGACAAAGAAGAAGTTAAGATTGAATTCGATCATCCTACATAAATTATTTTCAATGTCTAGTAGGTACTCCTCCAAAAGCCGGATATAGTGAAGTCATGCCATGACTAAACCAATTCCTTTTTTTTCTCAATTTTGGACCGGAACGCCCTAAAATATTTAACTTGCCTAATCACGAAATTAATTGCACAATATTTTGTTTATATGAATGTGATCAAGAGTTCGGACCCGAACTTCATTCGGAAATTTTTGGGTTTTGTATGTTGGGTGGTTGGTTGGGTGTTTCGAACCCCACCCAGTTTACCTATTTTTGCTAACCTATATGATAAGTACAATATGTTTGCTCAGCCGAAAGAATAGCTTCTATTTCTTCGAATTCATTTTTAATTGAATTAAGTGTAGGTAATAATATATGTCGTAACGTACTATTATTACATATAATGTTATTGTAATATAAATATGATATGCCCGCGTCTAAGTAATGTTGTTGGAATTTGACCATCACGACTGCCCGTGAATGTCGGACATTGGTCGGAAACAAGTCAGGTAAGTAAAGCATAGCTCACACCAATACAATTATTATACAATGTAGACAGGAGAGAGTTCATTCCTCAATGAAAGTGACCATCACTTTCGTAATTCTATTAGCAATAAACGAAAATTTACAATAACTACAGTTTGACTCTTAATCCATCTTTAATTAATTTATGCAGCTGTTTGGCTCTATAACGGTTCAGATAGAATTGTGAAGGTAATTTGTGGTCTAAAAGACTACATCAATATTGTAATGTAATGAATGAACTTCTTATTGTTTCGCTTCGAAGCACACATTCTAGTAAAACGTGATATAGGTAGCCCTTATATATATATATATATATATATCGACGATCGACGAAACGTCTGGCACGCAAGTTTCACATGGACCACGGCCAAACAGCCCGGAAGTAGTATATTCTACAAACTAATCATTAAACATTTGGTATTCTTGCCGGTTTAACTTAATATTTTGCAAAGCCCCTGACCGTTAGTAAAATCTACAAAGTTCAAAAAAAATATACACGAAATGGATTTCTATGCTGGCCTTATAAACACACCTTAACAAAAAGGCACGTGCTATATCAAAAAGAGCTCTAGAGAAATTTCTTTGAAAACAACATACAAACTTACCGTTCTAATTTCTTCATTAAGCTGTTATCGTTACTCTTAGGTGGTTTCCATAAAGTTCATTTTCGTACCATTACACGATTTCTTCGTATGGACTTTAGTCGCATTAAGTACTCCATATGCTTAACTAAAAATATCTTAAGTACTTTGTTCAATCGAACAAAACTAAGTCTTATTGTCATTTAAATAAGATCTAACTCATAGTGAAGGCAGCGATGGATTTTGATGTACCTTTTTCATTTAAAATATATCGTGGGAAACCAAGTGTGCCCTCAGGCTTATTATGGAATTTGCAAGTGAATGGGACATAGTACAAAAAAACCAAGTCAGTGTTTCGATTACCATTAATTCTTGTATAAACTTTGACCTTTTTAGAGGTTCTATTTTTAACGTAAGTAGAAAGATTGTTATGAATATTATGCTATTTGTAAATGTTGAAGAAAGTTGACGGCAGTGCTAAAAGTTTGATATATTCGACTAAATTAATCTTAGCGGGGTACTTAAATGATGTATGAACCATGACATCACGAAAAACGAATTTTTTTTAGGGTTTGTCAAATATTTTTAACATTCTTAATTTTGTAACAGTTTAACGATCGCAGAAATGACTGAATACGTAGGTACTAACTAAAACATTTAAAAATTATATTTTCATTGCAATAAATTAAAACAATATATCTATAATTAAGTATAATTATATTATAGACAGGGCGCTATGGCGCTCATTGGGGGAGGGCTATGTCCAGCAGTGGACTAATATAGCCTGATGATGATGATATTATTTCTCAATTTCTGTAATCTTCAGAGGACCAAAATTATAATTTTTCAAGTTTCATTCATTGTTTAATTAAAAATGGTAGAGTTAAGGTAGCTTAGTAAAAACGTGGTAAGCAAATACCGGTGACGACTGTACTTATAGTCGTCTATCTATCTATTTTAACTTTTGCTAGTAAATTTAAATTTTCAGAATCTAAAAAATAACTCCAACTTCTCCATAACCATGTAAAAGCAACAATTAAGACTTTGTTCAGTTGACTAGAAGCTCGCACCCCAGACCGCCGATAAGCAGCCACATATCCCTTTCATTCTCACATGAGCATAGAAAATTGAAGTGCTAAAGAACAGATGTTCCTTTACAAAACACGGTTGAAAACTTGAGGTCTATAATGTTATGGATACTCATTGAAACCTTTGAGCATTAACACTTTAAATACTTAAGGTATAATTCCGAAGCCGACCGCATACGACAAATGCAAACGTATGCAGCAGAGAACAGTGTACTGCGATGCATACATTACTTGTTAAACTTCGATATAGATGAAAGGAACTGTTGAGAAGCCGCAATGAATTAAGTGTATCTGCTGCGTGCGTTTCAGTTGTCGTAGGCGGTAAGGCTTATAAGGAAAGAGAAAGTTTTGAAACAATTGCAGGGCATTGGTAGAGTAGCTTTGGAGCTTTATATACTATGTATGTTATGTATGTAAGTAATTTGAGTGTAAAGGGTGTGACGAATTACAGAAGTAAACGTACCGTAACATACGGAGTTTATGTTGGTACTTGTATTGTGTGAGTTTTGGGGCTACAAGGTTCTAAAGAATATGTTTGTAAAGGTTCTAGAGTCTGTATAGAAGTGTAGAACGTATGCTTCTTAACAAGAATATAATAACATATACATATTATTATGTACAATAATAATGTAGGCTGATTTTCTGTATTTATTGAGATTAGTCTATCCACGCATGGACAAGGAAATAAGTATACACCTTTACATATAACTTCACATGTAAAGGTATTTACATATTTCTATATAAATACTAGCTGTCGCCCGTGGCTCCGCCCGCGTGGATGTCGGTTATCGCGAATCGGGGTATGAAAAATAGATGTTGGCCGATTCTCAGACCTACCCGATATGCCCACAAAATTTCATGAGGATCGGTCGAGCCGTTTCAGAGGAGTATGGCAACGAAAACTGTGACACGAGAATTTTATATATTAGATTTCAGAATCTGTAATGTTACGCCATTTCGGAGGAGTATGGCAACGAAAACTGTGACACGAGAATTTTTTAATTAGATTTCAGAATCTGTAATGTTACTATTGCCACAAATGCGAAAATCAAGACGTTTGCAATCCAAAATTATTATAGTATTAGTAGTATTTTGAACTATAATCTTATAGTTCAAAATACTACTTACCTACTTTTGATCTCTAATAAAATTTTGTTATTTAAGATGTTCACGGTTTAACAGTAACAGTATACATTACTACAAAACTATATAAAAAATATTGCTAATATTGAAGCACATCTCCTTAAGCTGGGCCCCGACCCAGTGCCCTTGCATTCTGATTGGAATTTATCGCCCTCATGCGCTCGGAGTCACGGCGTGCACTGCACTCATTTTTTTGCGTTCAACCACTCGAGTAATAACGTGTATTAACTCTGTTGTGACGGCCTTTGAAAATTCAAATATGAGATTGATAAATGGATTCTTTTAATTCAACTAACTTACGCCTATCTATGTGTATTTTTTTTATCGTTTGACAGAAATTTAATGAAAAGTGACTCAGACGCAATTTCAATGATTATTATCATTGGAATGGTCATATTATTATGTACTTTTCTTAACTCTTATGTTGGTTGTAAATTGAGATATTTTTTTATCAACCGTAGAAATACCTACTCAATAATAGTGAAAATCAAAGTCAAGGATTTTTATTCAATCTAGAACAATTTGGTTGTTTCTTATTGACGTCAAAAACGTTTCCAAGGCGCTGATGGATAAGAAACGGCACAACAAACTCCACTGCGGCATTTCTTACCACGTCAATTTACAATAGTTATTTCCTTAAGGCTAAATGTGGATGAATCTACATTTGTCGATAAATATACAATATGTACAGTGAAAATCTTGTAAATTGTATGCGTAGCATATACGAGTACTATACTGCACAAAGATAAACAATATTATGTGACATTGTAGTACTATCAACTCTGTCAAGATGAACAAGATTGTACAAGAGCGGTACAATAAAAAGCGATGCGATGGGAGTTTACAATTCTAATCGTTGAAGAAACGTGAAAAAATCCACCCACAATGAACTGGAGCTCGCGTCTGGCGTAAAAAATGTATAAGAAGTTGCAAAGAGCAGATGATACCACTTTCAATGAAAGTGCGATTCCTTATGTCTTTAGCTAATAAAGTTGTTACAACTTTTGTTTTACAACGACATTACAATAACTTTTCAGTGTACCTTTATAGTTTAAAAAAAGAACCTTTGCAACATATGATCTAACCTAGCCCAGTAAACAAGATTTCTTTTAACTAATTTTTTTAATAGGTATAAAATGAAGATAATGGTATTATTATAAATATAATAAAATTACAAAACTGTATTTATCTCAAACTTTACGTTACTAACTCAGTTATGTATTCCCAGGTTAAGATTATACAATCAGTAGGTTTTCTATTTTTTTTTATGTTAATTTATTTATTCGTTTGGAACGCCTTTAACTTCAGAATTTTCTTTTTCTTCATTTGTCTAATCTGACTCAAAACGTAGTGGTTATACTCTCTTTGACTCCCTCCGTCCCATGGTTGCCTGAACGAGATTGTCTTGTACGAAATGGCCTCTAATTGTGTGTATACTGCGAAACTGTACCATATATTTTAATGTGTTTTTTCTTTGTGTAGTATACAATAAATAGATGTTAAATCAAAAAAAAATCTCGGTTACAATACTGACGAATTTGAATAAATAGCGCATTATTTCTTATACCTGCAACTAGTTTCTGCCTACTTCATGGAAAAATATAGCAACCACATTAAACTGTTAATAATATTCTCACTGATCACAAGAAATCGGTTTTATCTGCTCTATACTAATACGCTAAATAATAATCGACATCGTGGACCCGAACTACGTCCGACCAAATTCGCAATATCTTATTTTCTTTATTATGACCGCTCAATATTTCTCACGGTATACCTACCAGGTATTTGTCTTTTATATACTACTTAAGTTGCAAATAATGATGCGGCTCCACTAGAATTGACCAGGAGGGTAAAAAACCGGCCAAGAGCGAGTCGAACTCGCGTTCAAAGGGTGCCGTACCATTATCTATATAAAATTAGACAATTTTTAGTACTCTTTGTATAGTGACACCAGAAATACATTCAAGTGTCTATTATAGCTATCCGGCTCATGAGATACGCCTGGTGATAGACAGTGCAATTTTAATATAGAGTTCTGTTTTTACCATTTGAGTACGAAAACTACGAAACCCGTATAAAGTTAAGTAAGTATACTATGCTGTCTTAGTGGTATGAATAATATAAATGCAACGTATATCATATAACAAAGATATATCAAGTACAAACATACACTTTTTATTCATTTAACTATTAACAATATGTACATTAGAATTATTTAAATAAAAATATAAAAACAATATATAATATATACAAACCTGCAGGTTTAGGCGTCAAAGAATTCCTCCCCATCGACGTCAACTGGGAGGGTGGCCAGAAGGCTGGCGGCATTGCCACGTTGAATGGCAATATCGATCCTTTGCGCAAAGAATAAACCGGCCCTCTGGTCACTAATTGTCGATCAAACCCTCTCTCAAAAGAAAATAGTGCTATTCTATTTTCATTATAAGATCAAAATCACGTATAAACGCTTGTGTATAAATATAGGTACAGTGTAAAGCCTTTATAGTCAAAGTGCTAAATTTATGTACTTCACTCGGTAGCAGATAATCTTTTTAAAAACTACACAATTCATCGAGGAAATATTCAATCGATTATTACACAGTGTAATTATCTATGCATATAATGATATATCAATGGCTGAGTAACAACATAGGTATAAAGTTGATCGTAACAATCTAAGATTCAAAAACAGTGAGTTATAATTTGTACGATCCTTAAACGATGAGGTGGATACACCAGTTATGTGCCTACCTACTGGAATTTTTTGAACTGAACGTGGAAACTATCTAGAAAATATCTTTACAATATTTTTTAAATTTTATACATTTCAAAAATATTTATATGCTTCTAAACTGAACTTCGAGTTTAACCTGCCTAAGGACAAATGGGAAATGCCTGCGAAAACTTGAATGAACAGTCACTTAATGCAACCAGAATAAATGAAACTTGCTGCCGTCCTAATGGAATTATTACATAAGGGTTTACGTACACGTTTTGTGGAACCAACAGTAATCGTCTAATCTAATTTAATTGTTGATAACAACTCATAGTCGAAAGCTTCGGATGCGACCAGGATTAACAGAAGGATGATGATGAATCCTTTTAGTCTTTTAAATAGCTCTTCATTCATTCATCCTTCGATCCATCCGTCGATACATCCATTCCACTCATCCATCCATTTATACAAAATGCTGTACTTATAACAGCAGTGGTTTACCCTACATAATAGCTACCGATTAGCTTGTTTCTCACAACAGTACCATGAGAAATTCAATCAAACTGACTATTTTAATGATGTTCCGATCGCGCCACAATCAATATTATTTTTCCCACTGCAGTAGGTACGCTGTCATTAAGTGTATCATGATTTATTTCTGTTTTGTTTTTGGATTATTATTGCTTAATAGGATTGAGTAGACTGTGAAGATTTGGGATCGAGTTACTGTACAGATTCGATTGTCGTGATTTCGAGATTGGATGTTTTATGGTCTCAATTTCAGATGTACCTAACGTTATATTAATTTGGTTATATTTTGAAGCAATTATTATTGGTATACTTACTTTTGATAATGTCAATATTAGGGAGGGTAGTCTAGCTAGTTTTGTCATGGGGAACATCCCCGTGACGTGACTAGTCCCTTTCTAAAGACAAAACTGTGAACAACTGAGCTACGTGGATACGCCCTAAATATGTAAAAGAAATGTCCTTGGGTGATACTGGAGCAACCTACCGAAATTCTTACAAACTAATAGAAATAATGAATAATGATGATCATTAAAACCTTCTTTTGTTCTTCCTTTTCATCATCTTAGCGATGATCCTAGTTGCAATCGATGACATTTTGTAATTTTTGGCATAACAACAAAGCAGATTGTAGGGTTTACTTATCCATTAAGTAGTTGATTATACTTCATCACTTTTTATTTATGAAATACAGGTTGATTAATGTAGTTGCTTAACTGCTTGAACTAGCGTTCATTCAAATTCAGCGTAACCACATGACACTACTTTATAAAGCACTTGCAATAATTTTCACACCATGGGTTGACTAAAAAATAATACAGCACCATCCTTAACGAGGTACTTTAATCGCACGCCATATAAACTATCAAAAACATCCCAAGCGTTCAAAAATTAGCCTAAAGCCATAACGCTACAACTTATGAAGCGTTGCGTGCCAACACGAGTAGCATCTTATCACGCAACCAGCGAGTGATTTAAACACAACTTTCAAAGACTAATAACGTTTATTAAGGCAATCAATTTATTGAATTAACCGATTGAGATATCCTTAAAGGGAGAGCTTGTTTTACGCATGCGATATATGGATCGTACGCAGTGGGATAGAGCAACGAAGAATGAAATCTTTGTTTGTGTTGTCTACTTTTAATAGTGGTGATCCAGACTACTAAATATTGTGTACCGGTGTGTTATTGGAAAAGTGATGTATAGACCAATTTATTGAATATTTTTTATTTAAGGTATGGTGAGGTACTTTTTAATTTCACAGCGCACAAGACGCGTGGTAATGTAACGGCAACGCAAAATTTGAAAGAAATTAAATTTTTGGCATTGAAGTTTTCTTTCGAAGTTCGAGTTTGTACTTAGGTACATAAAAACGTCAAGTATGTATGTAAAATTGATACCTACAAGTATTACCTAATAGGTACGTTAATGAACTGCTATTTGTCACGTAAGTATACACAGTATGAGACAGAATGATATTAGGTGTACAGACTTTGGGGATCAAGCCACCTCGCCTCCTAGTCGTGTGCACTTGCTAAACAGCAGACGAGGTTCTGACGAAGGTTCTCCTCTCAGTCGCTCCCTAAAAAGCCAACATACGAATCAAAAATAATGAACAGCATAGGCCGGAAAGCAAAGTTTGGGTGTAACTGGGTAATCAATATGAGAATGATGATTAGACACAATAGTAAACACGCAATACTACAAAACCTAAGATGTAATCTAGACCCATCAGTCAATGCAGTAGCCATTTATAACAAATGGACATCCAAATTGACTGTAATTTAAACACTAATGCTATAATAATGATCGCACAAGAGAACCGCAGTCCTAACTTCAAGTAAAAGGTAGCGTTTATTAAGTGGGAACAAACACGCGATCTTGAATCCGAAGCTTTTAATTTTGTTGTAAATAAATTGCGATTAATGTGAGAAATCTGTTTCTGTTTGTTCAACGAATTGTCGATTGAAAATAAAATATTAATAAGGAGAAGGGCATAGTGACGTGTTATAAGACAGTCTGTATACCATATTATTTACCAAAAGGTAGTTCACAGCAGGGCGAATATAACGGATTACAAGGTTATGGTAATTACAAACCATAAGGTGAAAGATATGCCAGGTTTCCCCATTTGTCATAACTATGTACCTATCCGTCACACCTTCCCATCAAAGTCCACACGCAGAAGTTTATTTTGTTTAGCTAGATTATTGCAAGAAAAAAATATTTTTCCTTTTTATTAATAATCACGTTCAAGGCATTCACCGAGGAGCTCGAGGATCGCTTGATCTCTTGCTTTCTTTAGAAATCAAATGGTCTAATGGCCTATACGGCTTTTGTAGAAGAAACTGCAGTTTGACCATAGCATACACGCCATCGTATGGCTACTTATCTACACATGACAACAAAAAAATATAATAACTAATATAGGCACCTAAATAATTATGTGGGTATCTGGGTATGTGGGCAAGGAATGTACAGTATAATATCTCCTGCATGACGAAGTAAATGTCAACGTACTTGAAACTGCTAACTGCATTGTTTTATAATTTCATGAGGTAATAACTGTTTTGGTAATAACTTTGTGATAACTGTTTAATGCATATTTATTATAATTTTTTGGGTCGTGTGATAACGGTGCTCAACATTATTTTTTATAAAAAGAATATTAGCAGCCGAAATTACTAATATTCCCTCTAACCCCTCTAACTAAGCTAAATTGCTTGTGCAAGGAGAGGGTTCACGTCGGTAGTGGCCAGGATTCGAACCCGGGACCTCTCGATGTAAGGCCGACTCCTTAACCACTAAGCTACCGACGACGCTAACATATGTAAGCATTTAGTAAAAACATACATCTCTATATTTTTATGGCTATTTTATTATATCCTTTAATTATCTTATTGTTCAGCATTATGATAGCGAGGGATATGTCGCATGACAACCTCACCTTCAGCCTAGCACTACGACTCAGAGACGGCGTGCGGTTTAGTCGGTTCGAGGCCGACATAACCTCCCCCTTCGGTTCCGGAGGGGTGAGTATCCGTGAAAAAAAGTTTATTATTTTATTACGTAATCATTTTTAATATTTCCATAGTATATAATAATATGGTGGGTCGCCCTCTAGCCAGATGGATTGACGATTGCATGAAATTTTAAAGCAATTTGCTAACTATTGAAATCGATTAAGAATGGAAAAAGTGAATCACTCAGTCAGGGGTTGAACTCGCGACCAGTTCCTTACAGGGGGAATAGAAATGCAATTGTAGGACGTGACGGTATTTCTGTCCAATTACCATAATGACCTCGTGTTGTGTCCCCGCTATGGTTGTGTTGTGTGAGTAGGGTAGCCAGAGCTCACTGGAGAGGTTTGAGCTATCAGTGGGAAGACTAAAGGCTATTCCTGCTTTGTCTTCTACACTGACGGCACAGAAGCCCTCTGTGGTTAAAGGATCGGCTACACGAGTGTGACTCCCCTAGTGTTGCACACGTTGGTAGGCCACGGTAACCACTTTCCATCAGGTGGGCCGTGTGCTTGTCTGCAACTTCAATTGATTAAAAAAAAGTAATCAAAAACACAGTGTTTAAAAATTATTGTAACACCGTATTAGTTCCCGGTGGAGGAGAATAGGACTACTTCAGCTCTTCCTGTGGGTGACGTAAAAGGTGACTAAGGGGTAGGACTGTTTTCAATCCAATAGTAAACATACAGCTAAAGATAAATGGTTGTTAAAACACCTTTGGCCACCCCTTCAGTGATTTACAGACGTGAGTGTACATATGAGTGTATGATTGTAACATCATTTATTGTTTCTGATAGTTCGTACGAATATCGGTAGATGGCTCCCTGTGTCGCTACAAGACGGTTGTGTACTAGGAGAATTTGGAAAGCTCAGTGGTCAGAGAATTGTTAAAATAAATCTTAATACACATATCTCCCCTAGATAAGTGGCAATTAATAAGTAGAAGTAAATTGAATAGAATGATCAATAGGGATTAACATAATTGGATATTTTCCTGTTGTTAAAAAAATATTTAGCTGAACTTATTAAATTAAGAATGGTAAAAGAGTGATAATAGTGGCCTTGGTTCTTGTTTTATCGTTTTTATTTAGTTTTAATCGTATACCCAACTTGTAACAGTAAAATAATTGACTAATAAATATTATGACGTCACAAATAAGTTTCTCATACAATTGTCCTTATAATTTACCGTTCTGACGTTTAGTAGAAACTAATTAATTTGACTATCTAGTCAAATACCCAATTAGGTATGTTTACGACTGACATGAACGTCATAAACGTCAAAATATGTCTCAGTCTATTCTATTCTACTAACGAATGTACCACTTGTCTATGGGGGCAGTTGCGTGTTAAGATGTAACACTATTACAGGATAGATTAAGCGTCATTTAGATGGGGCGAGTTTCTTGCCTCGATGATGCGATTTTCGAAAGGAGAGAAAAAGTTACCTCGTCTCAACATTCACAGTAACAATTGCCGCTCGCTAGTCCACTCCTGGCGAGGATTGCCTTGCGATTGAATATTGATAGTGTCAGTCTAAATATAATTTTAAAACAATTACATAAGGCATAAGTTACTATGTCACTTTCCAATCTCGTATGATAGGTATAATCGTATTCGAGAATTGAGCGTTTGCCTGTGTGTTAACATTGTAAGTATTTTAGGGCGATTATTGCTTGCGATTATCGCATACGATTATCGAACCAAAACCATGCCAAAAACTCGTATCGTCTAAATGACGCCTCACCAGTATTTTTAATTCATTGCAGCCCTTTTCATTGAAAAAGTAAAAACTGGGGCACCAATGAGTCACTGATGTAATTCCGTTTCTCGTGTAGCTTGCGTGCTATCTACGCAACTGGTTTGCGTGAGAAGTAACTGGCAATTTGA
This sequence comes from Eilema caniola, assembly GCA_949126895.1. Taxonomy (NCBI): domain Eukaryota; kingdom Metazoa; phylum Arthropoda; class Insecta; order Lepidoptera; family Erebidae; genus Eilema; species Eilema caniola. The sequence goes on from OX421477.1 coordinate 16,320,608, forward strand.
ATTAGAATGCGCCCGCCCTCCCGGCACGCCCAAAGGTAAGTAGGTGCAACGATATCTGATCATTACGTAAAGCTGATTGTGCATTTTCTGGACAGTTGAGTTTAGTGGGAAGATACGTAGGGCTTGTATATTTCTGTAAATGTATTTATGACGTATTTTGTTTCATAAAAATATATATCTTCATAGTAATTTGTCAGATGCGTCTGAAGTTTGCAGTTTTCAACTTTTTCGGGAGCGACTATCGTCTGGTATCCCAACCCTGAGAGGAAAGCATTTTTCAGGTCCTCGACCGCTGTTTAGCAAATACTCTGACCTATAGGTGAGGTTATTTAGGGCGTCAAAACGGTTGAAAGGGTCCTATCACTTGTGCATCTCGGTCCCCTGTATCTGAGTACATGCAAATGGGTACCGCCTGCTACAATAAAGCATGTTTCAATTTTTTCAGCATCAGTCGGGTATTTTTATTTTTAATAATTTACTTTATTTTATACTTTTAATTTCCTTCATTTGATACCTCACTCAAAAAATTTGAGTGAAACTGTTTTTACCGAAATCCGCCATTTTGTTTTTTTTTATTTTGATATACCCAGTGTCACTCTCACAGTTAATACAAATCTCGTCGTCAAGCCGTTTAGGCTGCAGAGCGTGCCAAACAATTATACATACGTACTCTTGAAAAACATAACCCTCGTTCTGGCGCAGTCGGGTAAAAAGGAAAAATTCAGAAGAAGAAGAATCTAATTTATTTAGATACAAACTTTGCGAATTTTTCCAACCAAATCTTTTAATTTCCTGCGGCACAAAATATTTAATTTTATTTTTTGGAACGATTTCACACCCTGATAAGTGGTTTATTCATATGGTAAAGGATGATACTATTTATATGAAACATATATATTAAAGTTCCTTGGATGCTACACCTACATATAGAAAACCCTTACGTCGTGCCAACGTAAGTTATAATATGAAGAAGTTCGTTTAATTTTTTTTGTGGAACACTTGCAGCCGCGACTGTACCTACTTGCGATAACACATATTGATATCACAGTACATGTGTGAACGGGGCTTAGAATGTAACAGATCGAGGCGATTGTTTTAAGTTAACTTTACCTAGAGCGATATGCAGATGGGAGCTCTGCCAAGTAGACGTTCAGTGTTCTACATAGGTAACTACAATGTTCAATTGTGATTTATATCAATTTATATGAACTGTTTATATGTTTCGTTGGTGTATTCTTGTTATGTGTACGTTATATATTATGCTCTCATATAAACCTGTTAAACATATATATTATGATATGATACATAGTAGATATTACTTCGATTGAAATAGAAAAAGTTTGAATCGGTCTAAGCCTTACGCTTGCGGCTTGTGTTTAAACGCCGCCCAAAAATGTACCTATTTTACTACCAATAAAATTCGAAACGTTTACCAAAATGGATAAATGGTCACCAAATTACTTTTCCTAAAATATTATTAAATAAATGCAGTTTTTCTTATTATTGTATTATCATAAAAATATATGGACGCCTTTAAAATTCACTTCAGACTAAATATTACATATTGTCGCTAAATACGTGTTACCATTATTTTATGTCACGAGTTTTAATTTGGTAGTTTCCGCTAGGCGGCTAAAGAAACTAGCGATCGCTAGAACATTTTTTAATTACTAAATAATACACTGGGGTTCCCAAACATAGGTCACTTGTTGATGGCTTGTGTTTGAGCGCCTGCCAGAAATGCATCTATTTATATCAAACAATTTTTTTTTCATTATTTCTAAGTTCTATCGTAGTATAACTACTAGAAATACTAATAGTAACCTAAGTAGATATTAAACATAACTACTCGTAGTAACTGATTACCACCTGCGCTAAGATAGGTCGACGGTGCCCCGCTTCACGGGGCTCCTATTTCTGTGTGGTTTAAAAAAAACCACGACGACCTTCTAACTAGCCTTCTAACCTAACCTATCCGAGTCGGGGTACTCTGTGGTACATTCAAATTGTCTGAGCGGAGTAGTCAAAAATCAATGTTTAAAAATGATTGAAAAATCATTCATTGGTTCCGATAGTTCGTAAGAATATCGGTAGATGCTCCATTGTCACCTCAAAGGTAGATAATAAAGGAGAAAATTGGATTGGTTCGGACGAGTTCTGGTAGCTTAGTGATGAAAGCATTACCCCTGTAAGGCAAAGATCGCGGGTTCAAACCTAGCATGGACGGACCTATGTGAACTTTTCCTATTTTAATCGATTTGAATATTTTGCATGTAAAATGCTTTAAAAATTCATTCATATAGATATTACTTGATAGACTACATTCAATGACTTACGCATTACATTCTATCCTATCCTACTAGGTAATAAATGTGTTTGTAAAGCTATATAAATATTTCAATGTTTGTTTTTCGATGTTTCTTATTCAATCACGCGCTAACGGCTAAACGGATCTGAAATTTGGTGTAGGAACGCCTAAATTATAGCCTGGAATAACAGAATATTTTCCCATGAATTTCATAACCCGCGGCTTGGCCTGTGTGCAATTCAAATTCCGTTCCCGCTGCACTTTCTGTTCAGCGGAAAGGGTTTCCTTCGTAACATACTTTTAACTAACGTTGCACCCCTGTTGCACCCCTTTAACCCATATAATATATCAAATAATGTATGGGAATCTATAGGATTTATTGACATTTATGATTATTACTGATCCGATTTTTAAAATTGGAGTAGTTTGAAAAAGCCAAGTTCAGTCAAACAAACAGACATACAAATATTTTGTTTTCATGCTATTAGTAAAGACTAACAAATAAACAAGTGAATGGTTGATTATATGGTAAGCAGTTACCCGCCACCTATGAACCTTTCTCCCCAAGTGTATAATTCTGATTTTCTATTGCCAGGAACATAATATACTAAACAAGGTTTTTATTCGAACTCACGTTACTCTAAAGTTACGTAAGTCGAGACTTGACAGATTATACTTTCAAATGATAATGATAGCTATAACGGCTCTGCAATAATTACAGTCGTACTAATATAACTGCTAATACCTCTTCAATGACCACTTTTATTGCAACAGCACATGTCAATGGAAAATGATAATTTGGTGACAGTTATAATGAAGGGTGTGAATTTTATGTGTCATGGGATATCTCTCACCATCCGCCTCACAAGTCTAGTGCTTAAGTAATGATGTAGAATAATTTTGTTATAAATTACAAGAGATAGTTGTAAAACAACATTGACTATCAAGTAACAGAATTACCTAGTTTGGGAGCTAGAGTTTATCCAAGTTGTACTACCTTAACTTCATTGAATTATGCTTCATGTTTGTTTTTGTTTATATAGGACACGTCAATTTGACTTCTCCTCACCTGATGGTAAGCTGAAGGCAAAGTCACAGGAAAGAGGGTCACCATTACATACACGTACCATGTTAGCAATGGTGGCACTCAGCTTGACGGTCTCATCAAAAGAGGATTGTCGTCGCAGCACCGCGTGACACCCACGGTCCCACTAGTGCTGCGACCACAATCCCCTCTGCCCGGCTATGCTCTTGCTGACCCCTGAACGCAATCCAACCGAGATTGGATTACTATAGAGGGATTTTCTTGAAGGGCCCAGGGGCCTCCTGCAGGAGACTCTACGCGGGTGTCGTGCGGTCCATGGCCCTATATGGGTGCCCCGTGTGGGCGGACACCCTGGGGGCCAGATTCCTGCCTCTGCTCCGTACGGCGCAGAGGACGATGGCCTCCAGGGCCATCAGGGGATACCGCACGATATCCTTCGAAGCGGCGAGTCTCCTGGCCGGATCGCCACCGTGGATCCTGGAAGCGAGGGCCCTTTCGGCACTTTACCAGTTCCGAAAGGAGGCGCGGGAGCGGGGATTCGATCCCGAGCCCGAGGACATTCGGGCCGAGAAATCCCGGCTCCACCGGGTCATGGTGACCGAGTGGGAGCGACGACTTGGGCAACCACGCGCAGGGCACGCCGTGATTGCGGCGGTAAGGCCCATCATGGGGGAGTGGCTAGAGAGGCCACACGGGAGCCTCTCGTACCGTCAGACGCAGATGATAACCGGGCACGGTTACTTCGGGCGGTATCTGCATCTGATGGGTATTGAGCCAACGCCCGAGTGCCATCACTGCGACGCGAGCGTGGACTCGGGGCTGCACACGCTCACCGAGTGTCCGGCGTTTGAGACGCCGAGGCGGGAGCTTGTGCAGGCCCTGGGGGTGAGAGTGCTCACGCTCTCCACCCTGCTCGCGGCGATGGTCCGCTGCGCGGATGCGTGGGCGGCCAGCGCCTCTTTCTGCGAGCAGGTCATGCTCGCGAAGGAGACAGCAGAGCGGGCGCGGCGCGGTGAGCGAGAAAGACTCGCTGACATCGCTGCTCGCGCCCGAAGGCGGCTCGGGCGTCGGAGGGCGCTTACAGACCTCCGCCCCCCATGAGCGCGGGCCTGAGGGTGACGGGTGGAGCCACCCGTCACCCTAGCAGAAGCAGGCCACGGCGGCGGCGCGCATCGTAGGACGATGCGCGCCTCCCCACACCGGGGTTGAGTCGGGGACGGCGTGGTCCCCACCTCCCGAGGAGGGCCAGACCGAAAGGGATGGCCCTGGGTCAGCCGGGGTGCGAGGGATATGTCGCAAGACAACCTCACCTTCGGCCTAGCACTACGACCCACAGACGGCGTGCGGTTTAGTCGGTTCGAGTCCGACATAACCTACCCCTCCGGCTCCGGAGGGGTGGGTATCCGTGGGGATTTCCCGCACGTAAAAAAAAAAAAAAAAAAAAGAGGGATTTTCGCAATTGTGCACGGTGGTAGGAACCCACCTGGCCGAAATTTTTGAAAAAATTTGTGTAATCAAATTTCTAATTTCTATGTATTGTGTTTGTGTAAGGAATATGACATCAATAAAGTTTTTTTTCTTTAATGATAGACTAACAATATTTTAATTATATCGGCAGCTTTCCTATGTTAATTAACTTCTTTACACATAGCACACAACCTTCCCCACAATATAAGCTTATTACAGCTGAGGCCTTCAGTGTAATGGAGAACGCTATGGTACTTTTTTATACCACCTAAGTGGCAGACATGTGATTTGAAATACGTCAGGTTTTAATTAGGTAAGTATAGTATAACTATTCTAACTTAATCACAGTCCTTGTTTATAAATTCCTTTTTCGCTAGTAATGCATGTTCATTTTCATAGATTTCAGAGATTCCAGTTTCATATTATATCTATACTTACCGCCAATCTTGAATCTGATGATCATCTTCATTTCGTCAGAAGCTCGTCATAGTTATTACATCACTTATTGCAACAATTTCACATAAATATCGGAGTGCTTCCCAACCACAGTTGACTAATCCAAAACCATTTGAAAACAAAACAATTACAGGGATAAAGAAATCAACAAATCTTATTCAATGTTTCATATTATGTATTCATACCTCACTGGAGCCTGGGAACGCATTGGACGTAAGCTTACGACCTTACAAGATTATAAGTCGGCGTTTCGTACGTGTCTGATTGACAGCAATTTTCATTTCATATGGAGATGACACGTCTCTAAAAGGTCATGGAATATCTAATTTAGTAATTGCGAGGCGTGTAAAAATGGATGTCAGTGTTATAAACTGTACTATTGCTTTAATTTATGTGAATTTATTTCGGGGATCGTGTGTGATGTCTATATTTAAGGTAATCATATACTGCTTCTAGCCCAACCTTAGACTGCTGTACGGTTGTCTTATTTTATTTATTTGTAATATTACCTACCTATGAGCTCAGCTGGCTAGGACCTCAATAATAAAATTCTTAAGAAGTCATGTTTTACCTTGTTCCTTCTTCTTCTATTTTATCTTCGGTTATTCCGTCAGATAGCACCAGTTTTAATTGAGATATCACTATTTTAATTAATGCCTATTCTATACAATAGATTTAATACAATTATTAATATCGCTTGATTGAACAATTTCTTAAAACATTGATAGTAGGCAATTGCACCCAGATTTACCTCTATATTAACATTTCCCTTATGAAAATTTTCACGTACCTGTAATTTCCTCTTATTATTTCAATAAGAAAATACAAAGAAATAGATATATTTGTAGAAAGCGTACCCGCGTGGATGTAAATGAATAATAAATAAATATATAATATATATGAATAATATAACTACAACATTTATCTAGACCCACGGTAAGCATTGCTTAACTAGCTTGTGTTATGGATCTAGGATGCGGATAAACATACTTAGATAGTTTTTTTGTAAATAAATACATATTATACATAGGAACACCCAGACCAATGCAAATATTAATATTCATTCATACATACATATATTCGCACTGAGCGGGGATCGACCCGCGCCTCCTGCGTAGCGGCCGCGTTCACTACAGCCACGCCACAGAGGCTTTCACTCGTATCGTGGTATTTCCTGGTTAGGGATTTACTGAAAGATACTAGAAACGCCATCTAATCTGATGGTTGGTGGGCGTGGCTTACCAGTGAAATGTTACCCGTTTCCCCTCGTTATCGCGTCTAGCCGCTGTGACGGGAGCATTGCGGTATCAAGACAATCTAGATTTGTACAAAGTTACGGGAACAAAATATATTACTTGGAAACCCTCTTTACTTCGCTCTAAATACATAAAAAACTAAGTTGAATACATAATATGATGTAGTCAGGTCCGGGGAAGGCAGGGTAGGTACTTGTTTAATGATGGAAGTAGTGGATCTCATTTTGACAGTGGTAATGATATTTAGATATAATAATATATTCCGTATCTCTATTATAGAATATTTATGCACATAGATGTATCCGTTTTTAAGAATATTGATACAATTCACTTTATAAGTTGTTATATTAAAAGACCAGTAGCGACACCTTGTGATAAGTAGGAAAATTAATTTTAACAATTTTTTCATTTATGGTGTATGACATGAAATTACCTTCGTCGACTGTTTATAAATGCAGTTACTATTTTTTGTAGCATGATGCAATTTTTTGTTTATTATAAAAAAACAAAACATTCGCCAAGTTATGTCTGAAAAATGGTTAAAAATTATTGTCTTCTTCTTTTTTATCTTAGCGTTAATCCCAGTCGCATCTGAAGCGACCAGCCTAACTGCTGAACTTCGAAATGATTCAAAAAGCTACTGTTATCTGACCTTCATAACCTAATGGCGATATCGAAGCATTGTAGTTAGACCAGTCGTTAGACTTTTTAGGGATCTAACCACCCGTAACAACTGCCTTCGATTTTCGTATGACAACCGTAACCGATGACTCTCCGAAGCACGAACAGACCAATGCACATACCCACATTCATATACCTTTACAAATATTTGCACTGAGCGGGGATCGAACCCGCGCCTAATGATTTTTCGTTAGTTCGTCAGATTTTACCATAGACGGCTCCTACGTCGCCCTAAGACTATTCAGAACGTGAAAAGTCAGCTCAGTTGATCATATTATTCTCCCTAGAAAGGAACTGCCATGCGTGAGTCCGATCATATTAGGCGTACAAAATATTTTGACACACATTTGTTGTGCGCACTACTAATAAATTATATGTATATTCAAGTCATAAGTGCATAAGTCACTTCTACGCAAGCAAGTTCCATTGAGGACCACACATTCATATATAACAGTTGAGGTCGTGGTCAAACTGTAATATTAGATGAGCGCAACCATTAAACACGAAAAAGTAGAAACCATAACATCTTGAAACAAGCTGTTTAGTGCTTCCTTTCCTAACTGAAAATCTCTACCCGGAAACCTGTTTCCTTCTCCTTACTATCCCGGGTTCTTGAGTACCTGTCGATGCCGTGAGAGGGTTCACAATTTTAAGATCTAGCCTACAGCCTAGCATCTTAACATCCACAGGTACTGAATGTAAAAATAAATAAAAAAAAACTACCTAAGCATAAAATGTACAAGATAAAACATAAAACTTAAATATAATCGTTTATACATTTGCCCCTGAAATATACGCTCCGTTTGACACTAACGACACGGCACTAAGCAATGAATCAAGTGCGTATGCGCACATATAAATAAGCGGAACCATAACGTAATTGGTGTGTAAATATTCTTCCAAATGAGCATTAATGAGCTAAGTCGAGCGTGTCTTCATTCTTCATTTGAAATATTTATGTCGCCATTTTGAAGATTTTTTCAGGAATGCATGCCAAATTTTTAATTTATATTCATACTCCGATGAGCAAATATAAGTTTGGTTTTTATTGCCCTGAGGTGTTTGGGGCCCCATCAACACTTGCGGAAAAAGTCATCCTCGCAAGCAATCTGGGACACCTGCTTATTGACATATGAAGCATAAGCAGGTTTTTGGGGCTAGACTGACAGATAAGGGGACTAGCAGGGTTGGAAAGTAAAAGGAGTACGCCCGGGTTCCGATGTGAAAGCCATGAAAGCAACTGGAAAAAGTAGTAAGAATAACTCATGCGGAGGATTTTCAAGTCTATATTATATAGTTTAACTTGCTGTCTAAGTATTTAACAAGCATTTATTGTATGTGACCATTGGAGCCGATTACTTTAGGTGTCTATCCAGACATTTATATGGAAGAACAACTTTTTGTATACCTACACATATGTATGGGAATGATAATTATGCTTATAATATTAATACGCTTTTGATTTATTTGTGAAGTCGTTGAAGACTTGCTTCATGAGAAGCATAAAAGAAATTCAAAAAGTGTATTAGCTTTATATGTCTTTAAACCTAGTCTAGAGCATCATAACGGTACCGATAGTTGATGGGTTTATATGAAAAGGTTAAATTGGGGATTAAATGTTTCAGGAGTAGGCACTTTGAATACAATTAGATCAGAACCTGTGACGTCAATGAAGTAACTAATCTGTCTTTCGTTTTTATTATGAATGCGCTGACCTTATTCTTGTCCGTAGTCTGTAGAAGTATGTAAATACTGTTATTACCATATTGACTACCCGTATAATTTATTGATCTCGTCCTAACGATACACAGGCATCTGTCTCCGGAGTAGGTTGCTTACCCATTTGCCTCCAACCTATAGTCAATCTCTGTGCCAAAGTCCAGAGTTCCGGTGAGATTGAATGAATAATAAGTCATTAATCTATATGTATAATAGTAATAAGAATAGTTACTTTTATCCCTTATTCTTCTGTGTGCATTTTATACAAGAAATTAAAAAGTACTGTCACAAATATATGCATGTATGTAATTACATTCCCATACAGCCAGTACAAAAGGCAAGTCCATTAAACGGTCGAGGTAAGGTTTTTTGTGGTGGCATCTTTTGACCCGGTTCATGTCCTCGGGCCAAACAGTAAATAATGATCCCCATACCATGTATAAATTATGAAATGAAATCGTAAACGATGGAGTGGCTATGGAGCTGAGAATACCACATAATGGATGTGTAATATTAAAGTCTAAATATTTTTGTGATCTATTTCTGAAGTCTTTAATTTTAGTTTTTAGTTAATATTAAATTTAAAATACTAGTAATAGTAGGTTATTTTAGGAAATGGTGATAAATAAGACAGAAGTGAATACAAAATCATATACTTTCCTTTAATAAAGACTCTTCAATGGAAGACTGTTCAATGAAGAAGTCAAGCAAATACGTAAATTAGATTAGAGAACGAGGTTAATGTTCAGTTGAGAAAATAGTTCTGTTATAAAACTGACCACATCCAGCTCAAGAGAAACTAGCTTACGGGTAATTAAAGAGGATTTTTTAAAGAATAACTGCAAATTAACGATTTATCGATGGACAAGTGCTTTTTGTCGAACTTCGTGTCTCAAAGCCAACAGGAAGTATCCTACTTACCTTATAAGCTTTTTATATATGATGATAAAGTGTGAGATAAATTTTTTGATTACGTTCACTTAAAATCTTGATTTTTAAATCCTTCAGATTTTGGTGTATAGTTTGAATTATATAGATAATTGCGTATTCTTGAAAAAAAATTGATGGACGAAAAATAAAATGATCCTAGGCATTAAAGTTTCGTTATTTACTTTAGAAACATGGAAGTTTCTATATATGCTTATTGGTATGTTAGCAATAGGGTGGTGATAAAATAAGAAAACGCATTTTACCGTGAAGAAATATTTAAAAGATACTTTTTGCATGCAAAAAATACCGGTTTGATGGCGGATAAAGCAAATTCATACAAACAAATATTTGCACCGAATCGAAATCGAAGCTGCAACCTCTCACTTAGCAATTGAATGCTAAAATAAAGATCGTTCATCAAATAAAAAAAAAACCTCTTAATTAATATATTATCATTCAACGTATGGCGACTATTAAGTAACCTAATTCAGGTAGAGGAAAATAATAACTGTCACAGTCAACAACAGCTCCATAAATTATTCAAAGATGACAGTAACGTCACTGTTTTGCATAGAGGTTGTTACCGACTATGATGGATGGGATCACACGATCTCGACTGAACACACCCGAGCAATGCCGAAGCTCTCCAACTAGTAAATTCGCCCGAGGCTAGAACTATCTCGGTTCACCTATTTAAATGAGTTGTCAATAATAAGTTGCAGATAATTTCAATTATTCTTCTGGTTAAGATGCGCTATTTATTGCAAAATTCTTCTTCTATACTACGAGTATGCCTGTCATTTTGTTTTTATTTGACGGTTTTGGCTTTTGCGGGGACGACTGCTGTCCGACACCAAAAGTCCGAAAGGAAAACCTGCGCCAGAGCCTCGTCTGTGCCATAAAGTTTTAATCATGATGATTAACCTAATATGTAGAAGCCTTAATCCATATATTTTTTGTCGCATTTGTGTCTACTAAACACTAGTTGTTACCACAAAATAAAAAGAAAACCAAAACCACCACCGAATGACGGAATGCAATAAAATCGTGACAATCATCTAGAGGCAAAACCTTAAACGCCTTATAATAATCTATGCACCGCCTTAATCTAAGGACCTAACGAAAATCTGGCCAAAAAACCGTGAGAAACCATCTTTATGTGGAACAGTGACTCGAATCTTATGATATATTGCCTTAAACGTGCCATTTAGCGCTTACTCGTCAAAGCTTAAGTATAGTGGGGTAAATTAGAAAAAAAAAATGTAAACACAACATTGTACGAATTCAATAATTAGATTAAGATTATAATGATGGGGGTTGAGATGCCGTCGGCGACGGCGGGTCGCGCGCCCGTCGCCGCCCTGTGGCGCCCCAGGCGGGGTGTTTCTGACCCTATTTGTTTTAATTACCAGGCAATGGTCTTTAGGACAACATGAGGCCTTTGTGCTAGCCGAAAATTGTGCCTAATTGGCGGTAGGCCGTAACAGGTCGCTTCGTTAATCGTGCCGAAATCTTTCGGGGAGGTTCTTTAAAAAGGCTTTCGTGGGGTGAAGAGATATACAAAAGTATAGTAAACTATCAAAAATAAAATTAAAAGGAGACAATCCGTTGAGTTTTGTTTAAAGCATAAGATTGTATTATTGATGTCATGTGTATTACTAAATGTAGATATAGATAGATACTTGAAGTATGATAAATGAATAATGTAAAAGTTCCTAATTAATTTTAAAATTGTATCTGACTCATCCTACTTAACCAAAGAATTTTTATTACCAATCAACAAATTAGAATGCCGGCCTAAATACTATACTTACTCCTTACCGAAAATTCCTGGCCACGTTCCTGTAGAAATACCTCAGATGTTCCCAATATTATCGACAGATTACCGGATCATTCGGTAAATGCTCAGTAAACGCTTGTAATCGCCTCTGCGGCTTACCACGATTACTGTGTGCTGCTATTATAGAGGCTAATATTACTTTTGCTCTTCCTTTTTCAATACAGAAATCAGTCAAGTGACTTTTTGAAGTTGAATTCGAAATAGGTGTAGAAGAGAATAAAACAGATATATAATATAAAAATTAACGTGTTGCTCTCGAGAAAAACTGAAATGATTTTGCGTGTTCTTTTTTTTAGAATATTCCTTGCAGTTCGAGTATAGTTCATAGGCAGAGAATTTTTTTAAATATTGCCTGAAAATGTCTAAAAACATCACTTTTCTATACTCCCATACAAACGATTCAATTTGAACTTTAATATCATAGCATAAACTTCTGGAAAGGTAAAATAAATGAGTGACGCATAATGGCCTAGGGGTGCTACGGTGTTGAAGTATAAATAATTTTCGATAGCATTCTCGCAACGTATGCCCAATGGTTGTTACTTAAAATATAATTTTTGCCAGATGCTATTCTGCTCCTGAGCTAAGAGCGTTTTCTCATTCATCCGATATCCGATGTCGGTTTCGGACGCTGATAACCAAAATCCGACAACCGACACCTTGTGCTTTTTTCACATTTATCCGAAAAAATCTACCCGATACGGCCGTTTGCTCGAAAGCTCAGACTAATTTGAGGATGCTAGGGATGAAAAAAAGTTTATTTTTTTAATTTTCGACCTTATTGACATGACATGGTATCAAGTTTTTTTTCTTATATTAAGTCTTCTTATATATATTATTAAGCGAAAAGTCACGTAACTAAGAAAATGTCATTAAGGTCGAAAATTGCTTGTCGCTGTTTTAGTTTCTTTGTGATCCGATATATCCAAAACAGTGGTGTTGGCTCCGATAACTGATTTCGGGCCGGACAATGTGAAAGAGAGATACATAATGTCATACATTTGACTTCATCACATATCGGATGTTGGATATCGGATATCAGACAATGTGGAAACGCTCTAATCCGGCAATCGAAGTTGGGACGCCGATATGCTAATTTTTTTTACCGTTATAAATATTTCTTAACCAAAAAAACAATATGGGTTTGGTATATCAATAATGAAATAATTTTTCAGTTTGCCATTTTAATGCCAATATTTAATATATTTTATTTATATCATTTGAGCAAAAAATGTGCAGTTCACATACATGATGAATGGCAATGATCTGAGTGTGAATAATAATTATTTTAATGATACAGATATCCTTAATGCTTACCTTAGGTCATTAATCATGGTTTCTCTTTTTACAGGGTTAGCATGAGAGCTGGTATCGTAAATTTACCTTGAAATAATGTTGAAAACAAGATTAGTGATAAAAATTCATTGCATGTCATCGACAACGACTCTGCGAGACTTATGTTCCTTTAAAATTTGGTAATCCGGAAGTGAAATCAATATACTGATTACTGGTATATACCTATATACATGCATACACTCACGCCTATTTTCGCTCCGGGGCAGGCAGAGACAATAAGCCGTCATTAATTCTTTCATGCAAGCCCGCCGGATTTGAGTACTTCTGACCAGCCCCCCTAGACAAGTGGCAATTCGTTGGCCGGCGTTTGATAGAATAAAATGACAAATGTATGGGATTTGACATATCTGACAGTCGTTGACGTATGTCTTAAATGTCAAATTCCATACAGTCGTCATTCTATTCTACTAAACGTCGGCCAACGAATTGCCAATTGTCTAGAGGGGCTGCTCTTTTACTGAGATATAAAATTCCTAAGCCAACAAGTATCTACAACAAGTATCTACGTATCTATCATAATCAAAATTTCTTAGTCATAAAACAATAAAACTTCTTCATTATATAAATTTCTAGAACCTTTGAATTCAATGACCGCTAAGAATACTATCACTAAATTATTGCATCTACGTATCTACGTATCTATCATAATCAAAATTTCTTAGTCATAAAACAATAAAACTTCTTCATTATATCAATTTCTAGAACCCTTGAATTCAATGACCGCTAAGAATACTATCACTAAATTATTGCAAATAAATTAACTGTCGTTAATATTACTTTTGATTATGGAAATTGTTCAAGGCTTTACCACTTTAAACTATTGTGTAGATACTCCAATAAAAAATCTGTTATCATTATCCATCTCGAAAGCTTACCTACACAAAATCCCACGGTCTTAAGTCGAAGGTGAGACCCAAGAATTGTAGCCTAAAGCAAACGGTAGATCCACTGAAGCAGCAATGGCGTCCGTATATGATATTACAGATATAATAGACAGCGCTGACGAAAAAACCACAGTATAAGAAACAATCTAAGCTATAGATTATGATACTGTTAAATTTCAAACGTATAATTTAGAAACAAGGATACTGTATGGTCCAGTCGCTGATGAAGTATGAGTAGTGTGAACGATTATGGTTGGTGAGGAGGTCGCACGCAATCTAAGCATTCGGAGCACGTGGGAAAGACGCAAAGCCGAGGCGGGGTGCCTCGAGGCAATCCGCCACGGTTGACGATCACCGCGATAAATATGTCCAACATTAACCCACAGAGCAGCGAACTCACGAGGATTTCGAAATTAGAAAGTGGCTAAGCAATTTTGAAGTATTACGACAAATTAAATAATGTGCAAAAAAAATGCAAATCTTTTTAACTAATATAAAGCAAAATAAAAAGGTCTTACTAACTTCACGTAAAACTAAATGAAGATGAGAGTTCAGTATATTTTAGTGACACTTTCAAATGTATTTGAAATTATAATATCAAGTAATTCAATTTAAATTTTATGGCGTAGACAAAAATAAACACATCTAAATGTAAACAGATTGGATCTAAACGCACTAAACAAATCAATAGTATCGGTTTCACGTAACTGATATTTAATATAAAGTAACAGCAATATAAACAAAATTTGATATCCTACTCTGTAGTTGTACGACAGCCCGAGGAAGAATTCCCTAAAAACTTCACAGGGTCAAATGTCGATGAATTTATTGCCTCTGCAGTAAAACCCGAGCGTTCGGCGTCTTTGGGAAGAATCGCGAACCTCTAATTAGTGAGATTATGAAAATATTCACACAGGTGCGTTGCGGCCCTAATAAGCATGTTGGCTCGAGGCAAGTCGTGAAGGTACGGCTTTACGGCTAATGTTTTGGGTGTTACTCCTCAAGTTTGCTTTTGTTTTTGGGTTGGCGGTAATCTAGGATCGTCTGTGTTTGTGGGTCAGGATTAAAAGTATTGATGATGGTTTTTTTTGTGGATAGCTATAGGTTTGTTTAGACGAGTGCACTAATTTTTTATTACGATTCAAGTAAAAAATCGGTCAAACGTTTTACTTTCGAGTATTTAAAATGAGAGTGATTCAGAATTTAAAAAGGAAATTTCTCCTTCTATCTTTTTCCCTTTATGATGCCATCACGTGAGCCACCACTATTATCGAAAGCGTTCCTAAGTCAAGGTGAACTCTAACCATGAGGTAAGCAAAGTGCTAATTTGCTTCTTTGGTAGTACACAAAATGACATTTAGAAGCCTTTATAAACAGGTAGCAGTGATGTATTCATTGAATAAAATATGTATTTCAGTCCCTCTTGACAAGTGGCAATTCGTTGGCCTGCGTTAAATGGAATAGAATGACGAATGTATGGGATTTGACGTTCATGACATGCGTTAACGACTGTCACATACGTCAAATCCAATACATTGTCTAAAGGGACAGTTCTACTGCCTGCGATTATATTGGATTATGTATTCACTGTCAGATAGACAGCAGCCTTATTCCATAGTCAACTTTTTATACCTCTGAGGTAGCAGGCAAGCACACGGCCCATCTGATGGAAAGTGGTTACCGTGGCCTATGGACGTGTGCAACATCAGGAGAGTCACAATCTTGCTGCCAACCCTGTAACCACAAAGAGTTTGTAAGCTGTGAGAGACAACAAAAGAACTCTCCAGTGAGCTCTGGCTACCCTACTCTCCGCCGGGAACACAACACGAGGTTATTATGGCCGCGGTATTCTGAAGGGCGACTTCCCCAGTCAGACTGCTCAATTGGACGGAAATACCGTCGTGGCCTACCTCCTACAAACCTTGACGACAACCATGATATAAAAGTCCATGTAGTAAACGCGCAATCCCCACATATCTAAACAAGGGATATTATTGATACTCCATAAATTTCCCTATGCTATTCTTGTATGTGTATTATTTTATACATTCTTTTTTGTATAGGACACGTCAATTTGAATTTACCTCGCCTGATGGTAAGCTGAAGGCAAAGTCTCAGGAAAGAGGGCCACCATTATATACACGTGCCATGTTAACAATGGTGGCACTCAGCTTGACGGCCTCATCAGATGCTTTTTCACGCCCCGCTTAAAGGACCCGGGACTGTAGGAAGAGGGAAACACGTGAGCTGGCAAGGAATTCCAGGTCTTAATGGTGCGACAAAGGAAAGAGTCACCGAACCGCTTGGTTCTTGAAGGAATGTTCTGCACCGTATAGGGGTGACATCTAAGTCCTGCACGTGTCGTCCTGTACAGGAAGGGGGAGGGTGGGACTAATTGGAATAGTTCTTCAGAACATTCATCATGGTAGAGACGGTAAAATACTACTAAGGAAGCAACATCTCTACGCATCTGCAAAGGCTCGAGGGTACTGGTGACCTCAGGATTTCCGATAATGCGGACCGCACGTCGCTGCAACCTGTCGAGAGCATCTAATAAGTACTTTGCGGATCCATCCCAGAGATGCGAGCAGTATTCCACGCAGGAACGAATTTACGTCTTGTATAGAAGACACCGTTGCTCCGGCGTGAAAAACCGTCTCACTCTGTTCAGGACTCCGAGTTTACGCGAGGCTGCTTTGATGATACTCTCGATGTAGTTTTTGTTATTCAGTTTGCAGCGAACATCCATACCGAGGATATTGAGGTTGTCCTGAAGTGGCAGTGGCGTGCTCTGAATAGTGGGAAGGGGAAGGAAAGAAGATACCTTTGCTGTAAACGCACATGCCTGCGTCTTCTTGGCATTGAACACGACCAAGTTCTCAGAGCCCCATTGGGAAATGTGGTTCAGGATCCGGTCAAGCTCGGCGACAAGAAGCTGCCTTTTTTCCGCGATATGCGTCTGCTTATCCACATACATCATAATGCTTCATAACTTCTACAAACATACATACATATAATCACGCCTCAATCCAAGAATCCCAGGTGGGTTAGGCAGAGGTGAATTAACACCCACATTTCAAAAATCACTGAATCGGTCCCACGTAATAGGGGGTGAGCCTATTGCCGTATTCCGGGCACTAGTATTGACTCGAGCCATACATCTGACGCTAAGTCTGTCTGATGTTAAATATTCCTATCCCTTAGTTGCCTTGTAAATTCTACTCCGCCGAGAACCACGCGTCTTCCTAAATATGCGTTAAAAAAATTTAAGTTTAAATTTTAACCGTTGTTATGGATACATAAATATGCTAGTGCACTATCGTCATCTCGCACGTGCCACCCCCTGACTTATCTCCTAAATAGTCGGTAGTTACGACCACCTATGTCAGCAATCAAGAACATTTATCAGTCACATTAATACTTCACATCATACACAACGTGTAATATTTAACTGCACGACAACTAAATGGGACACTGAATGACATTTGAAATTTTTAAAACGTGACAAGAAACCCTTTCAAAATAGTATTGTCGTAGTTAGGTTCTTATTTTGTGGTCAAAAGTCACTACACGCTCAAATGTGTAGTGTATAGCATGCTAAGAGAAATTTAACCTTATGGGATAAATGTTTACCAGAAAATTAAATATTCGATTGAATTTTGTTCCATGCAACTATATTTTTTAGGGTCTTTAGTCGTTTCGCACCACGCATTTTCGAACCGCGGTTCGAATCACCCAAGTACTATTTCTGAATAGGACCATTCACACCGCAGTGATTGGAGCGGTGTGAATAGCCCAAGGTATCTTTTGGAGTGGATCGATTCGGAGCACTGAGCGAAAGTACTTAATACTCATATTGTAGATCCTGTTTTAAACTCATAGAAATAATGTTAAGTCGAAGGCGGTTATCACAAAAAAAAATTCCTTTATTCATGAATGTCAATCAATTACATAATTAACTAATTAGCCTATTACAGTCCACTGCTAGTCATGGCTATTCACAATGTGCGCTATAGCACCCGATCCCTGCCCTTCGGTTTCAGTCTATCCTAGCCTTTTCTGCCTGTTAGTTCATCCGGCTGTGGCACGGCCTACCTTCCGTTACTTATATTTCAACAGAACAGAAAATAACCTAACGGGAACCTCTTTCATGCTTTTTGCTTAACCTAGAAATCGACACCGGGATCTCATACTCAGAAAACATACTCTCTGCTGCTGTACCACCGAGACGAGGTAATTAATATGAAAAATAACAAAAAATAAAAGTTATATTTATTTATATGCCAGTTCTTTTTTCAAACTGACATGCAAACAAATGTGTTATAGTAGCCACAATGCCAATTTAACAACTGTATATATAATAACGTGCAAATTATAGAACATTGTAGACAGGCCCATTAAAGTTACTTTGTATTGCAAAAAATGGAATCGCAACCGAAACCAGAATCCATTCACAAACGGCACAAAAACTGAAATATTGCTCTCGTTATAATAATAGGTGGTCGGTAACGCGCACCGCAAATAAAGGTTGCCATAATTTTTGACATGTCCAACGTAAACACCTTATAATTTTGACATAGATTAAATATGTAATACCTAACGTAGACATGTCGAAATCACTTTTAGGTCAATTATTACTTTGAGACTGTATTTATTAAATCAATTGTTAAAAGCTTAAACATTCATGCATGCAGTCATCCCGTGTTGGATTAGGCAGTGACCACATATTTCCTCCTATCACAAATTGTATACAACTTTCGCTTCTTGATTCCTTTTCTTTATTTTGATACATGATGCTCAAACAAATTTCATGAGTAAATAAGAAGTTAATATCCAGTTTGAAAATTATGAAATAGATGGAGATGCCGACGCAAAACTTACTGTAGATGGCAGCAGCAAATGACCAAACAACATCAACAAACTCATAGCTGTCAGATTTGAAGAGACAAACAATGAAATCTACGTAAATGACAGCTAACATTGGCTATTACGATGCGCTCTCTGTAGGGATAAAAGCGCAGTCGGCATCCCCATTAATAATATTCAGTTCAGTTATAAACTGAATTGGTTCGTTACTGAAAACTTTTAAGTGGACTTGCCTCTGTAGGCATAATCTATTTAATCATATAGTATCTGTTAGTCTTTGCATATACTTTTACTCATTTTCAGTGTCTATCCCACGGGTGATCATTTCCAAAAATGACGGTATAATGATATGTTGTTTGATTAGTTTGTGGTTACTTGAATGTTTCGGGTCGGCAGAAGTCGGCTAAGTTCGGCGCCGATCGGTGGCGCCTATTAGTCATTACTGACTGGATGTCGGCTTCACTTTGTACACTATTATTTAGCGGATTAAATGTCTACCTATCTTTTTAATTTGTAGGTGGTTCAGGCTATACAGTTAATTCGATTTGGTTTCTCATTTGTTCAGGGGATTGTAGTGTTCGTAGAATATTGAAGATTCAGGGTTTTTACGTCACAAGAACATATTATATCAATAAAATCATCCTTCTAAATTCAAACTTGATAACTTGTACTTGTGTCTTGATTTGTTAAGCTAGAATATAATTAGCTTGAATAATACCATAATACGTAAACCTGAGGCGTTAGTTTGTTTGGAGCGTTAATCTCGAGGAATACATGTATGGTTTAAGAAATATCTTTTTGCATTTGTTAGACCAGTTCTTAGGGAAGGTCATAACGCTATGAGAATTAGGAATAGATCTATACTAGCTGTTGCCCGCGGCTCCGCCCGCGTGGATATCGGTTATCGCTTAGTGTTGAGCTGACGCTATTGAGCATTAAATTCGCCTCTCTACTCAACTTTGTCCTCGACTATGTACTCACCTCTGTTCTTGACTATGTACTCGCCTCTATATTCGACTCTCTACTCGACTTTCTACTCGCCTCTGTATTTGAATTTATACTTGAATCTCTACTGACTTCTCTGTTCCTCTCTCTAGTCGACTCTGTACTTTTCTCTATACTCGCCTTTCCATTGGCCTCTCTACTTGCCCATCCATTCGATTTTCTTTTCGCCTGTCTACTTGACTCTCCACACTTGAGTAGAGGTGCGAGTAGATAGGTACTCGCACCTCAACTCAACTCTCTATTCGATCTCTACTCGCCACTACATTCATCTTTCCACTCGCCTCCCTATTCGCCTTTACAGCATATCATCAAAAATGACAAACTTTCATATTTACTATCTAGTCCTTATCCCCCCCCCCCCCTTGTTCCACATTATTCGCGATCAAAGGTAGCATATGTCCGTTACCAGGCTCTAATTAATCCCTGTACCAAAATTTCATCATCTTCAAAACTGTCAAATTTTAATCCCTTATTACCCCCCCCCCCCCCTCCTATGCCTCCATTATCGCGTCAATAGGTAGCCTATGTCGTTCCCAAGCTTCAATGCCCTTTGTTCGTTCCCAAGCTCTAAACTATCATTGTACCAAATTTCATCAGGAAATCTTCAAAAATGACAAACTTCCATCCTAAGGCCTTAGTTCCCCCCTTCTACCCACCTTTTTGTGATAAAAGGTAGTCTTTGTCCGTTCCCAAGCTCTAAACTATCTCTGTACCAAATTTCTTCAGGAAATCTTCTAAAACGATAAACTTTCATCCCAAGGCCCTGGTACCCCCCTTCTTCCCCCCTTTTCGCGATAAAAGGTAGCTTATGTTCGTTCCCAAGCTCTAAACTATCTCTGTACCAAATTTCATCAAGAAATCTTCAAAAATGACAAACTTTCCTCCCAAGGCCCTAGTCCGCCCCCTTTCTACCCCCCTTTTCGCGATAAAAGGTAGCCTATATCTGTTTCCAAGCTCTAAACTATCTCTGTACCAAATTTCATCAAGAAATCTTCAAAAATGACAAACTTTCCTCCCAAGGCCCTAGTGCCCCCCTTCCACCCCCCTTTTCGCAATAAAAGGTAGTCTATGTCCGTTCCTAAGCTCTAAACTATCTCTGTACCAAATTTCATCGGGGAATCTTCTAAAACGATAAACTTGTATCCCAAGGCCCTGGTCCCCCCCCTACTACCCCCCTTTTTGTGTGATAAAAGGTAGTCTATGTCCGTTCCCAAGCTCTAAACTATCTCTGTACCAAATTTCATCAGGAAATCTTCTAAAACGATAAACTTTTATCCCAAGGCCCTGGTACCCCCCTTCTTCCCCCCTTTTCGCGATAGAAGGTAGCTTATGTTCGTTCCCAAGCTCTAAACTATCTCTGTACCAAATTTCATCAGGAAATCTTCTAAAACGATAAACTTTTATCCCAAGGCCCTGGCCCCCCCCCCTTCTTCCTCCCTTTTCGCGATAGAAGGTAGCTTATGTTCGTTCCCAAGCTCTAAACTATCTCTGTACTAAATTTCATCAAGAAATCTTTAAATATGACAAACTTTCGTACCAAGGCCCTAGTCCCCCCCCCCTTCCACCCCCCTTTTCGCGATAAAAGGTAGCCTATGTCCGTTCCTAAGCTCTAATCTACCTCTTTACCAAATTTCATTAAGATATCTTCAGAAATGACAAACTTTCATAAAAACTTTCATCCCCTATTTCCCCCCCTTAAACCCCCTTTTTCGTGATAAAAGGTAGCCTTTGTCCGTTCTCAAGCTCTAATATACCTCTGTTCCAAATTTCATCAAGATCGGTTCAGCGGTTTAGGCGTGAAAGCGTAACATACAGACAGACAGACAGACAGACAGACAGACAGACAGACAGAGTTACTTTCGCATTTGTAATATTAGTATGGATTCGGCGGATGAAACCATAAGGCACAGCGACTGCCACTGAAGCTTGGCTTACCAGACTTAAGTTCCTGTGACCCTTATATGGGGCAGAGGGCGTCCATCAAAGCACTGCATTACGAGTAACACCTCTCAGCACTGTTAATATAAGCCGTTGTTTTACAATAATTTGTAAATCAGATTGGATCCAGCAAACTGCCCCAGTCATCATCATATACATCAATATCACAAATATAAAGCTCGGAATCAATTCTTCTACTCTTTTTCTTATGTATAACCACAAAGTCTGCAGGTGGGCTTGTTCGCCTCTTTTGCGGTAAAAAAAAAAATAATGATTATTTTTAATATTTTTTAGAAAATAATATTAGGGGTTAAAGTATGAAATTGCCGATTTGTACTGACAAATTGAAATTAGTTTTTTTTTTTAATTTAACGTATTTATTTAATAAAAATAATTACCATTATTATCTATACATTAATGCCATCTAGTAGGAAGGTCATTTATGCCTTTGCGATAGAACTCTGGTGATCTAGATTCGACAAACTGAATAAAAAGTTTTCTTCTCAGGAGGCAGTACAAAATGCTTTTTTGTACTGCCTCCTGAGAAGAAAACTTTTTATCACATAGAAAATTGTCCAAATCACGAAAAAAATGTTAGTCTGTTGGAGCAAGGTCTGGCGAATACGGAGGGTGACGGATAGTTTCTAATTGCAGTTCCTGTAGAGTTAAAACGGTTTCTCGTGCTGTATGAGGTCTCGCGTTATCATGGAGCAATAATGGTGAAGATCGATTCATGAGTCGGGGCTGTTTCACTGCTAGTTTTGCTATCATTGTTCGGAGTTCGGCACAGTAGACATCTGCCGTTATTGCTTGACCAGAACGTAGAAAGCTATAGTGAATAACACCATGCTGAGACCACCAAACAGTTACCATTACCTTTTTATTGGTAAGCTTTGCTTTAGGACACTGTTGTGGCGTTTCACCTGGGGTCAGCCATTGCATTTTTCGCTTACGGTTATCGTAAAGAATCCACTTTTCATCACATGTCACAATTCGATCCAATATTCCTTCATTTCTGTATCGATTCAACAAGGCAACACAAGTTTCAACGCGCATTTCTTTCTGCAGATCAGTCAAATCATGAGGTACCCATTTTTCACATTTTTTTATTTTATTGATTTGACGCAAATGAGTCAATATTGTTGGTAAGGTAACGTTAAACCATGCAGCTAATTCCTGGGTAGTTTGGCTCGGATCGGCTTCCACCATGTCTTTCAATTCATTGTTATTCACCTGTGTGGACGGCCTTCCTCGTGGTTCGTTCTTCAAATCAAAGTTTCCATCACGAAAGCGTTTAAACCAAAATCGCACGGTGCGTTCATTAGCAGTCCCCTCTCCAAACGCAACATTGATATTGCGAGCTGTTGCTGCCGCGTTAGTTCCGCGTCGGAACTCGTATTCAAAAATCACTCGAATTTTCGAAGTATCCATCTTTCTTGTCTAAGCTGAATAAAAAAAACAACTGAAAGTCGATAATCGAATGTTGCACATTTTTAAATGAAGAACTACATAGGTACCATGTGGAAAAAGTTTCACTCAAAAATCTCAAACCATGAAGGTTCTATGTCAATTCGAAGTACCTAGTCATCAGTTACAGGAACTTCGTAATAAAAACAAAATCTCTAAAATATTTTGCCAATGCTGATAGGTACGAAATCGAGGCAGCTATGATAATACATGACAAATATGTAATTTCACCTTTACAAAACTCGTAGCAAACTGCACATAATAGGACTAAAATTGCTACCTCTAAATTCCCAGATGAATTGTCCAATCATATCCCAAAATTTGTCATCCCGAAAAGATACAGTCATAAATCTCAGAACCACAACAATTTGTATGACATCAAATTGTCAAGGAGTAGTTATTATGAAAATTAAATCGGCCCTTTACACGATGGCATCATTCCGCAAAATAACATAGGTACGCCAAGCGGAAGGCACGTAGCAAAAGGCCGGTAACCGCAAAACTTGAGTTTACGTTACAACAATCAAATTATATTCTATTCGTATATCATTGGAAACGATTTCAGACAATTATAACAACATTTGCTCCCAAATTCGTTTAATAACCGAGCTGTTTGACTCACATTTTGATCTTTTATAATTATATATCTGATTTTGAAGCGTCGATTTCGTATTTTTAAGATTACCTGCTTCTAAAAGATGTCAGGTTGAAGGTTGTTGCGATTAACTATATTACCCCTTCATACTAGGATATAATTGACTAGTATTTGATTATTTTAATTATTGTAACGTAAGCTATAATTATTATAATCGAGTATAATTTTCGTACATATAAAATACCGTTATATGAATAAGTAGTTTTTTTTTTATATATACGATATGAATCACTCATATTACGTAATGTTAAATAGTTACTAAAATGAAGGCGTATGATAGCGTACCTATATACCTATTCTTTTAGGTCAGATTTGCTATATCAGAGCTAGCGTAGATGGCCAAGGCAAGAGGAGAACACAGTGGCTCTCACACCCAAGAGGGCCATCTGAGCGGATATCCGCCTGAACGAAGAAGCGTAGACATCTACGCTACCTCACCCTTTCCATTCCTTTTCCTCAAACTTCATTCATATTCCCCCATCTCTCACCCTCTTTAGTGGACAGACAGAATTAGATCTTTTGGTTTAATACCATATCACGTAGTAGACCATGTCGTTCTTTAGTACCTTAGTAGTATTCTAAAAAAGTCGAGATAACATCTATACCTGTCTGTCTCAGAATTATTTATGTCCAGCGTGACGAATTTGGATACAAAGTAGCAGACCACAGTACAATTAAATAAAAAATGATTGACAGAATCCATAGGTACCACTATAATTAAAAGAACTATTGGCTCATAGAAACGTTCCGAAAGTTTTAACCTGGGGTTAAAAAATATGTAGCCCTTCTGTCCGTCATTTTGGACGTGAAACGGTAACCCGCAATCATGGAGTATCAAGATTTTTTTAATACTTACCTTAAACATGTAAAATTACGAACTACGTCTGTGGCGGAGTGACAATAAGTGTGACTGCTGTGCTTAAGGTTCTGGCTTTGACTATCGAGTTGGGAAAATGTTAGCGCTGGAAAATGTGCTCTGTAGATCGGTCCATTGTTGTCTCTCGTATCAAAAATATTTTATAGAACATTTGTGTGCCTCTGACACACCAAAAATAATAAAAACTTAATTATGGTGATATCTTATGAGACGTCTTCCTGGTCAAACTATCAGTAATGTATAATAGTAGCAAAATGGGCAATTTTATACCGTTAACTAAATCACACCTACAATTCTGTCCATTTAGTTATATAAGCACTTAGTTAAAAATGTTGAAGTTACGGAACCAGTTCAATAAAAGTTACCAAAATAAAAAGGTACATCGGTATTGCTTATAATATCCTTGATAAATTCTTCTGCATTGTACGGTACGTTGTACTAACGAGATCTTCCAATTTCAAAAACTACAGGATTCTTCTTTAATCCTATTCAATTATTTTTTTGAATTGATTTCCTAAACGCGGTTTCATGCTTGTCAATCACTTTTTTTTGTTTTGAAATAGTGTGTTCAAAAATTTACCGTTATTACGAGCCACTTCTTGACAGTCAAATACATGGTTATTTTATATATTGTCAGTTTTGATTTGCAATATTTACGTTGTATAAGAAAAATCCTGACGAAGAAAAGATGTATTTTTGAAAGATAATTATGAAAGAAAAAGGATCGCATCAAATGTCATTGAATGCTTTCTGTAAAATTTTATGAATCTAGCTCAAAGGAAAGTAACCTAAAGATTTCGATAAATCGACCCCCCGACTTTTTCCTAAGAAGGTACGGATTGTACGGAACCTCACAATCGAATTTTCTGATGTAGGTACCGGAACGGTACCTTGAACTTACAATAATCATCAATCATAATAAATTTGTAAAAACCCGGAATTGGTAGAACCAAGTTCCGGACAGATTTAAATATTTATTTAATCGAAATAAGGAACCAATTCGATTCATCAATTAAAAACAATTGGTTTGTACCTAGGAAGGTTTTAGAATATGAAGGCAAAATAAACAAACAGAAGAAGTATTGCCGCTTTCAAAATGTAAATGGTTGTTGATTAGCATTGATGAATGATGTCTCGTTAAGTATTATGCCTTTTACATTAAAATAAAGTTTTTATTATTTTATGAAATCAAAAAAAAACAATTGCATAACTGTATCTATTCAATGTTTAATTACATCGATACATAAATAATATTCATAGACCAACTTTAAAAGTTACAGTTCGAATTTCGAATTCAAATATTTTTTATTCCCGCTTGTTTATATCGTACCCGACTGTAAGTCCGTACCCTACATTAGCTATTGACAACTGCTTTTCATCAGCAGTGGGTGCGCCCCCTAATTGGTCAAAATGAAACCTATTATGCGTTCGATATGTGATGATTGGCAGCTGTCAATCAGATCGCGTGATGCCAGGTGGCGCGTGCGCTGCTCTTGATACATTCAGCTTGTGGTTAGCCGGCGGTGGTTTCTGAATACATACCTTTATGGGAATGAGTTTTAAGTTTTGATTAGTTGTATAGTACGATTGTGGGCTGTAGGTACAAAGGAGTATCTTAATTCTAAGATTTTGCAGTTTTAACTTATCTGTGAACTATGTAATACTATACATAATATGTATTAAGAAAAAGCGATACAGGACTTTAGCTAAAATTTCTTCAGATAGACGTTACTTATCAATACTTGCATGGTGATAAAATAAATGGTTGTTTTTTACCTCCCACTTTCAAACAAAAACATTCTTTACGACTTGATGAAAAATAACTAGCGACTTAGGTGATGGAGATAATAAAATGAGTAGAACAAAAGCATCTGATACAAGTTTTACATACAATCTTGTAGGAGAAGAGGTTTTTTGACCATCATGGATATCGCGAAATAAATTGAAAATAAGAAAACTCTTGCTTAAAAACAGCACGCAATATAAAATTTTGAAAAAGGAATGTATAAAAATAATTAGGAGCAGTCAGAAATTATTATGTTCGGAGGGCTTGCATGACAAGACGATAAGTTCTTGAAATCTGAAAAAAAAAACCAGTGGTTTATAACGTGTGCGATATGTATGCCAGTCAAAAATGACAGTCAAAAATTCTAACTATTAATGAGTTAATACTAAAACAAACCACACCATTTCAAAAAACACCTTACCCATTTCGAACACCTTGATTGCCTTCGGGTAAATTCAACCCAAAACCCGCGGAAATCCTTTCCAATCAAATAATAAATCAACCATTTGTTTCAAAGGTTTAACGCTCAAAGCTATACATAAATCTTCTTCAGAAATATCAAAAAATAACATGTAAGAAGTCATAAATCTATATATAATTTCTTAAAGATTCTCGGCTACTTCAGGTGGTTGTTACGTTGGATCTAGCCGTAGGGTGAATGCAATCTTCATTAAACTTTTGACCACACGATATGGTTAGTAGGTTGGTATATCTGACGCAAAAGGTTAATGGAATGCGTGTATATATATGTGCACAATACATTAAGAGATTTAAATTGCAAAATGACGAGAACACCACAATAAAATTAAAGGAACAACCATTGTTTCTCTGTACGACGTTTTCCTCGTCGATGAATGATTGAAGACTCGAAAAGGAAGAATAGGGTAACACATAGGCTACTCTGGCATTCTAGCGAATAATGTGTGTGAAAACAATTTGCTAGAAGACAATACTTCATAATAAAGGTCTAAGGTCTAGACCGCTGCTAGCGATGATGCTTTAGAGCGTTTTCACACTCATCCAATATCCGATATAAGATATCGGTGTCGGACGCCGATAGCCGACACCTTGTGCTGTTTACACATATAACGGATAAAATCGGCCCGATACGGCCATTTGCTCGAAAGCACAGACCAGTTAGGGATACTAGGAGTGAAAAAAAAAGACAAAAAGTGCAAGCAATTTTCGACCTTATTGACATGACAGTCGAGTTTTTTTAACGCGAAAAGACATAGAACTCAGAAATTGCCTGCAGTCGCTGTTGTAGTCTCTGTGTGTTCCTATATCGGGGCAAAACAGTGGTGTTGGGTCCGATAACCGATATCGGGCCGGACAATGTGAAAGAGAGATACATATCTCATACATTTGACTTCCTCCGATATTGGATTTCGGATATCGGATGAGTGTGAAATTGCTCTTAGGGTAAACAAGTTTGGACTTTGGGAACATGAGAGTAAAAAAATATTAGTAAAATCCAATAACTGTGCTCTTTTATAAGCGAGGATAAAGATTTAGAACTGGTGAACTTTGAGCCTAACAAGCACTTACCTGTCCCTTGCGAAATATATCGATGTAAGTAGAAATGTGTTGAACATTTTTGAATACATTTTCTCATATTAAACTATAAGACAAAATTATAGTTACGTAGGATGTAAAACCTTCGTTACCTTTTTTGACCCAATAATTGCACATATCTAATCGATAATACGTATTATCGACTAGATATGTGCAATTGTTAATATGGTAGGTAGGTAATAGACTTGATATATTAATTTCTAATAGTCCACTATCGCAATGGAAGCTAATAAACATATAATCAAGTGCTAACGCAACATAATCGGGAGTCAAACACGTAATTAATTATTGGCTCCACCACTAATTGAATAGAACTGGCTTATATTAACCTCGATAAATCAGCATGATACTATCATAAATCAACAAAAACGATAGTTAGATGCGCTTGCACTCATGACAGATCAAATCGTTTGAATTATCGTTGTTTTTTCCTCCAAATTCGACTTTAATCCCGCCCGAATTGCTTTTAATTGGTACAAAAGAACAAAAGTAATTATTGAAATGGGGTAAACGGAATAGTCATGGGAAAGCGAAACGATTTAGGGAAGAATGCGCGATTGCGTTGCGATTAGAGCCCAATCAGACGGGATTTGTTGCAATTTCCATTGACTGGCAAATTGCAGATGCAAGTTTAGTGTTCAATCATCAATCACACGTCGATTTACTTAAATTGGAGGATCTTTCTTTGGAAAATTGTAATTTGAAACATTTATATTAATCAAAAGAAGGTGTAATTTACTTAATTATTCCAAACTTGGCAGAACACCTACGCAAGTTAGACTAATGCCCGTTTGCACTGAACTTAAGAGTATCTTAACCTGATGCCTAAAGTATATAAGACACTCTTAACAAGAAAATGCATTGCACCAACCCTAAGATACTCCTAAACACGCTAAGTCAATCTTAATTCTTATGACACCGATTAAGTAAGTCATAACGTTTTAAGAATCTCCTAACCCTATTTTTTGACAGTTGTCAATCAATGTCCGGTACTGTTATGTACTGTTTGGCACATGACATTAAACTAAATAAATAAATAACCTAAATTTTAAATACAACGTGACTTACGCGACTTGACTGACGAGACGAGATCGTTTTTTTTTATTATTATTTATTGGGGCTTGGCACAAAGCCATCAGCCTAAACCTTAAATATCTTCAATACAATATTTTTTCATGACGATGACGATGAGAGATGATTGCCATTTCTGCTTCAGTAAAGTTGTGGGGACTTTACTGAAAGCTCCCCCAGGAGATTTGGAACGAACACGAAATGTCACAATTCACTGTAATATCCCACTTTCCTACACTTGTATGAATTGTCCAAGACGTTATGTCTAAAAATCCAACATTTTGACACATAAAAACTAGAATTCACACCAATTTCAAAAAATAAAATAATACTGCGATGTGCGCTTTCCCGCGTTCGCGCCAAAATTCCGACGAGATCGTTAAAGAAATCATAGACAATCGCTCAATTATCATAGACATTTGGCTAATTCATTCGTTCATTTACACCTTCATTCGCTTTACTAGGCTTATCTTAAGTTAGGAATGCCCTTTCGTAAATATGTTGGTGCAATTGAAAATAAAGTTAAGATTATCTTAGACTTAGGAGTCACTTAACAAGGATTAACCTAAGTAGAGTTTAGTGCAAACGGGCATTAATACTACCCTACGAACTCGGCAAATACCTGGCTAGAACTAAATTTAAAAATAAAGGTATTTCTTCTTCTGGTAAGTATTTATTTAGCTAACTTTTAAACTCTCGCGTTCCATGATATATAATTAAGAAAACGGGAATGAACGCGATCATGGTTCAATTACAGGCTGACTTAACCTGTGTCCACGGCCGGCGTAACCTGGTCGAAACGTCAGGCAATCAAAGGTACCTATACCATGATCGCGTTAATTCCCGTTCTCTTAATTATAAGTATTTATTTAAATTGACAAGAAGGTGAACACTGTGTATGACCGTTCTATCCTAATATATTTCTGTAGTAGCTCTTTACTGTATTCAAAACAAAGGGATATTTTTCTAAATGTATGTTAGAAGCTAAGAATAAAATATACATTTTCTTCTTTCAATTTATTCGTTATTAGGACAAAGACTACTTATCTACATGGCGACATGGTTATAATTATTATAACTTATCTTATTATTATACCGATATCATTTGGTTACAATTCGATTACATAAGCTGTAATTTTCTAAATAAAATTAACTTTTGATTTATTTCAGGGAAGCCTTATTCAATACACAAAAAATATCACGAAATTATAAAGATCACAAATATTGATAATAACCTTCATCAGCAACGCGTAGCGACATCGCATGGGGACAAATGACACATCGCAGTTTGAGCATCATGAACTAGATGGCGCAACAGTCAATCTCATCAATTGCCGAAAGGAATTTTATAATTCTTTGTGAGAAAACTGAGGCATCTGAAAATTATAGTGGTCAGATAAAATGCTTTTACCATAATGTAGCATCAAGAATGCTGTGATTACTTTTATACCTAGTCTTCCGCCTTTTACTTTAAAGATGGAATGTCTTGTCGAATTAAGTAGGTATATAAATGGAAGTAAGTAGTATCTGTACGTACCCTTTATGAATACGTATTTTGTTGGTAGTAAAGGATGATTGTGGATGTCTTATTTCTCTATTTGTATCTCAATACTGTTCCTCTGTCCCTTGCGAAATACCAAGCATCCATTGAAGAACATTTTGTGTGTATGTACTGTTACCTAATGTATGTTACTTACTAGGATCCATGAGTTCTTTATAATATTAAAACAAAAGTATGAAGAAACCTACTATAGATTTTATAGATCTGCACTAGTAATTTCCTTTCTTTTCAATTTGCAAAACGGTCAGATGATGAAATTAATGACACACTATAACTCCCAACAATATAGGCCCTCACATCTAGTCTGTCATAAAGGCAGTTATTAAAATATATCTTGATTCATATGATAAAATATTGAAATGAAAGCGTAAATCTATTAGATGAAGTTTTCACTCTCAGTGAATGCACAGTTTCTATTGCACCTTGATAACTAAGAGGTCACTTTATACATGAGGTAGAACCTATTTCATGTACCTAGCATATTTTTTACATATTTATCACTTACATTAGTATAAATTCCCCTCGAAACTACTGTTGTTGCTGCTCACTTGCAAAAAATTACTTACTACATTTTCAGGTTCATGCAAAATCTATAGGCCACCAATTTATTTATCTGGTTAGGTATTTGATCCTTGGATAAACAGTTCATCATTCTTCAAAATTAGATGTTGAGCCGCATGAGGAAGGATACCCACCCTCTAACATCAACAAACATTATTACACCTGGTGACCATACTCACAACCACGACCATAAATA
Source organism: Eilema caniola (assembly GCA_949126895.1). NCBI lineage: Eukaryota > Metazoa > Arthropoda > Insecta > Lepidoptera > Erebidae > Eilema > Eilema caniola. Next base: position 16,352,108 of record OX421477.1, read on the forward strand.
TGTTTGTCTTATAGGCAGGTTCTGAAATCTAACGGAAAATCACGAAATCCGTAAATTCTGAGAGGAAAATACATAGCTAAATACTTTATTAACAGCATTAGGTTTCTAAATATGTATATAATTAGTGTAGATAATTATAAACACGCCACGCAAATAAAGTTTCGATTGAAAAATCCAAACGAAGTTCGTCACGATTTTTTATTAGCAAAGATGGCCATTACCACAAGACAGGTTTGTACGAAATTGCTCTCGACTCTCGCCTATAATTACAATTAATTTTGTTACATTACTATAATGATTGTGTTTGGTATTGCACGATGTGTGGACTAGGGCTGGTAAACGCATCATTTTAGATGAATTAATAGTTACTATAGTCTTTATGTCATGAAAGTCGTATTTAATTATTATTATAACAGACATGAATTCTAATAACAACGGTTTAAATAAACGGGTCATATGAGTGCCGACCTACTTAAAGTACACATTTCTTAAATTTCATAAAATCAATGGAGTGACTTACGATGAAAATGTTATCCTACAAAAGAAAAAAATATGGACGTTTTGTAGTGTCCAAACTCAATATGGACTTTTTTTTGGTGAAAAAGTTAAATAAATACCAAAATTTAGGTCAGTAGTACCAACACCCCTTTGTATTTTACCATTTATTCCCTTTTAAATCTGTTTTTAGGCTTCTGGTTCTGCTTCACATTTCGGCTACATAAGTGCTTAATAGTCTTGTAAAAAAGTATAAAATATGAGGTAGAGGAAGAATATCAAACTAATAAGTACATAACTATTTATTGATCAGAATGAGTTTGTACTATCTTCGTATGACTCGTGAAATTGTCCTGATTCACTCTTTTCATGCTGGCTGGGTGGAAGTCAGAGTTGATAATTTGTTGCATTAATGGTAGATACCTTTTTAATTTACAGTATAAATTACTTAACTGTGAACTATGTGTCTATATGCTATAAATTTCTGCATACCGATGTTGCGTGGGTGGGAACCCTATCAGCTGCCCATAGGCCTCTTGCTAATAGGTAAACTGACACGCCACGAAACCGTTAGTTAAGTTTTTTTTAAATATAAAAATAGTTTAACTCGAGTCATAAATAACAGTACACTTACGATATTTTGTAGAAGATTTATTGTCAAAGAAACAATTTTCATCAAATATGGAAATTAAGGCAAGGTGTTTCATGTCATCAAACTTGAAAGAAACTTTAGTTAGAGACTTCAGTTAAAGGTCTTTTGTTAGTCAACAAAAGTCCAAAAAGCATCAAATTAATAAATATCTTCCAAGCCGTTAATCATACATTTGAAGCTTTGTCCGCTATCATTAATTTAATATCAGACAAATAAGTTCGAATACAACTAACAAGAAAAATAAGGTAGTTAACTAAATGATTAGGTAATGAAGTTATTTGATTAGAATCATTACACCCATTCCCATCATCAGATAATCGAGTAGTAATCAAGCTACATAATAACAAGTACTTATTACAGTTGGCAGTTGGGATATTAGACAATTAATTACACATATTTGAGAAATACTTATTTATAAATTAACACCTACAATAAGTACTTGGTTACGATACGTTATCTGTAATCGAAGAAACATGAGAAGATAAGCATCGACACACGAACACGAAGAAGGAATAAAACAAGTCGTTAATGCTGATGCTATGTTGTTTTATTTTAATTGTAATTTTATAAGTAGCCTCATCGACTTAAATAATACTCTTAATTTATGTATTTACATAAAATTTACAAATATTAAAACTAATACAATCTTCTTATTCGTACTAAATTTTTGAACATTATTTCGATGATGTCATAGCCAAGAATTTGGAATTAAATGAACTTATAACTAGGGTAATACTTTGACGGTAACTTTAGTTAACCATAAACTTAATGAAGCTAAACTATCACAATAAATAAACCTCTTCACAAACAATAACAATAATTAAAAACAAAGTCAGTCTTTGAAAATAGATCCGAGTTTTGACCGTAATATAAATTATTCAAGAATATAGGAAGATGACAGATTAGGAGTGACCAAGAAATTAGGGATAACAGCCGAAAAATGAATGAGGAAAATCGGACACAAGATGATAAAAATCTACTAATCAGTCAATGATACATCTTTGGCAAATATAAATTAACTTAACATATTATTTCTCTGAATCTGAGCCTCATGCCAATTTTAACAGGTACCTTAGAACGCGGTGAGAGCAAACAATAAATATTTACATTTAAACGTTAAACAAGTTAACGTTTCATAATGTCTTCTATTGAAAACCCTAGAGTTCGTTTGGGACCCTCGACGGGGGATTGATGTGGGCTCACAAGAGGTTGGATTGGTTGCGGTAAGGGCGGCAAGGGCTTGTGTGAAAGATCCAACAAAGAGCTCTCAGACTGATTTGTCGATGAAACTTCTTGACATCCCTCTAAATGCTCCAAATGGTGCTTATTTGCATCACTGTGTGTCAAAAGATGCGTTTTCAAATTTGATCTTTGGTTGAAACTTTTGTTGCAGACAGGGCACTTGTGAGGTGATTCTTCCATGTGCAAAATTTTGTGCACTGCTAGCGTTCTTGATTGACAGAATCCTTTTCCACATTCCGTACATTTAAATGGCTTCTCCTTTGAGTGGATGTACCTGGAAAATAGAAAACAGTATTAAGACACAAGTTCAACTTTCACTTCTCGCGGGTACACAATGTAAACAAACATCTACATGTTTATGGCTTAATAGGCGACGAAATAAGCGCTTTGAATGAAAATTGAAGTGATTCTACATTACGGACACATTAGAGTGTTAATATATACGATACGATATGAGAAAAAAAACTTGTGCTCTCGTAAAAGCGAAGAAATATAACGTGTAATTTGTTCGACGGCGGAGCAAGACAGATATGGTGATCGTAAAGAAAGAAACCGGTCAGCGAGGGCGCGCGTGCGCCCGCCGCCTCGCGACCTCACAAAAAGGTTTACACTTTTAATTTTTTTTTCTACTCTTATCGTCAACAATGCCTCGGTGTAAGACGTCCTAAATCACGTTGTTGGTATTGGGAGGAAACATTAAATTAAATTAGGAGTTTCGGATAAATTGATTACCACAATCTAACACTTCTTCAAACTAGTGAAAGTGGTTTGGTATAAATTATTCTAAGAGCAGACACGGAGACTTATCTGGTTGAAAGAAATATAATATTATTAACAAGTTAAGTGTTGATTTAATGATACATACCTATGATCTCTAAGGTGGTCTTGCCGGCGGAAAGCTTTACCGCAGATATCACATGAGTAGGGCCGCTCGTCAGTATGTGTCCTTTCGTGGATGAGAAGATTGTAAGACTTGGTAAACTGGCGGTTGCAGTATTTGCAAATAAATTGCTTCTTGGGTCTAGTTCCAGGTACACCTGGTGCTCGCATTGGTGGAGGATTTCTTCCTGGTAATCTCTGAGCCATGGCGCCAGGGTATCGCAATGAATGGTGGTAGAAAGCTGCGTTTCTAATCCATTGGTTGACGAGCATTGCGTGGTACGGTGCCGACGGTGGGAGGGTCGCAACTTGAGCAGCTTGCGCTTGTACGTAAGCAGACATTGCGGGGTGGGTATAGTTTTGCACTGAGCACTTATCGTAGGGGTAGGGTGTCTGCATGGCTGGTCGGGGGTATGGGTAAGGTTGGGGTGCGGGTGGGATCCAAGGTTGGTGGCGCGAGACGACGATGGCGGGGGGCGTGTCGTCCGTGGGCGTATGTGGTGGCGTCGGTAAAGGGGGTGACGGCCGTTCTAGCTTCACTAGAGCTTCAATCGGGAAGTCTGGTGGATAACCTGGAGAAGTAATTAATGCCATTGTTAATACACTTATAAAACATATATTATATAATTTTCTTGAAATATTTTTAGGTTTTTTTTTAAACTTCTCATTGTTCATTGTGGCAAGGAATACAAAAGTTACAGTATCAAAATAAAAAAGTGTATTATTATATTATAGTATTTTTTTTATTACTGACATAATTGACACAACTTCTGATTTATTTAAAAAAAAATGTAAGTGTAACTAGTACTATAATACATATCCGTATGGCACTAGATACCTAACTAGCACTCCTAGCAGAATATTAACAGTTGTGTTTTCACTATCATCACCAACATAAACAAATGTAACAGATAAAAAACAAATCAACAAATACGTACTGTGATTTTCCTCAATATGTTCTTCCTCTTCGTCAATATTGATATCGTCCGAACTGTCAACACTATACGGCTTATCTTCCATTTTCTACACACAATTGTCCATACAAAACTAAACACTGGGGCACTGTCCTCGGTTTGGACACTTGGTCTCACTTTGGTATCTCTCTGGTGTCGTCACAAAACCGGTTCGTGCTGACAACCGGCTTGGGAGAGCGCGCGGAGCGTTATGAGTTTGTGTGCGTTCGTTATCTGGGCCTGCGCTTGCGTGTTGCGGGGAGGGGGGCAGATCAAAAGAACCGCTCCGTCCGGCGCCTGTGTTAGCTCCCGAAGCAGCACCGCACCTCCCAATAGGCGGGGCCTGACGAGCACTGCCTTCGAAATCGATCGGTAACAATCGCGAATTGCTCCAATCGTTAGTTTCTTTACGTCGACTAAGTTCTATCTTCTAGCGCTTATACCAATTTTTAGAACCTTATCTAATTGAGTTGTCAAACGATTGTATCGTTTCGTAAGTGAGTTTGTTTGGTGATGCAAATTTTTGGTGACGTTAAAGCTGTTAGGCGAGGAGATTGCTCTAGTAATTTAGTTTTGTAGGCAAGGCTTTGTCGTCCGTCTGTGAACGGTTGTTGTAATTTGTATGTTGTAGGTACCTGTATTAAGATTGGGCACGTATGACACGGAGTTATTGTGTATGTTCTGGTATAGTGAAAGTTTGTTCGGTCGTGAATTGAGTGATGTACTATGTACCTTATAGCAAAGTATTGTATAGAAACTGATGCTGACTGACTTGGTGGCTCAGTGGTAGCAAGTGCAGTTGCAGTGTGACAGGTCTTAGTTTTGCAGTAAACAGTAAAAAAGCTTAAATACCTATATAGGAAATGGCTATAATTTAATCTGTTAAGTCCACCTTAAAAAAATCCTAATGCAAAGTTCACAAAAACAAATCAAAAAGGTGTTTTTTAAGTATGGAACACACCTATGCTCATACTTATACTAATAAATATCTACATATGTAATTTTTATTTTATTGATCCCCTCCCACCCCCTTGAAAAAGAGGCGTGATTGTATGTTATTTGAAAATAATTGTTGTAATAAACAAACAATTTAATTTTATTCGTTGTGCAGATGTAAAGTTAGATAAATTTTATGGTTACCCATTAAAATTCGCGTAAGACCACCCATGGTCTTGTTCCTTGGTAAATGCTTCCGGGGGCCCTTTAACTTTTTGTAAGTGTTAACTAATTTTGGTACAGTGTAACACAATAACATAATAAATACTAAGTAATTGGCCGTTTTGCGTTTTTCTCCATCTTATACGGATTATACTAATCTGTTCACATTTGGAGCACTTCTAAAAAGCAGATATTTACCTATTCCTACCTGTAAAGTCTTTATTAAGAAAGGAACATTAGAAACTAAGTATGAAAATTGTAACGAACTCAAGCACAAAGGGTTGAGGTGTAATTCTTCAGCATAAGGTTTACGCTAAGGGTCTACGTTAAAGCGATTAGTAGGTATGGCAATGTGGCAATTAATTGACATTTATGGAGATGGATTAATGGAGATGGCTCTGGATCAGCCGGGGTGCTAGGGATATGCTCTATAGCTACCTCACCTTCGGCCTGGCACTGCGACCCACAGACGGCGTGTAGTTTAGTCGGTTCGAGTCCGATATAACCTCCCCCTCCAGCTTTGGTGGAGGAGGTATCCGTGGGGATTTCATGCACGATAAAAAAAAGGTATTATGGTGAATGTCTATATAACGTATGGTTGGCTGATAGGTACTTAGGTTTAGTGGATTTTTTGGTATTAAGTTCGCTCAGATAGGTGCATGAAGTAAAAAGTTAAATAAATTAAAAACAAGAACTGATTTTGAACTTAGGTACCTGTTGGTTGTCCATGCCCATAATGTTGTTACAGATAATTACTTACAAATATTTTTTGTAAGGATACGTCAATTTGTCTTCACCTCGCCCGATGATAAGCTGAAATCTTAGAATAAACGGTCACCATTACAGGAACCTACAATGGTACGAAGGCAGCTCTCAGCTTGACGGGTTCATCAGATAAATTTATTTTTTTGCTTTAAATTAATTCGTTATCTACGAACCCTAGTTAATAGGTTCATTATACCTTATTAAGTTTTGCATAATCATTTTGCAATTGTCAAGAAGGTGATAAAAGCCCTAATTATAGGCTACCTACCTACGTTTGGGTAATAGATTACCAACCATCGTACAGTAGCTAATGAATTAATCATTAGGTTTTATGAGTATGACGATTCCATTTATAAATTATTATGATTAATTTATATCGTCATTCACTATCAGATATTAATTATCCTGTAATTGATGCGATTCCAATTTGGTAGCTACTCTAAGTGGAATGCATCATTTCATAAACTCCTCTTGTTTTTTTTTTTTTTTTTTTTTTTTACGTGCGGGAAATCCCCACGGATACCCGCCCCTCCGGAGCCGGAGGGGTGGGTTATGTCGGACTCGAACCGACTAAACCGCACGCCGTCTGTGGGTCGTGGTGCTAGGCCGGAGGTGAGGTTGTCTTGCGACATATCCCTCGCACCCCGGCTGACCCAGGGCCATCCCTTTCGGTCTGGCCCTCCTCGGGAGAAACTCCTCTTGTTATTTGAATATCGCAAAATGAGTTTCGCAAAGTTAATACTGACTGTTATGAGCTGCCTTGCTCATCCTATAAATATGTCCTCATAATTCTTTGTGTTCTTTATTTGAGTTTTCAATAGTCTAACTAACACTTTCACCAAGCAATGTGTGCATATGTGGCATGTCCACACACTTAACTGTTGTAATTGCGGATGAGGGTGTTTGAGCAGACTAAACATACACAGTTAAATAGAATAAAAGCAATAGGTAGGTGTACAATCACAAACAAAAGGTCACGTTTATGAAACAAAACCATACGAAGCATAGAGTTACAGTCAGCGTCGGAAATATCTTGACTACAAAGTCTGAAAATGATCTTAAATTCAAGGTATTAAGAGCAAATCAAACTGTTTAATTGATTTAAATAGTAGTATTGTCCGAACTAAAAGCTAGTATAAAATATTAGAAAAATCCGTTAACAGGAAGGCAGGAAAAACAAAGCATTTGGATAATTATGAGCACGTTGTTCATCAAGTTTGATCTGATGCTGACTGTATCTAAAAATTCAGACTATTTTATCAGTATTAGTTAGATGAGTGTAGTTTCATATTTTTACTATGGTCATGACTCATGACCCCCACTTGAGTGAATATGTTTAATAATAAATAACTAACTGTTGAACATACACATTTGAATGGAATAAAAACAAAAGGTGGGTGTACAATCACAAACAAAAGGTCACCTTCATGAAATAAAAAATGTAAGTGTACTATTTGATTTTTTTTTAACAGTAGTTAGATAAGTGTTAACCTATAGTCTTTTATTATTACTATTTGTGAACTACTCACACTTATGTGAACATACACCGTTGAATGGGATAAAAGGAATAGATATAAATACAATGACAAACAAACGTCACATTTTTAAACAAAACCAAACAAAGCATAGGTGTATTCGCATCTATAGAATTTATTTATTAACATTGGTAATCGCGTTGGTATGGTCCCGTTTTCAGCGACAATGCGACATCGCTCTGGCGTGATCAATTTTGGGGCTACACGGGTCAAAAGGTATTAAAAGACTACATCTTGGTGCGCAAATTTGAAAAGTTTAAATCTTTTTCGAAAAAGTGAAAAAATTACGTGATTATTTGCGACTTTTCAACTGGAATCGACGATATCTCGAAAACGAAAACCGATATCGATAAAATGAAAAAAGCACTTAGTGTATTAATTTGGGCTACAGTTTGCAAAAAACGGGACCTCGCTATCTGTAATGCTGTTGGAGAAACATTTACCTATGTAGCGGAGTTTCCGCAGCGCACGGTGCGCGCTTGTACTTGTGAGTTTTTATATTTTTATTATTTTATATTATTTATTATTATTTTATTTATATTATTTATATTATTTTATAAATTCAGTTGTAAGCCTTGTTGTTTTTACATTACATTAAAAACAAAATAATAAAAATGTTAATATAAATATGAATGATAAAATTTTATTTTATTCATTTCTGCTTCCACAGACTACTAGTCCATATATAAAAAATAACGCTACTCGCCGGTACCTGCTACTAACCCCCGTGTATCTCTTGCAATATACCAGAAGGTCGTGAAAGGCACGAGATCTGTGATTTTTTATTAGTACTTACTAGTTATATAAGTATTAACCTGTAGTCTTTTATATGACCTACAAATGTCATTTTAATATTAAGTAGGTGTACAATCACAAACAAAAGGTCTCCTTTATGAAAAAATACCTACCATACGAAGCATAGGGTTACTTATTGAGACTATTTTATCAGCAGTGGCTAGATAACTTTTTAAATATATTCTTTTATTATTCCTAATTTCATGTTAATATTTTTGAAAGACACGGCACTTAATTGAACATTCAGAGAATAAGAGAAATAGTTAAGTTTACAATCACAAACAAAGGTCACCTTTATGAAACAATACCATACGTAGCATAGGGTTACTTATTAAGACTATTTTATCAGTAGTAGCTAGATAACTCTTGACCTGTATTCTTTTATTATTACTAATTTCATGTTAAAAATTGAAAAAAACTCACACTCAATTGAATATACTGAGAATCAGAGAAATAAGTGAACAATCACAAACAAAAGGTCACTTTTATGGAACAAAAATACCATACGAAGCATAGGGTTACTTATTGAGATTATTATATTAGTAGTCGCTAGATAATGGTTGACCTCTAGTCTTTTATTTTACTAATGTCTTGTTAATACAACTCAAGCGAATATACGAAGAATTAGAGAAGGTTACTTTATGAAATAATACCATACGAAGCATAGGGGAACTGGTACCTATTATGATTATTTTATCAGTAGTAGTTAGACACGTGTTAACCTGTAAAAAAACTTATATTACCTAATGTCATGTTAATGTTGATGTTGAATATGTTTATATCTAATATATAAAATTCTCGTGTCACAGTTTTCGTTGCCAAACTCCTCCGAAACGGCTCGACCGATTCTCATGAAATTTTGTGGGCATATCGGGTAGGTCTGAGAATTGGCCAACATCTATTTTTCATACCCCGATTCGCGATAACCGACATCCACGCGGGCGGAGCCGCGGGCGACAGCTAGTATTATATATAAAATCATGTTACCTAGCAGGTTAAGTCTGTAACTAGTTCTTTCCGATTCAATATACATAGTAGTTACATAATGGTAATAATTTTAAATAGTTTAAGAGTCACTAATCAAAAATTTTATATACATACTACTACGTATTTTACCCTGTGGAATTCCAAGATTTCATACTGCAATTATTTTATGTTGAAACAATATTCAATGTACAGTTTTTACATTATTGTATGATGGCAACTGTTACAAAAATGAAAAGAAACTGTAATAAATGCGCAAAAGGCTATATCATACTCTTTTTTTAATCTTTCTTTATGTGCTCTAATTACTTGACAATAAGAAATAATGGTTGTTTTTATTACGGCCTATAGTGTAAGGTCGTAGAACAATGCAGGTCGTTTAAACAGAAGCAGATTCGATTTATAAGTGCCTTCTGTAGAACTGCTTTCAGATGAGGGTACTTGTTTTGCACCGTTCAAAATAGTATAATGGAGCTGTTAGTGTATATATAGAAGTGAAAGTGTTTCGGTTAGTTTAATATTCAAACTTTTTAGTAACTTAGTGAATAGTAGTAGTACAGTCACTTTAGAAGTCGCTAAACACTAACAAATCTTTACATTGAAATCTATACTTCCTACTAAAATTATGAATGTGACAGTTTGTTTGAATAGCTGGATGTTGGATGTTTGTTACACTTTGACGCAAAAACTGGATGTAAATGAAATTTGACACATAAATAGTTTATAGGTAGTCTAGAATAACACATAGGCTACTTTTTGTCTCGGCAGGTTCCTGTCTGAATCACTATTTCCGTGGGCCTTGTACTTTATGTGAGTTTGTATTTAATACCATGCTCGTAGAAACTTTAGACACGGGATGAGTATTTCTGTGAGTGTGGTACTTTTTACTTGAAGTACTTTAGCGAAAAATACATAGGCTGCTTTTTCTCCTTGAATGCAATTTCTGTGGGTCTTAAGCACTGAAATGCATTTGATGAAATTTGGTACAGAGATAGATTAGATATTGGGAAAGGACATAGCCTACGTATGGTTGCGAATAACCGGCATCTACGAGGTGAAGACACGGATATTAACTAGTGATTTTTTGTATCTGGCTAAGTGTGTATACAACATTCTGTAATGAAGGACACTAAACAAACGCTAAATAAAAGATAATTAAAAAAAAAACAGACTTCTGTCTAATTTTATTTAAAACTTTTTAGTTGTGATAACAATATGACATAATATAAAATGTCGCCGCCAACTAGTTTAATCAGCCGTTCAATTAACTGCCTAGGCAGTTAACTAAACGGCGCCATTCAATTAACGGCCTGAATGGTGTTCTTTATTGTATCTTTGTTATCTTTATTATAAAAAATATATAAAGGAAAAATAAATTGACGGCACGCAGTAAAAATTCACAGTATAGCGCAGTACAGTACCCACAGTACACAGTAATGTTTATATATTTTTCAACACACTTCCTCATAAACTGGCTCTGATTTCAAGCCACATTTTTTCAAGGCTTTTAGATTGTTATATTTCACAAGTGAGATTTATATTCTTTTTTAAAATTTCACCCAACGGCTAATTGGTGTCTCAGCGGGAATCACCAACTTTACACACTTGTACCATAATGTACTATCATCTACCCTATAACCCTTGGGAGATGAAAACCTTTCATTTGAGACCATTCACCAAAATCCATCCAGCCGTTAAACCTGTAGAAGGGAACAAAGAAAACTACATGCATATATACATACATACTTACGCGCGTAACACATTACCTTGGCTGGCATTCCTTCTATCACATTGTACAGGGCGGCCTCCTGCACTAAATATATCTATCATCATTATATACGAATTCGGTCCCATACACCCATATATCACATGTCCTCTTTCACACAGTTTATGAGTGCCCAGTTTTGGGTGGCGGTCCCCTCCCGGCACTCTTAATCAATCAACTATCATTCGTTATCAACGAAGTTAGATCACCTTTATTATTAAAATACCAATAGTGGTTGCCCACTATTGTTTTTCTTTGTAAGGTGGAAAATAAGTATACGCTTGACTTTTCCTCTCTAAGTGATACCTACTACTTATTTCGCCCACTTATCTTAGAAATATTTACCTACCTATTTAAAAAAAACAAGTGACTACAGTATTGGGTACCTCAAAAAGGGCACCAGAATTAAAAGGTTTCTACAGGGTCAGCAGTATGAGTGTGTTGCCCCTGGTGTTGCAAACATCTATACGCCACGGTACCACATTCCATCAGGCTGGCCATGTGCTGAACACAGAACATTTGAATGAAATTTTGAAGCATTTAGTATGCTAACTTTTCAAATCGATTAGGATAGGAATCGATTAATCAGGTGGGACTCGACCCACGATCTTTCACTTTTTTCTGTATTCTGAGAGAATAACTAATAGTACTCTACGGTGGAGGAACACCAAGCCTTTGCTAATTTCTATGAAATAAAATTGGAAGAAGACAACATCTAGAACGGGACTGCTTAAGCTACTCTGACTGACTAAGCTACTTCTTTTCATACCACTAAGGGGGCAGACAAGCACACGGCCCACCTGATGGAAAGTGATTACCGCAGCCTATGGACGTGTGCAACATCAGGGGGGTCACACTCGTGCTGCCGACCCTGTAAACACAGAGAATTTCTGTGCTGTCAGCGTAGAAGACAAAGCAAGAATAGCTTTTGCATGGTCTTTCCATTGACAGCAAAAACTCTCCACTGGAGAGCAACTGGAGAGTTACTCACCACCGGGAACACAACACGAGGTTATTATGGCAGCGGTATTCTGTAGGGCGGAGGTACTTCCCCAGTCGGATTGTTCAATTATACGGAAATACCGTTAAATTCTCCTATAGGAACGTACTCCTTGAGGTATAACTAAGAAAACGGGAATTAACGCTACCATGGTATAGGTACTTACATACCTTTGATTACCTGACGTTCCGACCAGGTTACACCGGCCGTGGTCACAGGCTGACTGGCTCAGCGGTGGACGTCCGCCGTCTTCCAATCTGTGAGGTAGTAGGTTCTCTCCGGCGTAACCTGGTCGAAACATCAGGCAATCAAAGGTATGTAAGTACCTATACCATGATCGCGTTAATGCCCGTTTTCTTAGTTATATATCATGGAACGCGAGAGTTTAATAGTTAGATACTCCTTGAGGGCTGGTAGATTAGTTGGTGTTGGTGCAAAACACTTATACTTTTTCTCGTATCTATAATTTCTGTACTAAACACTGGAACGTTTTTTTTATGTTTGCTCGGCCAGTTGACTGCTCTACGCTAGATGGTAAAAAACTGAGGTGCAGTTCAAAACCACCATTTCTGATGCTATTGGCCCTAAAATGGCTGCGGCTCGGGCGACACCGGGGTTGAGTCGGGGACCGCGTGGTCCCGCCCTTCCCGAGGAGGGCCAGACCGAGAGGGATGGCCCTGGGTCAGCCGGGGTGCGAAGGATATGTCGCATGACAACCTCACCTTCGGCCTAGCACTACGACCCAGAGACGGCGTGCGGTTTAGTCGGTTCGAGTCCGACATAACCTCCCTCTCCGGCTCCGGAGGGGTGGGTATCCGTGGGGGATTTCCCGCACGTAAAAAAAGGCCTTAAAATAGTGGTCTTAAAACTTGATGGTCTTGAGAGATACTTTTTCATGCTAAGTTTGAAGAACCTAGGACTGTAGCGCAGGCAGACCATTCAAACTCTTTATCGTGCAGCAAAAGGAAGGAGTCTTACAACCGTATTTCATTACAAAGGAAATGAAGTTTTAAATATTCTGAATGCCTTACTGCATTTTAAATGCTAAACCAACGACTAGACGCTTAAGTTCGCCTTTACGCGCAAATTTTCCCATGATTACAAATTCAAAACTCGTATTCGGGGTTTACTACAGAACATAAGGCCTAACCTTTAAACATTCAACGACATAACATCGCGACCGATGCCAGCAAACAGTCAGGTGGGCGAGACACACGACACTCAAGCGGCACCCTTTGTACCTGCGATCAAAGGCGCCGACTCAAACAACCAAACGGTCAAACATAACTGACATAACCAGGGTTTGTTCCAAGGAAATTTCAACCATACGCTATACTTTCTATAACCGATATTCTAGTGTCACTTGTTTTTTAATAACTGCATTTGATTATGAATTTTGACACTTAAGAAATAAAGTTGATTAGTAGTTCTCATGGATTGGCGTTTAATTTGTTTTGTTATTCAGCTTAATTCAGCCACTAGACACCTTGTTGAGTCTAGAATTCGATGTTAGTTCACGATGGCGAGAACAGTCATGGGTTTTGTTCGTAACGAGTTTGTTAGATATTTATAATTTGGTTTACTAGGTACACAGAGTTCGATGTAGGAAGGATACTGTTTTATTGCACAAGTAAGTACCTGCCTATTATGTGCGTTCGTACCGTCTGCCTATGTAGAATCACCATTGCTGCGTTATAGCTCACGAGTACCTACTCGTGTGGCCACCATGTCTACCTTGAACCGGTCGGTATGTTTATTTAAATATTGTTCTACTTATTATTCTAAGTATGTAAGCTCTAGTCAGCCTAGTCGCTAGCTCGTGTCCCACACTCGGCGACTTTTAATATGTTCGTCACTAACTGTTCGATCTGCAATATAAATGTATAACTATAAGACAGTTGCAAAAGTCACGTATGGGTGCTGGTCAAGTAGTGAGTGGTCTTTCGCGCTACTAATATTTTGTTCAACACAACCAATTTAGAAGTAAGAATTCATTGTTCGGAACTATAAATATGTGATGTATGGAAAAAAGGCAGGTCAACAGTAGATAAGTACATGAAATTAGCCTGCTTGTATGAACGATTTAATGACCATAGAGTAGGTAACCCTATGAGGTATGTAACGTGAGATTATCTCTGCCTGCCTCAGGCGAGAAAGGCGTAAGTAGGTATGTGTTATTAAATTCACGATAATAAATAAGATCACCTTGAACTTTTTGCTACCACACCGTCAAATGACCTTAATATAAACAACTAGTAATAAAATGTATGAAGATACTCTATAGCATATACTGTAAAAAACACTCTCACATTAGTATGTAATATAATTTATCTTGACAAGCATTTTATTACTTAAATTAAAGTGACACGACTGCTTCTGTTTAGATTAGACTCAATATTTGTATAACATTTAGGATTCGTCACACATGACAATGCGTATCAAGCTATTTTTTACTTGCATCATAAAGATAACATCATAGACAGTGTATAATTTACTGCATACCTATTTCAGTTCAGAATAACGTTAATGTGCTTAGTTTTTATCGTATCATTGCGTGGAATTTTCCGGGATTATCACACAAATTCGCGTTGTTGATCCGTGATGTTGATCCGAGTTTAACAAGAATTATTGGTATCGTTGATCAAATGAACAACTCAGTGTAAAATAATAGGAAGTCAATATTTTGAGAGCAACAGCTCCAAAGTTTGTAAAAGAATTTTGAACAATAAACTAATGGACATATAAAATGATGGCGCCATAGATCATTATGACAATAGCATAATTTATTTGGATTATACTCAAATTCTCGTTCGTGAGATAAAGGCTGGTTGCTTGAAACGAACGTCAAAAATTATTTCTTGGCATTTTCTTCAGACATCATAGGTAATTTATGTGAACGAAAGAGTTCATCATTTATAATATACTGAACCACTTAAGTAGGTGCTGTATTTCGCAATATATGGTGTACCGGGACAAAGATCTAGGTAATATGGTGGTAGATTCACGTTTTTAATATACTAGAAGCGAAAAAAAAAATCGTAGAAATACTGTTCAGCGAGGTTGTTGAACCAGCTGAAACCAAACGATGCGGTGTTATGTCAACTGTGGTAGTAATTATAAACAATTATATTCTTTAAATATTATATTCTAATGTAATGCCGATTTATTTATTAATGTAAATTTAGCTTCGTTATTATTTTCATTTAAATTTTTATCCTGATTTCTCGCGCTCAGATGGTCACTTCAAGCTGATTATTTCATGACGCTCTGAAAATTCGTCACCCACGTATATGGTCTGTATCCACCACTCTTAAATACAGTCATAGAGAAGCACAACTTCACTACCTATGTGATGTTAAGCTTCGCATTAACCAAGGGCTGACTTAATTTTAGACTCTATTTCCCTAATTATAAAGGTGAAATACTAAACAACTAGGCTTAAAACAAAAAAAAAACAATAGTTAGGTTACCAAATTTCTGAGTAGGGGTTATTTTAAATTAATGCTGAATATTTTCATCATTTCCATAACACTTTTCAAATGTGTAATCATATTTCGTGTGTCAAAGGTATGAAGTTGATTTAAATATAGTATCATTTAATGGCATCTTAATGATATCATTTAAAAGGGGAACACTGCAAAGCAGTCTCCCTGATTTTATTCACCGGGGTAGATTAAACTTTTAAATGAAATCTTAATGTAGATGCTAGATACTAGCTGCAAAATAATATATGGCTTATCTTAGTTAAACTATGACTTATCATTATTTTTAATTCCCAAAATAAATCAAAATATAAATATTCAAATTCAGTTCAAATTTATAACTTTCTAGATCCTGATTAAATTTCAAATTACTTTTATTCAGTACTATATACGTGTTAACCGAGCAGACCGAGATAAATTCGATTTGCACTCCATACATTTGCAATTTGCATTATCTACAACCGGCGTGTGACGTCACATGTACGTATAATTTTGGGGTTACATAGTTTTTTGACCGAAAAGAAATTGCCAAATTATAACTTCCCAAAAAAACATCCGCATAATTTTATTTGCCAAATTATTACCTAGCAAAAGTATCTTTTTACAAGAATAATTGTAACGCAAACGCTATGTTTGGGTAGTGAACGTTTAAAAAATAACTTCTTTACCAACTAGTACTTTTACCAATTTTTATTTACTTAAACGTTTGAGTTGGACATTTTAGGCAAAATGAAATAAGGCAAATATTTCATATCGTCAATTTTCACTTTACCATTTACAATTATAAATTTACCATTTCTATTCTGTCAATCGTTTAGTCAACTTTTTTGTGGAGTTTCTATTTCTTGATGGTTATTAAAAAAACCACGAAGGCTAAAGCGGGAGGCTCCGCTACCGCTTTAGCCTTCTAACCTAACTTATCCAAGTCGGGAAGTGCAGTATTCGACTTGGAACAGCTTTGGAGTTCGAACCGTTGAAATTGTCGTATTCTTGTCATTGCAAACCATTTGACCAAACATTTATTGTCTGAAGATTGTTTGCTGTAATTAAAAAAGCAAAAATCAAATGCCATCATGATTATTAATAATCCTTGGTAATATTCTGCCAAATAAAAAAATTGCGAAATAAAAAAGTGCGTACTAAAATTATTCCAAACATTGCATTGATATAAGAAAGGTTCCCAAAAGGGTACTGAAATTTTGGCAAAATCTTTTCGACAGGCTTCCACGATTTTGTTTGTAAAATATTTCACTTTAACAGTTCATAACATTATTATAGAGTATTACATCATCATTACATTATTATTAAACATAACATATTATTACAAATAGCCTATATTATAGGTATCGGTGTTTCAGTTAACCTGGTACTTTTTGCGTGAATTACCAGGCTCGCACAAACTTCATGGAACTTTACCTGAGTCGCAGGAACGGGACAGTATTCTACGTGGGCAGAGCCGCATGTAGGGTAAGGTAAGGTAAGGTAAGGTAAGGTAAGGTAAGGTAAGGTAAGGTAAGGTAAGGTAAGGTAAGGTAAGGTAAGGTTAGTACCTTACCTTACCTTACAGTGTTCTAGTACGAATTAGTACCATTGTAAACTGGCTATTACCTGCCTAAAAGTTTTATAATCCGCATTATCAATTAATGACCTCTTATAATACGGTAAAATCTCACGACCACAATGGTAAAGACTTAAAGAGGAAGAGGTTCTATACAAACAAGATCGCTATTCAAATAAATCATTAAAAAACCATAACAAACAGCCTACGTCATTTTAATGCCTTCAATATACTTCTTAATTTGCACAGAGATGATAATAAGTTTATTATCATCCCGACTACTAATTAGGGTTATAATCTTTGTACTCAGTTTCGGTTTATGTAAACATTTCAAATTCCTAATAGGCAGGATTACAAGACCTTCTGATATAGAGATAAGTTCGGACGAAGATTTCGTAAGAGTGAGTTATGTAAGACTATGAGCTAGTACTGTAGCCAAAGAGGGAAGAGTGAAAGAACTCATGAATGGTTGTACTTTTACGAAAAGTTGTAATTTCAGTTAGAGAAAAAAATATTTTATGATGTGACTTATTTGTAGGAATATTAATTTGTATTGCTTGGTGATAAATGTTATGTGTATGGTGTCACTACAAGACTTTAAGGGCCAAGACAACTTTAAACTGAAAATGCCTGCTGATTTTTAAATGATTATATACTTAACCACTGATGATTATAAAACTATAATAACGCCTATCGATGCTTTATTAAAAATATTATTTATTTTTACCCGACTGCGCCAGTAGGAGGGTTATGTTTTTCGAGAGTTTATATGTACCTATGTATGTAAGTACAATTGTGCGGCACGCTCTGCAGCCTAAACGACTCGATGGATTTTAGCTTGAGAGGTGATGTTAGATTCGTATTTACTGTGAGAGTGACACTGGGTATATAAGAATAAAAAAAATAGTATCAAAATGTAGGAAATTAAAAGACGATTACATAAATATATATTTCATAACTAAAAACTATAAAATAATGTATTTTATTATCATTACTTATGGATTCGATCTTCAGGGTAAAGGAATAATCGGGAGATGCAATGTTTGATTCGGACTTTCGTAATGTCAATTCTCTACATAATCAAAAATTTGCCTAGATTATCAAAACAAACCATGTTTAGTTTTCTTATTCCCTAAACAATAAAATGCGAGCTCAACCCATTAAACTTAATTAAAGTTACTTTTTTGCAATCTACCAATTGGTATAGTCTAGACAATTTTATTGTTGAAGAAGGTTCTGCATCTAATACAATGCGGATTAGCGCTTAAACCATTTCAAATACAAAGAAAAGTATTACTCTTCAGTAATCCTTCCTATTACCTCCAAAAAAAAACCCTTATCAAAATGGCTTTATTATAAGCAACGCCTCTTAACTCTAATATAGGAGTCTATTGATAAGATGCCAGCCAGGTATGACGGGTTGTCGGCATTTTGAAACACAACAGTGGCACCTTGGCTATCTTAATGCTATTATGCTCATTGTAAATAAACATTGGGATTACCAGTCGGCACATTTTTGTGCTATTGTTTTCGTCGGCTCGTTTGTTGAGAAATTGGATCAGTGACGTGAGTCACTACCTGTCTTTTTTTGGTTGTGGTCCTTTTCATATCAGCTGGTCTGCAGATGCACTTAGGGAGTAGAGTAGCTTAACATTTCAATTGACTGAATATTTCTGCTTTGACCTAATTAAAATACAATCTCTAATTACATAAGGCACGCACTGTCATGTAGATTTATTCTGTGACTGTGGACTTCAATCAATATCTACGGTTACGATACGAAGGTACTAATAGCAATCTCATCGACTCATGTTTATTTGTGCAATGTAACTATTACCCCTAAATGTATTTATCCTACTAATATTATAAACGCTAAAGTTTGTAAGTATGGATGAATGGATGGGTGTGAATGTGTGAATGGATTTTAATGAAACTTAACAGAATAACACATAGGCTACAATTTATAACGATACAAGATATTATAGCGTTAACCGACATCCACGCTGGCGGAGCCGCGGGCAAAATCTAGTATTATATACTTAGGTACCTAGATCTTATAAAATATGCTTATATATTATAGACATTTGTTAAATTTAACTTCAAGAAAAATGTTTTTTTTTTAAGAAAAACATAAATCGAACTAGCGTATTATTCCTTGTTTCAGTCCCCCCCATACCGGGGGCGAGTCGGGGACCGCGTGGTCCCCCCTCCCGAGGAGGGCCAGACCGAGAGGAATGGCCCTGTGTCAGCCGGGGTGCGAGGGATATGTCACAAGACAACCTCACCTTCGGCCTAGCACATCGACCCACAGACGGCGTGCGGTTTAGTCGGTTCGAGTCCGACATAGCCTCCCCCTTCGGCTCCAGGGGGGGGGGGGGGGGGGGGTTCCCGCAAGTAAAAAAAAAACTCCTTGTTTCAGTGGTTGTAAAAAAAGTAGGTAACTAATTCACAATAACCTGACATCAATATAAATAGCTTTACATATTCATATGTTTCATTATCATCTACAAGTTTCAAGCACGCCTGTAGGCAATAAGAGAGTAGAAAAGGGAAAGAAAGTGACGTGTGGTTACCAGCACTTGCGTTTGAGGTGATTAATTGGTGCCAGAAAATTTCACTGCTATCTATGACAAGAGAGTAGGTTCATTTTTCAAAGAAGACGGCACGTTTGTATTTAGTTGCGCAACACATTCACAGACTGGAATATAACCCTTATAGTTTTTATAGTTGGCTTATCTACTAACGCAATAGTAAACTAACCCTTTAGTATAATTTTACGACATGGGGCATTGCGTCAACTGAGTACTGACCAGCATAATGTCACCTTCAGCGTCGCTCACGTTTCGTGACGTAATAATTTCTGTGAGTTTTTTTTACCGAGAGAAGATTTTTTAGTTATTTAGGACATAAGCTTGGTTACATTTTTGTGTCAAATGCATTAGCCAGCCAGGTTATTAAATGTTGTATAAGCATTACGGCTGAACACCATTCCGGCAGTTCATTGAATGACTTTGTTTAGTTAACAGCCTAGGCAGTTAATTGAACGGCTGATTAAGCTAGTTGGCAGAGACATATCCAGGGCTATAAGTCTATACATACCCAAGAAGAACAGTATGTATAGACTTATAGCTTATATAAAAATAGCTTATTGTGTGTAATTACATTTTGCACTGCCTCAATAGATATGATGTTTCATTAAAACGTTCCAAGTGATCTGAAACGTTTTTTATATTAAAGAATATGCACTGCCTCAATAGATATGATGTTTCATTAAAATGTTCCAAATGATCTGAAATGTTTATGAAATTAAAGAATATGCACTGCCTCAATAGATATGTTTCATTAAATTAAGAATGACTAATAAATATCGTATTTTGTACGTATAGGACCTTACTCCCCCCTACCTATACTAGTACTATAATATTGTCTGTTATCCTACATAGATTATAATCTAACATTAGATATTTTAGTGGTTTCTTAGAATTCTTTGAATGTAGCAATTAGTAAGACATAAAGATAATAATTTGTAAGTGTGTTAATTAAAGTATTAATAGTACATATGTAATGGTACAAATGTGTAAAGTTGGTGATTACCGCTGAGGCGCCATTGAGACCTGAGCCGTTAGGTGAGGATCTCAAGAGAGCCGAGGACATTAATCATCAATATACACGTGTATTATACGATGTTTTTCAACATACTTGTGAATAAAATAATACTTTAATAGATATTTACCCTTGCAGTTTTCAGGTAGTAAACATTCCATAACGTTAAGGGCTTCACAACAATCACATCATATATCGGACGTTGTACAGCATAATTCATTTTCTTCATAACTAGTACCTACCCACTTGTAAAAAAAATTAAGTTATTAAAAACTATAATTTCAAAAGTGAAAATAAGTAATGAATATTTTTCCGCAATAGCGGGATTTTTTTTCCATCAATCGGCCATAGGCTAAAGAGGTTACTTTTTTTGTTCGTCGCAGACTACATGGCGAATTTAAAGTAATTACAGAGAAAATAAAAGTTATTAAGTAGTAATTGAGCAAATTAGACCAGATACAAGTTGAAATTGAAGGAGCAAGTAATACTTGCTCACACAGGGGTCGCCGTGACCGGACAAGTGATCTGGCCTTCGATGTGGGCCAACACGACCTATTTTGTATCGAAACTTTTGTCTTAAGAAAAACGCAACTACACCTATTAAATTTAAAAAAATAATATGTAACTCACTTGTGAATTATAACAATCAAAAAGCCACAGTGTGATTAAAGGTGTCATTATGTGCCTAATTGCGGTGAAATTAGATCCAGTTTATGAGCAAGTGTGTTGAAAAATATTAAATGTCATTTCCTCGCAATGCATACACTGACCAAATTGGTTAAGTACTGAAAAAAGGACACGTAAGAAGCCCTCGAAACCCTGCAAGATAGTAGAGGAAGCTCGTGAAGTATGTAAGTAAGGATAGAAGCAAGTGGTGCCCACCCTAGAGGGAAAAAGGCGTAATGTCGTAGCCAACTAGCTTATTCTGCCATTCAATTAACTGCCTAGGCTGTTTAGTAAACGAAGCCATTCAATAGTCTATTTGACAAGGTCATCCGATTGTTCCCAATACTGCTCAATATGTAGTTTGTTCTGAAAAAATATGCCTTGGAAAATGAAATATTGCCTGACTAAACTGCAACTTGAACTTTTCATTATTTTTAATTCCCAAAGTAAGTCATAACATAAATAATTGAATTCAGTCCAAATCTATAACTTTTTAGATTTCTCATTACATTTTAAATCACTTTTACTATGAACTATATTTGCATTAAGCGTAAATAGTCTGTGACGTCACTCTCAACTAAGATTTGTGTGGAGCGTTTTCAGGCGGCGCGGCGCGAGAAATTTAACTTTAAAATCAAATATCCTTAAAACTATTTGTCTTAAGAATATTTCACTTGGCAGTTCATTATGTGTATTACAACACAAACGGCCGCCTGCGACGTCGGACGCATGGAGTGAGTTAGACTGTCATACAAACTACTATCCCCTGTTTTAACCCCAAAAGGGTTTCTATGAATATGTTATTAGTACACCTCCCCACCATCTCTCTATAGATATTTATTTTTGAAATGTCAAGTTCGTACTTCTAAAATATAAGATTTTCATACAAATCTCAACCCTCATTTTACACACTTAGGGATGGCGTTTCGTAAAATCCGTTCTCAACGGATGTCTACATCCTATGCCTATCTGCCAAATTTCAAGTTTGTAGGTGTCATAGTTTCTGAGATTTCGTGACTAAACAATGAGCGAGGGCAGCATTCTCACGCCTGAAAATTCAAAGGGGTAGCCAGAGATATATTAACAGCCTCATTTCACTATTTCATTTCATTCATACACAAAAATTAGTGATAGTTTTTTTTTATAACCATGCAGAAATACATCGATTGATTAGCTGTTGGATTAAATGGCTAGGCAAGTAACTAAACGTCATCAATCCAGGCCATTTCCCTGTTTATTTAATTAAATTTCTGAATATCATTGAACCCGCTGGTTCAGTAATGAGCCTAGAGAGTAAGAGATAGTTGATTAAGCTAGTAGGCTTCGATTGCGACATATATATCACATTTTATGTAAGTAATATCCTTCACCCACTTACAGTAAAATACGAAACTTGATGAAGACTTTCGCAAAGAAAATAGCAGTTATGTTTGTGTAGCTCAGCACAACCGAACACTTCGTCACATCTAGTGAAATCACAGACTAACGTTACACTCGCGGAAATGTGCGAGTTCTCAAGTAAATATTGCTTATTTTCACGTTCATTTTGCCATCCAACTACCTATTTCTATGCTATTCCAGGTTATTTACCATTGCAGAATTCGGGCGTGATTGAGTTAGAAACATCCATCTATCTAAACTTACCCAATTACAATGGCCGTACAATAACTCTCATACTTTGTCCCGGTTGTTTTAGAGCAGTGCAATAGGTACTTCTGTAGCTCTACCATGACTTTAGATATGACGCGACGCAACGTCTGCGTTACGGTATTTATTGACAGATCCGCTTTGGGATCTAATCTTTCAAATTCAGATCAATCAATGAATATTTTTCCGCTGTTTTGCCTTTGCCAATAATTTTTAGTGCCACCATGATTATATTATTGATAGCTGATGCCCGCGGCTCCGCCTGCATGGAATTCTGTTCACGTTTCAACTTTTTGTGTAGGAGTTGCCTAAGGACGTTAGAAAGTACACATAACTGGTCATAGTACACAACTCTTACACCATCATCACAGTCTGCTTGGCCTTGGTTTCATCGTGGCCTTAGGATCCTTTTGTACGTGTGCAAAATCCCTACAGAAACCAAACCACTGGAGCTGGAGAGGGCGATTATATCGCACTCGAATTGAGTTAAACGCACGCAGTCTGGAGGTCGCAGTACTGGGCCGAAGGTGAGGTGGTATTAAACCGGGGTCCCACGGCATGTCGAACGTACAGGCAACTCCAGGCCGGGTCAAACCACACCGCACCTGGCGTGTGGCGCGTATGTAAGCATAGGCTTCTTGCTTAAATTCACAACTCGACGCGCCGCGCCTTTGAAGCTACCGACTCGCCACGGATCGGACGCACCTTTTCCCACGGCACCTTGGCTTGTCCTGGCCAGGCGTGGTCTCTCATTAAAGCAGGCTTTATTATATTCATACAAATTTTAAAATTAATTTTAAAATTTGTATGAATAATTTACTGGTGTACAATAAAGCATATTCATTCATTCATTCATTCATATCTCTCGCACCCCGGCCGACCCATTTCTCTTGATCTGGCCCTCTTCGGGTGTGGGGACTACCAAGTTCCCAACTCGCTCCCGAGGATGCCCGCGCCGAGGCCTGCTTCTGCTAGGGTGACAGGCGGCTCCATCCATTACCCCCTGGCCTGCACTCATGACGGACGGAGGTCATTCTGCGACCTCCGACGCTAGAGGTGCCTACGCTCGCGGGCAGCGCGGTCCGCGGGTCTCCTTCGCCCCCGCTCCACCGCCACCTTCACGAGCATCACTTGCTCACAGAAGGAGGCTCCGGCCGCCCATGCATACGCACAGCGAAATATCGCCGCGAGCAAGGTAGTGAGTGTGAGAGCTCACACTCCCAGAGCCGCCACCAGCTCCCGTCTCGGCGTCTCCCACGCCGGGCACTCGGTGAGCGTGTGCAGCTCCGAGTCCTCGCTCGCATCGCAGTGATAGAATTCGGGCGTTGGCTCTTTCTCGATCTAACATTTCTATGTTAGATCGAGAAAGAGCCAATCCGCCCAAAGCACCCGTGCCCGATGATAATCTGCATCAGTCGGTACGAGAGGCCGCCGTGTGGCCTCTCTAGCTACTCCCCCATGATAGGTCTTACCGCCGTTACTACGGCTTGTCCGATAGGAAAGAACCAGATAGGAAAGTCTGCGGCATAGCCTTGTTCATTGCACTGGCAAACATCAGGTGCACCGGCTGACAGCAGGAATCAGGCATCTTGGTGAACCGTTTATTGCTTAATTATAACCATAAAAAAAAACATGCTGTCTAGCGAATACGATAATCCATCTTTGTTGTATGTACGTGCAAGTTATCATACACCACACTATTATTTTTCAGCTTATCGACATTGTTCCATCGCTATCTCTGCAGGGATAACTTTTAACATGATCGTAATCTTGTACCTAATTGCCTTTCCCTTCCTCGAAATTTGTAAATAGCGATTGTTGAAAAATAGGTTAGTTACAAATCACACTTGTGTAGGTGAAGATACCATTATACCAACCACAGATATCCGTGATACCTACATTAGAGTTACGAATCAAAGTCAAAGTTAAAGATTTTTATTCAATCTAGAACAACATGGTTGTTTGTAGAATATACTGTTCCCGGGCTGTTTGGCCGTGGTCTATGTGAAACTTGCGTTCCAGACGTTTCGTCGATCACTGTGGTCGACATCTTCAGTGGCGCACGACGGTCCGGGCGACGACGACTTCGGAAACCTTGCTTCGTCGGCGGCTGAGTTGCGAGAAAGTCGCATAGACCACGGCCAAACAGCCCGGAAACAGCATAGGTATTCTACATGCAACGCCGGCCGTGAAAGCCTGAAGACTTAAACATGGTTGTTTATTATTGATGTCACTAATAATTCTTCTTAACCTAAGTTTACCAGCGCTTCCAAGGCGCTGTTGAAGAAAAAACGGCGCAATAAACTCCACTGCGGCATTTTGTAAGACGTCAGCCTACAATATTTACATCCTCAAGGCTACATTTGTCTCGTGCCTTCTGGTTACGCAAAAATTGCCATCATACACATTATGTTATGAGCAATAGTCCCCCACTACATACAAATCATGTAAAATAGAGCCCTGGGTCCTCTACTGATTCTCTTGATTTGACTTATCTTGGGTTTTATGGCGTGGTTTTATGGGAGCGGCTGATGCCCAACCCCAAGAGGCAAACTTGTGCCCGAGCCTCACAAGGCAGGTGTACTGGTACTACTGGTAAAATGGTCTTCATAACCGAAATCAGCTTGGAAACCATCATGTTTGTATCAACAAATCAGACCACAATCATTAAAAAGTTGAGAGGGAATTAGTTTGCTAAAATATTCCTTACATCATTGTGATGTTGATAGCAATCTAATCAATATTGTTAGTCATATAGTAGGAGGAATCGCGATAACTACTGTTCAGCTGTCTTAATAATACCTATTTATTAACATTATATATATCTGTATCGTTAGATAAAAGACTGCTTGATCGATTGATGAAAGTAGTACAAAAGTTTTCAAAAATGACAAATCGCCAGTAGATATTAAAGAAGATAGTCATATAAATAAAACCGCAGCGAAATTTTCAGTAACAGCTCGAAATCAAAACGATAACAGTATAAAAATACACACAACACACACATCATACGTCTAAGCTTTCAAGTGCAACATGAAGTGATTGATCGATTATTAACAGCACAACTGGATATAACTTAATCATTTACAAAATAAACTAAATATTTTACTTACATACGAACATAATATAGGTACTTAAACATGGTACCTACTTATGAAGAGTTGTTCACTGTGACTTTATGAAGGCTTTTTTTCTCTGTACTATTATTTATCGGGCTTTGTTATAGCTAGAGTGTTTATGTTGCTAAAATAATGAACTTAAATATTTCCATATAACAATAGGCAGGGATGAGGTGCCCATATAACCCGATTCCTACCGGCTTTCCTTTGCGGAGATGGCAGAGATTCCATTACATTACAAATTAGATCGAGGTAAGATTTACTTTCCGGTTTCCCCTTGTACACTTAGTGTTGTAGTCGCAACAGCATAGGCCACAGTACTTATAAAGTTCATTATGCTAGTTGATAATATAACCTATATTCTAATCCCATACAGTGCAAGTATTTGTTAGCACGAATATATTACTACATTCGCATGGGTCTGAGTGTTTCTACGTGTAATATGTATGTGCCATGCGCTGTCTGGAGGGTATCATGACTCAAACATCATGAAAAGTCTTCTAAAAAGTAATTTACTGAAAGGATTTCTGCACTTAAAAAATTGGCTGCGACCGCACCTGGTATGTATTTACAAAAATATATCTAAAGTATGTTTATTTCCGCATTCTAGAATTCATACATAAAACAAGTAGGTGACAGCCTCCGTGGCGTGGCGGTAGTGAACGCGGCCGCTACGCAGGAGGCGCGGGTTCGATCCCCGCTCAGTGCGAATATTTGTATGCATGAATATGTATATTTGCATTGGTCTGGGTGTTTCTATGTACAATATGTATGTATTTCCAAAAAAAAACGTATCTAAGTATGTTTATCCGCATTCTAGATTCCATAACACAAGCTAGTTAAGCTATGCTTACCATGGGTCTATATAACGTTAAAAAAAAAGTAGGTACCTAAAGCAAGTCATATGAAAAAGTTCGTTAAACTGTGCTAATAGCTGTTTGAGTTGAGTTGAATGCGTACTGCGGCTAATTAAAGTAAATACCATAAGACAGAGGATAACACCTATTTCCGCCATCGATATGTCTGTCAGGCTGGCAGTAACATGACTCTGCAGTTGATAACATCACAATAAATTATAATTTACGGTATTGTTATTTATTTATTATAATGAAAAATGATAATTTTCGGATAGCTGAATTTGTTTTAATATTAGAAATTGAAATAGAATGTTAGAAATATTAGATGTTAAGTTTAGATCTTCTTGGCGTTTACGAGCGTGACTGCCAGCTGTCGCTCGAATCTTGATAGGATAGCCCGCACTAGAGCCTCATCCATCGATAAACAGTGGTTAGAACTCAGTAGATTTTAGTGTAGTTTACACCAAGATTCTCATATCATATAGATCAGATTTATACCAAATATGTAAAAACACATAAGCCGCAAGCATCTACCACTGGTTTTTCGAGAAGGGCATTAGAAGTTGTTAGTGCGTTTGTGATGACCCCTGGTGTGTCAATTTCATAGGTCACGGTAACCACTTACCATCGTGTGGGCCGTGTTCTTGTCTACCACGTAAGTACTATAAAAAATACAAATGACTCAATATGTATATACTCTTACAAATATTTATGTAGTAGGTATGATGATGTTAAACTCATCGATGGACTAAATGATAAATACTTAATTAATAACCGAAACTAATTCCACTAATAATTCACTGTGAACAGTAGATATTCATGACCCCATTTAATACCACTTATCAATTCCAAGAGTTACCTTTTAAATCACAAATTTCCACGAAAACTCAACATTTCTCATATATAATACATATCTAAAGGAAACGGGTATTGGACACCGGAGTTTAATATATTATCATATCGGCAAACATCAAACAGTATGCAATAAAATACAATATTATACATTTTATATCGGCTACTGTAACGTGTCGGTCTCTTACATCTGTCCTTATCAGTGTCGGCGTTCTTTGATGTGTTAATCCACTATCGCGTCGCACTTTTAGCCACTATCTGTATATTGTTTTGTATATAATGAACGTACTGTAATAGTGTTTATACTATACTTATATTCAGCAACCGAAAGGAAGTGGTTAGAAATATAAGTTAGTGGATGTAAATATTTTGAAGCTCAATGAATGATTTGACTATTGTTGGCAGTGTGGCGGGCCCTTGTGAAATTCGAATCTCGAATGTTCTTAAAACGCCACTGTTGCTGAATGACTGTAAATAATGTAATTTGACAGACGAGACTCTTAGGGTAGATTTTTATCTCGGGGATCAGACGAAAGTCACTTCATTACACGCTAAGATAAGCAAAATCAGAATATAGAGTAGGAGTGCGCACTAAATGTTCCAACGTGCCTCCTTTTTTTTACGTGCGGGTAATCCCCGCGGATAACCACCCCTCCGGAGCCGGAGGAGGAGGTTATGTCGGACTCGAACCGACTAAACCGCACGCCGTCTCTGGGTCATAGTGCCAGGCCGAAGGTGAGTTTGTCATGCGACATATCCCTTGCACCCCGGCTGACCCAGGGCCATACCTCGCGCTCTGGCCCTCCTCGGGAGGGGGGACCACGCGGTCCCCGACCCGTTCCCGGTGTGGGATGGCGCGCATCGTACTACAATGCGCGCCGCCGCTCCAAAGTACCTACAAGCTAGCATTTGAGTTTGGGACATCTGAAGAGGAAGGATGACAACACCTCCTCTGGGTTGATTTTTATATTTTGTACCTAGTTATCTGATGCCGATGAAAAGCTACATTTAATAAAAACTACAGTTTACAGTTAATCAATACAGTTAATCTTCATATTCCTATCACTATTTAACTTGTGGATGAGCGTAGGTGAATAGTATGTGATGATAGTAGATAGTTCTACATTGGTTGGTAAATTTTTGAGCTGCAATTACTGAGTGAACTTTTCGACTGGTGACCAACATTGCTCTAAACCTTCATATTTAAATTCTTTATAGGTACCCTTTGTGCTATAATAGGCTGATATCAGGTCATTTGTGACATGTCTATTATGACAGCGTTTATCGAGACATCTATCACCAATATCTAGATACAGTCAAAGTTATGAGCGAGTTTATAATATGTACTATTTTCAATAATATTTTTTTATTAAAATCAAACGAAAAACATTTATTTAATTTATGAAACCTGCGCGGACCTATTAATATTTAATGTAGGTATATCAGTTTTTTTCCATATCCGGTGGAAGCCCCCGCATAGCACAGTAAATGATCACGATGCCGGCATGATAAAGCAGCTATGTCGAAGGTAAATCAACTGAAACCAAACCGTCGGTGTCTGTGACGTCAGGCCTATTACTGGGAGAAGGTGTTAGCCCTCAGCGTAGAATAAATATCCAACAGCGTAGAATAACCACGATTGCATGTGACCCCGTCTTTTCACCTCAATCGAGACATCAACGCGTAGCGTATACTTCCCAGGTAGTCACTTAAAGATATAATTCCAAAGCCTACCGCATACGAAAACCGCAGCACATATACATTACTCGTTAAACTTCGATACGGATAAAAGGGGCCACTGAGGAGCAGCAATAAATTGCGCCTAACTGCTGCGTGCGCCTGTTGTCGTTTGCGATCAGCTTCAGAATCATACCTTTAGTATATTATTACCTAAATACTCATGCCAAAAATTGGGTTTACATTGATTCCATATATTAGGTTACATTTTAAAATATAATACTTCTTCCTTAAATGCATCATCTTAGCCCCTACGTTATCACCGCTTCATGAACCAATAATCCCATTTTGCATGAATTCGCTATGTCTCAGCACTTGAACCGTTTCCTTTTCATAGCAGCGGCTAATGTGTCAGTGTTGTACTGTAATGGATCCTCTACTGTAATCAGCGTATTAAACCAGGAGTGCTTTGCAGTTTGTTATCGCTTAAAGTAAAGGCGTGTGCAGATTACCCGTATAATATCCCTAAGAGCTTATTAGAATAATAAGAATTTAGTTTAGGATATAGTATCAAATGTATATGGGTAGGCTTTACTTGTAAGAAATTATAACAAAACGCATAATGACCTGCTGGTAGTGGCCTAGGTAGGTAGTTCCCCAATTATCATTCAGTGATGGTGGCGTTTTAAAATTTAATTTGCACTCGTAAGATATACTTTTTCCATAAAGATGGAGTTGAGTTGAGCTGTGACCAGACTAATTCTGGTTACAATTTAACAGAAATTCATCTTCATTTTGTTTATTTAAGTCGTTCTATTAAGGACTGTCAAAGCGACCATTTGTATTTATAGTATTTATGAATTTGACATATGTTCAGCGCACAGATACACACTTGGATAGATCGAGTGTCAGCATGCCCCTTTTTGATAGCAGTAGTTTTTTTAGTCTTAGGAGTTGCAACCTTGTGACTAAAATTAGCCTTAAGACAACCTGGTAGTAGATGATTGGAAATGTAAATAAGTTAGACACAACGACATTTTCTTTTTTATTTATTATATACCCCTTATCGTACGCACGCAGAAATCCTATCACAGGAACTCAACACAAAACATCATAATCTGAACTTCAATACTATTTATACACTAATCATTTACATCAGTCTCTGAAGGTGCTTTTCCACTAGAGGGGCGAGACGAGACGAGGCGAGAAGAGAATTGAAATCGCACTGACCCTTTTCCACCAAAAATTGCCATCGCGAGCTCGCGCGTGACCGCCGCCCCGCCGCCCGTATGCTTCATATATAAATGTATTTTAGACAACTCACACACAATGGTCGATATAACTTTGTTCTAGCGTCAATGCCGAAAACTCCGAACGAAAATTAGGCGTCAATATTCTCGTCAATCGACACTGTTTCCACCAAAGATGCACTGGGAGAGGATTGAAAATTTGTTATACAAATTTCAATTCTCTCCTAGCCTCGCCTCGCCTAGCCACTCTGGTGGAAAATCACCTTGATGGTGATTTATACTCTATATGGGAACCAATATGGTTAATTTTTGCACAAACAAATATTTCAATTCACGCCTCGCATATTCTCGTCAATCCACACTGTTTCCACCAAAGATACGCTGGGAGAGGATTGAAAATTAGCCATACAAATTACAATTCTCTCCTCGCCTCGTCTCGTCTCGCCCCTCTGGTGGAAAATCACCTTGAGACTTTCCCAAATCAGTTGGTCGGCTTTGCAGTATAACTGTGATGCGGCTTAACTTTTATATTTTCCGTGAAGCGACTGCCATCTGACCTCCACAACCAATTGACGATATAGAAGTTATGTAGTTAAGCTAGTCGGACTATTTACGGCTCCAACTACTAACATCCGGAGGACTTAATGTGCTGCCCGAGCCACGAAAATACCCAGAATTTGTCTATAGGTCTTTTAACACTGAATGTGAAGGAAACCTGAAATGTCATTATATTAAGTTCATCTTTTATGTTTCAAGTTACAAACTGCGAAACAAAATGATTATCCCACAAGTTGGGTATAAAACTACATACATCTTATGGCAACATTATTTTTGCTATTATTTAAGGTTATTTTATTTTGATAGCGACCAATTTACTGAAATTAGGTGGTTGCGTATTAAAAATCGATACTATAGTGAAGAACAAAGCATGGGAAATACATTTGAGACGAGCTTTTAGCACATAGTATTGAAAAGGTTAGATGATAAATAATACAAGACTTACACGTGGAAGCTAATCTCGGGATCTTTAAAATCACTGCGGCTTCGACAGCCAAATACTCTACATCAAACTATTATGTCTCACTTTAGTTTTCTGTATTAAGTCCGATTATATGAAAAATATGTAATTATCACTTATTAATTCAAAACATTACAGGCTTCACCCGATAAGCAGACGCCAGCTCACGTACCGTTTGTCAAAAGACCCAATAAAAGGTTACGCATAAGGGATGACAAGATCAATGGCTTCGCACCTTCTTTACTTAAAGTAAATTTATATTTCGCTCGCTCATTCCATAGGCAGTGACGTCATCGACGCTACTTTTTCAATATTTTAAGGTAACACATAACCACATACAGGGAAGTTCCTAATTTGAAATACCTAGGTACTCGTACTACCACTCCGGTACAGTAACGAGGACGTTTTAATTACCTACCTAGTCACGTAGACTAGTTCTTAGAGTAATTATTTAAATCTCAAAAGTAAAGAAAATTTGAAAAAGCTAAGCAATGATAAAAAAAGATTGTACTTAATAATGAAAGCACCCATCAATGTGCATGAGCCCTTACACTTTTGAAGTTCACCGCTCACTACCGAAGTGGACACTAGTGACTAGCGTACCTACCTAATGTGTCAATTATAATTTGCGTTATCAAGCCTAACGCATTTCACGATGATTTAACGATGGATTACCATGTTTCAGAGATTACGGCTAGTCAACTGCTGTTCAAAGAGAAACGTTTTATTTTATCAGTGACAGATAGTAAAGTAGAGCAATGGTATGGCTTCAGCGTGGCTCAGCAAAGTCAAAGTCTAAAGCCAAAAATCATTTATTCCGTATTGATTATCACAACGGAACTTACAAAAAATCAAAATAACGTCAATATTTACTTAATCTAAATACAGTAATTTACGTTAGTAGCATAGTTGAGCGAACTGCTCAATTTCCAGCTAGTTTAGCGTCTAAATACTCTTGGATTTTATATAAGCCTTTTTGGCACAGTTTGCTTTTAAGTAAAACGTTATTGGAACGAAGATCCTTATGGTGCGTTGCGATTGCGGAAAAAATTAAGACTGGCACGAAATTAAGTTGTAACGACAGTACCGACACTTCTACGACTAAAAGCTGTCGGCACTGCAACTAAAAGTTGCCACGAATTAAGACTGGCACGAAATTAAGTTGTAACGACAGTACCGACACTTCTACGACTAAAAGTTTTCGGCACGGCAACTAAAAGTTGTCACGACACTTTTTGCTTTGTAAGCCGATGATGATAGTGATGATGATAATGATGAAAATCGAAATGGGTATCGTTTTCTGGGTTTTTGGGGTTGCTGATCACGAATTTATCATCCATTTAGCGATCCAAGATGGCGGAATTGACATTTTCACTAAAATCGATATGGGTATCGTGTTCAGGGTTTTCAGGGTTGCTGATTAAGAATATATTTTTGAGTTTATTCATTACCAACATACAAATCTTTCCTCTTTATAATAGTAGTGTAGATGTAGATGTAGATTATATTTGTTAATAATAAAAAAAAAATTATAACTTAAAAAAAAAATTACAATTCCTTCACTAATTAATCTAAAGGAACTTCGTTCCATCCGGGTGTCCCTTGGCACCTCTCAATTTTTTTATTATTTAAAAGTATAAAACGTTATTTTAATCCTGGTCATTGTCATGGTCATAATCATCTTAATCTTACAGGTGTCTACAGCTGAATATAGTTTTCGTATTATATTTTTGTATCGTGTTACTTTTATTCAAACAATTCAGATTAGCAAGTTCAGCTGAGAGTACGCAGTTACCTTCAGCGGAGTTGACGTCGAATGAGTGTGTAAGTTTCTTTTAGGGAGTTTCTCAATCATGCTGGGAAATATAGCTTAGATTATATAGCCATGGCATAGCAGAATACTTCCATTCAACAAAAGACTAAAACCGATCACGTTGTCTGTATTTCTAAAATACGAGAGCCATTAAAAGAAATACTTTATTTTAATCAAGAATAATCCTCAGATTCAATGGTCACATGTTCGAACCCTAAGCTATAATTTTATGAGGTCTCGGAAGATTGTTTACATAAATTATTTTGTCCATTAGTTTTGAATGACCAAGCACAGCTATCATTTCACAAGGCTTACCTACATTTTGGGTTTGGAAATTTCATTCATAAAGACAAGTCAAAAGTAAATATTTGGTTACGAATGTCGAGTAAAAACAATTCAGGATCCTTATTTATTTGAACTCTATTTCTTAGTAACCAAGGTTGAAATTTGTTTGAATTAAGTGTACCATAAATAGGTCCAAAACACACAGAATGTAGCACGGACTGACGCCACTTAAGGCCACCCAAGAAGAAGTTTTTGCACGCATTGGATTAGCTTACAGTTTATTTTGAAGCGAGGATCTGTGAAAATAATCACACTTGACAACTACCAAACTTAACCAAAGTTGGACGTCGATCGATGCAAAATGCCCACTGCGTCCGCTGTAGTAATAGTAGGGGATCATCGACTTGGCCTTTATTTTGTCGAATTGAATTTATAAGATAAAATTTTATGAACTTCCTTTCTTTTAATTTGCCATAGAGAGATTTGATGTTCCTTTTTCGGATTTAGTCTGGTTGACTTCCGGTTATTGTAAGGGAGTTTTCGAAAATCTTTGAATGCAGTTTAGTTTCTTTTAAAATATAAAGGAATATTTCCTTAGACTGAAATTCGCCATCTCCAAGATTTAGAGTACTTTCCCTCCAGGTAAAGTCAAAATCTTCCACTCTGTATTTTTTATACCACTTAGGTGGCAGACAAGCACACGACCCACCTGATGGAAAGTGGTTACCGTGGCGTATGGACGTGTGCAATAATAGGGGAGTCACACTCGTACTGCTGTATACTTTATTATGTTTAAGTTGAAAATTCCAAGCTGTACAATTCCAAATCAAATACGAACTATAGTACCTACTCGTAAGTGTAAATACCCGTAAATATGTCAAGTACACACAAAGTACACATACAATTTCGCACAAAAATTCCCACAACACACTATTCCGCACTAATACACTAAGAAGTGTAACGACACCACTATCAATACATTTGCCACTTCAAAAACGCAATCTAACACTAACGCTCGTATAATGTGACGTAATTTCACGCCATTTTGATTCCAATTGTCATAAAGCGCTACCCAGTTACATGGACCACACAACGTATGACTTATTTTTTTATTCACTTTCAACCACAAATTAAAATACGACTTTATCTCATTGCTAGTAAAGTTAAATTTACATGTTACAATTTCTAGTATTGCACATTTTTGATGGTGGATGCTTATCGATTTTATTTGGTGATCGATTGTCAATGAAGTTATTTTTTGTGGTGATTCACAATTTGGTTCCCATTTAGATTTACTACTTTGATATGGTAGTGAAAAGTATTGTAAAATTTTATGGATTAAAAATACTTATTAAGTACAAAGTTTTATGTTTTTAGTTTGTACTTCGGTGCCATGAAGCGTTTGGTAGGTAACGCACCTACCAAACGCTTCATGGCATATAATTATTAAACACTATATATTAATTAATCTTCACCATCGTTCTAAAGGTTTATTGTACTCGTACGATTGATAACTTGAATTTGACCAGAAAACTAATAATTTTTAAGAAATTTCATGATCATTCATTCGTATTATTATTGAATATTGATCATCTGAATGAAAATATTTTTTGATGACTGTTTGATGATATTAACTTACAGATTTAGGAGGAGAATATGTTAGCCATGTTGTTGTTGTTATGTCATTAGAACAAAAGAACAATTATATTCTAAAATATTTTTTCTTTTCGCAATAAATTTTATTACTATATTGTATAAGTCCCTACTATCAACATTAATTATCTTAGTAAGCATTAACATTTTAATACTAAAACTAATAAATTGTTTATTATAGAAATAAATCCATAGCATACTGCCAAAAGCACGATGTCAGACCAATTTTCTGATCCATTCAAACTACAATACATTGAAAGTGACAATTGCTTTCGGTACGTGTCAAATGAATGTCCTGCAGTCAACTATTACCAACTTAATTCAATATCACTTTCAATAAATCTAGCAATTTTGAGCTTTATGTCGCTAGAATAAGATTTGATCTACTAAATTTCAAGCGTATTAATATGTTTGCATGTATCAAAGTAACAATGTTTGTGTATTGAGGACCCCCTGTTTGAACAACAAATTAGTTCCATTATACGCCTATGAGCAGGGAAGTAATGATCCTCGGGGAGGACCGGGCTGTAATGTAAACGGACACAGATTGTATCACTATGCTTCCTTTCAAATAGTTAATGTTCTATTGCGGCAGAAATTTTACGAAGATTTTATCTAATTCCTAATTTGAAAGTAGAACGCAATATAGATAAGGATTTTTTAATCCCTGTTTACGTAGGATTAAGGACCACCAAAGAGAATATTCTAGGTAATAAACTTCAAAATCCTGGTCGTTAAGAAATTTTGCATAATATTGATAATGCTGGCGCATGTACCGAAGAAAAAAAACACAAAGCGCGTGCATCGGCATCTTTTAACTATTGTAAAGTAAGAATGTAGAACAAGGGAGTATCATAAAGTTCATTTTTGTCCTGCAATAAAGCAATTGGACCTACTGTTCGATTGCATTGTAAACTTCCGAATTGTAAAGTTGTTGCTAACAGCCATTAGCGGCAACGTACCAAAGGCAAATTTTAGAAAATATTTATCCTTGCAGAAGTAAAAAGGTTAAAAATTGCATAAAAAGTTTTTATTGTAGGGATGCGAAGATGCGAACTTCGCCAGTAGGCTAGGTGAAATTACTATTGCGCAAAATGTGCGCAAGAGAAATTTTTATAAACAATACAGAAATAGCGGTAATAAAGTAACCGTTATAGTTAAAAGAAACAACATCTTAGAGAAATGTACTACAGTTTTTTTTACTGAACATAATATTTAGGGCAAACAATAAGTGCTAAATACAGCTAACTTATTTTGAATATGAATAATCGTAAAAAATATGCTTTTACGTCATTGCGTAAAAGCATAATATTTACAATTATGCATGGTATTTAAAATAGGTGAGCTTTCTTTTCAGGTTTTCTACCTCAGTATCATTACAACGGAGTTAAAAAACCTGAAAACCTTGTGTAATATGGACTGGTACGGTTTTTGAAATCAAAATTATTATAAGTAGTCATGAATATAAAGACAAAAGAAAATGTATTCTGAAAATGAAATAGTCACAGGGAAGAATTTAAAAATGGTTAATTAAAATGGTTAATAAAAATTTTATTCCAGGTAACAGGTAAAAAGGTAACTAAACTATTACTTTTGTTGTTGATTGCCTATGTGATTGAACTTGATCAGTACCTAGTTGACAATCTTTAGAATTCCTTCTTCCTACAGACCCAGGACATTTAAGCGGGATGTGAAAAAGCATCTGATGAGGCCATCAAGCTGAGTGCCACCATTGTTAATATGGTACGTGTATGTAATGGTGACCCTTTTTCCTGAGACTTTGCCTTCAGCTTATCTGGCGAGGTGAAGTCGAATTAACGTGTCCTATAACAACAAAATCGTTTCAGAACTCTCAATAATATCTTCAATAATCCTGCTTTTACAAAGGCATCAAATTATGTAATTTTAAAATTGTCTGCATCCAAAAACTTTAGAGTAAACTCAAAATTCACAGCTATATCTGCAATGGAAGCAATAAAATATTACCAGTTGAATAAAACTGTAACAGTATTTCTTTCACCTCCCTATTCCTTTAAACTGTTATTTGTTTATGGTACAGATATTTTTATTGCCTAACTGTTTGAATAGTTTTATAACCGGCTACTTTCTTTCCGTTAGTCCAATTACAGTTTTGTTTGAAGTCGCCGCTATGTTACTGTTCAAGTTTACTCAACAAACTCAACCCACTCAATAAACTGTACTTTGAGTAACTGTTGAGAAATGTTACTTTACTCAAATATGAATTTCTAATTATAGTAGCTATTACATTGAATATTATACAGGACAACACGTGCACTGAATATTGCACTAAGAATCAAACGGTTCGGTGGCTCTTTTCTGTGTAGTACTATAGAGACTTTTAATACTTTACCAGCAAACGTGTTTCTTTCTCCCCGTCCCGGGTTCTAAATCGGGGTATTGAAAAGCATCTGATGATGCCATCAAGTTGAGGGGCACTATTATGTGTGTGAGAATCACCATTACAGGTGTCTGTTTTGGTGGCAATTTTTCCTAAGACTTTGTCTTTAGCTTACCATCAGGCGAGGTGAAGTCAATTTGACGGATCCTATATAAAAATAAGTCCCATGTTAGGTTTGACTAACCGAGACGCAACTACGCGCGTTAGTATTAACCGATACTTTCCAGTTGGTTTAATCTTAAACCGGGTTTGCCTTCTAAAAATATTTACTGTTCAATTCTTTGGGCGTGAACAGACAGACAGACAAACAGAGTTACTTTCGCATTTTTGTATGAATCTACCGTCTACGCAAGGATAACTACGATATATATATTCCAAGAAGTGACTGCCATGTGACCTCTGGTACCTAATACCGAAGTTCTGAGGTTAAACCACGATATCGGGCTTTTTAGATCTCTAACCACCAATGTTACCCGACTCAAAAATTATTTTCATTCTTCTTCCACTTAGCGTTAATCCCAGTTGCATTCGATATTTTCTGTGAAGCGACTGCTATCTTATCTCTACAATCCAAAGACAAAATCGAAGTATTGCAGCTAGACCAGTTGTTGTACTTTTGAGGACTCTAACTAACCGTACCGACTGCCATCTGCTACGCCACAAAGGCTGTTTTCAATTCATTGTCATTATTGCCGCGTTAGTCATTTTCTCGTGATTTTGTTTATCTTGACTTTTACGAGAACAACTACTGCCTGGTGACCTCAAACCCGAGAGAAAAACTTTCGCTAGATCTTCGCCTGACAATCAAGGTCCAAAAAATCTTGGTCCCCATACCGGTTGTAAGGGGAACACTCCCGAACCCGAAGGCCCCTGGTTGTCCTCCGGGTACACTACATATTGGTAATTTCTTCTTTTCGATATGATGAAGAATCTTTTTTTAATTTTTTTTATTCATTTATTTGCCGTTTCATTACCACTATTTATTCTCCATCGAATTTCATAAAAAAAACCTCACTACACAAAAAAGCACGCGCTTGGTGCCACTTGTTTTATTCCCGTAGTGATGTTTTTACAAGCTTTTTATTAACTTGCAATGTATGTTTGTTCGGGTGGAATCTTACAACTCAATTTTAAGGCACTTGCCCTCAACCGATTGAGCTGAAATTTGGTATGCACGTTCAGTTCGGATGACAATGCAAGAAAAAAAAATAAAAGATTGTTTTTAAAAAGGTTTTTCGAATATATCTTATTTTTTATGAAATTATCTTTTCCTTGAGCTTTTCTAATACGATGAAGAATGAGTAAAATTAATAAAATGGTTTATAATTTAAAAAAGATTTTGTTTTCACCAAATCGAGAAAAAATGCCAAAATGTAGTGTATCCGGAGTACTGCCAGGGGCCTTCGGCTTCGGGAGCGTTCCCCTTGCACCTGGTATACTGCACGACTTTATTAATTCTAACAGCGTCGGTAGGTCAATGGTTGGAATTTGCCTTACCATCGAGAGGTCCCGGGTTTCTTTTTTTCACATATTTAAAAAGATGCTTATTCTAATAAAAGTGGTAAGCACACCTTAAATCCCTAGGATTTGTCTGGTGAGCAATGTTTGCGTATTACAGTTCAGTTAGTACTAATTATGTATGTAGTCGTAGTCGACTACATACATAATTATAGAACATTGTTAGCCTGACTTTGTAATTGATATAAAACAATCTTGTAGCTTGTAATAGTAGACTCCATAAAATTAGTAATTCTTTCCGGGGCAACTGTATACGCTTTTTCAACAAGCTCCCTAATGAAATTAGAGATTTAGCTGTGAATAAATTTAAAAATGTAATTAAGACTAAACTGTGCCAAAAAGGCTATTATAAAATCCAAGAATATTTAGATGATAAACAAGCTTGGAAATGAGCTGTTCGCTCAACTATGCTACTCAAGCAAACTATTGTATTTAGACTAAGTAGATCAAGCAAATGTTTGTAAATAGACCAAAAAAAAATAGCCCGCCGAGTTTCTTGCCGGAATCTTCTCAGGTCGGGGCCGCGTTTCGAACCGGTGTGGTTCATTTGCTAAACTAGTCTAGATTTTTTTTTAAACTTGACGTTTTGTAAGTACAGTTTTAATGGTCTATGCAGAATAAATGATTTTTGACTTTGACTTTGAAATATAATACAATAATATGCTTATTTTACGTGCAATATAACAATATGTTTACTTTCTACACTTCTTATTATATTATCGCAAACCAATAGCTCATATTACGCACAAGCCAATACATTATCTTACTGGACATGTTAAGAAATATACCTACAAGTAATTTCAGTTACAAATACCTATAACTATTGTCATAGTAATTTGTGCAAACTAATTATTCCTTAGATATTACCTACAGAAACTGCCCATTTACTCGCTCAAAGGGCGTACAACGTAGGACAAAGGTAATAACATTCTGTCATATTACATTTGAATAATTAAATATGGGCTTTGCGAGTGTTGGACTTTTGTATGTTATACTAGCAATGTATACTGAATTTGCACTTTTTTACTATTTTCTGTAAATATCACACGTATGTAGACCCTTAGAACACTCAACTTAGAAATCATCACGAATAAAATTGACGAGAAACTGCATGAAAATCTGTTATATTCTTTAAAACATTCCTAATTTAACGTTTTTTTTACTTATTTTACATCATGATTTTATAACTTTATAGATTATACATAATTATGATAAGTCGTTGGTACCATGGTACATTCTGAATCTAAGATAAGTAGGTATCTCCTTAGGCTATTCATTAGGAAGTAGCTTTATTATGGATATTGAGAACCTATCTTATACCATTCTACATTTAAATAGACTATGTTAATACTAATCAACATAGCCTATTTAAATGTTCTACTAAGATTGATTAAGAAAATGTTTTATAAGAAAAACGAAATTATTTATAGGTCGAATAACGACAGAAAATCTCACACACACTAAATATAAGTTGTTTCCGTTATTTAACAATTGAAGTAAAAAAGAAGTCCTCTTCCTCTCTTGTAGTAATTGTCCTCATAACTACCTAATATATACTTAGACCATATACAAATCCTATAGATGCACCAAGTGTCATTTCTATGCGGCGTAAAAAACTTCGGTATAATTTGACATTGTAGGAGGTAGGACACAACGGTATTTCCGTCTAATTGAACAGTCCGACTAGGGAAGTTCCACCGCCCTACAGAATAACGAGGCCATAATAACCTCGTGTTGTGTTCCCGGCGGTGAGTAGGGTAGCCAAAGCTCACTGGAAAGTTTTTGTGCTGTCAGTGGGAAGACCAAAGGCTTGTCCAGCTTTATCTTCTACACTGACGGTACAAAAACTCTTTGCTCTAACAGGGTCGGCAGCGCGAGTGTGAGCGCCACTTTCCATCAGGTGGGCCGTGTGCTTGACTGCCACCTAAGTCGTATAAAAAGTAAAAAATAAAAAGACGGGTTGCACTCCGGGAGTGCCGGCAGAAGTGAAAACTTTTTCTTTCTTTGTTTCTTCGTTATATACAGAGGAAAAGATAAAAAGAACATACCATACCTTACCATACCTATAATATAGCGCTAATCCTATGATTAGCGCTATATTATAGGCTTGTCTCTTGTGACAGACAATGAGTAGAAAATTAGTGATAGGTTATAGAAACAGAAAAAAAATCACAAAAAGTAATAAATTACAAAAAGAAAAATAATCACAAAAAGTGTCAGACGCCCAGGTTCGAACCCGGTACTATCTGAAACCATAAGTACTTCCAGACGAAGCGCCCATCGTTAAGCTATGGCGTTGCAAAACATACAGTCTATAGCTAATGTTGTATGAAGTCAGTCGCCGGTTACGGTTTAAAGGTCAAGTGATCCTGACGCAAGTTTAACAATTTTTACCCATCCAACGCCGCTAAAAAAGTTTTCACTTCAAAAATATACATACATCTCGTGTCACACAAACTGACAGTTCATAGAAAAATATTGTTATCAGTTTAGTCATCCAAAATGCATTTTTCACGCCATTTTTGCGATGAAATTTGTTAGTAAAGCTGTTTATATATAGTATATGGTCTAAGACATTAGGTAAGTATTGTGTAAAGAGAAAGTCTCGCTGAACAAATGAGGAAAAAAATATTGAATCGTAATTAGCAAAAAGAACTGGCTATTGTAAAATAATGTGCACTAATGTTTCCCTATGTCGTCGTTTGCAAAATAATTAACAATATAACCACTCATAAAATTGAACAAAACGCATTGGTATCCTAAAAATGCGAAAAAACTAAATGACTATAACCCGTTACAATCCTTTTGCCAAATTACCCCGTTGCCAAAACCATAATAAAAACATAAAAAAATAAAAATTAACACTAAAAAAGTAAAAAAAAAACGTTTTAACAACTAAAGGGTTCGCTAAAACTTAGCAATGCCAAAGACATGCAATAAACTGAAAAATCGCGTCACCCCTTTGCAATTTCGCGGAAATAAATATTGCCAAGGTTCCTAGCTAATTATTTAAAGCTATAATAATCCTAAGATCTACTACACAGAGTTTATTTTTCTTTGTAGTTTTGTTTCTTATTTAACAGTGTAGAGAACGTGAAATTTATTTTACCCTTTTCGTTACCGTAACTAAGACCGTTTTGTTCCGACAGTTATTGAATAACAGTTAAAGGGGACCGCTATCCGTCAAAAGAAGAGTTGCATTTATTTGTAACAACAAAACAATTGTATTATTCGTCTGTTGTCCTCAATGCAAAACAGTATAACCCATAAATTCCGTTTTATGAGTATGAAAGAGTTGTCTTTAACAAATAAGAAGTAATTAGGATGTAAAAGTGAAACTCTGCGCATTTGGTTGCATTCGCAACGCCTATTTCGAAAGGGTTTATTAGAGGGTTTCTTACTTTCACTTTGATGATTGAAACTCAGTTTTCTAGAGATTGGTCTAACATAATACTTTCTCCAAAGGTGTGAAATAATGGGAAATGATTCTATTGAAAACTAAGAATACCTAGTTTATGGGGTAGAAGTACTGTGGATAGGGACTAATGAAAGGAAAACCAATTAACTAATAATGTGAGCATAAATAGTAAAAAGGTGAATAATTTATTACTTAACGCGGGGGCGCGGGATTGATTCTCGCAAATTGCATTAGTATGCATGAATATGAATATTTGAAAAAATCTGGGTATATATGTACTTACATTAAGTATGTCCACGTACAAACTAAATGTATCACACAGCACACATCTTACACTCAAGAGACGACATCAAGTAAATTTAGATAAGGTTAAAAATGAGAAAATTAACATCTTAAGAAATAATACGCGCAAATATTTACTTAACAAGATTCATATTGGCTATGAGACACTTGAAGTATGTAAGCCAATATATCTGAACTTTCAACAAAATCTTCGAGTCCAAAGCGGTAGTAGGCAGGTAGCTTAGTGGTTAAGAAACCGGCCTTACGATCGAGAGGTCCCGGGTTCGAATCCTGGACATTACACTACCGACGGGTGTGCGTTGTTTTATAGACAATTGTTTAATATAATTTCATATTACAGAAAACGTTTCGCATAATTTCGTTTCATAGAATAATCAATATACAGAATACTTACTTTAAAGAATTTTAAATCAATGAATATTGTATCATATAAAGTTAAACATTGGAATAATCATTTCATAGAATATCAAATCAAATATTCTTAATCATTATATTGTTTATTTAATAGAAAACTTATTACAAAGAATAACATATT
Organism: Eilema caniola; assembly: GCA_949126895.1. Lineage (NCBI taxonomy): Eukaryota > Metazoa > Arthropoda > Insecta > Lepidoptera > Erebidae > Eilema > Eilema caniola. Next base: position 16,396,004 of record OX421477.1, read on the forward strand.
ATCATTTATATGGTTTTTATAAACTAAACAATTGATGCGGCTACAAGGTCGATGGAGCCCCGCTGCGCGGGGCTCCTACTTCTGGGTGGTTTATAAAAAAATATCCGAGTAAATAACCTATCCGAGTCGGGGTAATCTGAGTCGGGGTGTTAAAATTGTAAATGTTACAGTTAAAAATAAATGTGATTTGGAACATAATAAAGGTGGTTTAATATTCTTTAAAAAATAATTCTACAGTTTGATAAGTTTGTTAAACAAAAAAATGTGATTAAAAATTCGTTCAATTGTGTTTCTGTGAAATATGTTTCATTGTAGGAAATGGTTTTTGAAACAATAATATTCGAAATAAAAATATAAGAACCAAATATTATATGAAACATTTTCTGTGAAACGAAATTCTATTATGAAATTTCTTTCTACGAAATAAGGGGCTCCCCACTACCGACCCACTCCTAGCACAAGCAATTTAGGTTGGAGGGGTGAGAAGGAATATTAGTAATTTCGGTTGCTAATATTTTTATTAATTTGTAAAAGAAAAAAAGTGAACAATCTCTTGCTGACATGCAAGTTGATGCAGATTGACGGACGAGGCTATTGCGAAAACTTTCCGATTTAGAGTACCATCTATCTAACTAAATTAGTGTAGTCATATTTACTATTTAATATTGCTAATTTTGTATTATACATCTAAAACTGGGTTTGGAAACCGTTTCTTAAATAAAAGAAACGATGTAAAATTTTGAGCTTATAATAGGTCTATACCTAGCATTTTAATAGTTTTTTTTTTACCTGAAACTTTAATGAATACTAAACAATTATTTGGAATAAACTACTATAACATAATACTACCGTTTTTCGAACATTAGTCATGAATATTACTTCTGACTGTTAAAAGCGAAACTGTTTATTGGGTTTCGAACAAAGACATAATTCATCCTCTATTTATAAACAAAGAAGCAAATAGTTCGTTGAAAGTAAAAACAGTTATTGACTACTAAGGCAGTCTGCTCTTATAAAATGCTCCACTTTTGAAATATTTATTGGTTTCCATAAACCCTTGTATAAAAAAAAATCTTCTAACTGTCGACAAGCGTGCGCTGGGAGCAGTTGTATAACGGAGCCTTGGACTAGAGATGACAAGTTGCTTATAATAGATTTGTTCTTAGAAATGGAAACCGAAATTTTGACAAACTGCGGTGTCAAATGCAGCGTGGCAAAACTAAACAATGGTGCGTGAAACGTAAGCGTGCCTTCGTGTTTTGACCATTTCAATAAGTATAGAAAAGAATAAGTTACCAAAGTAATTATTGGTCGAATAGTGTTTAACTGTAGCTTAGCGGGGCATCAGACTTCGACAATGTGAGTGTAGATAGGCGTGAAGAGGAGTACAGTTTGGATTGTTCCGTTTATTTCTTGGATACATTAGTGGAAGGACACAACCAGACAATATATATCGTTGTCACTTTCAAGCGTGAAGTAATTTGGAATTATGTGTGCCCACAAAAGATAAATATTCAGGTTGATTATTATATGAAACATTGAATTCTGGTTCCCTTTTGTTGCAAATTTTCCTCCAAGTGTAATGAATTCACTTTCGAAATTTCTGTTTCATTTGTAGACACACCACTGTACAGTAAGAATTCTTATCTCCCAATGATAGAAGCCGTATGACTAAAAATATTTTTTACCTAGAATATTTTAGAATATATAGAATATTAGAATAGTTTAGTTCAGAGAATGATTTAGATTTACATAATGAACATTAGAATTTTCTAAAAACAAAAATAAAACAATACATAATATGTACGAGTATATAGAATTATAGTATATTATATATAGAATATGGTTTGTAGTGCCCCCAAATAATATTGAAACAAGATCAAATAGATTATGATAATATGAAATGATATTAGTAGCCTCATTTTACACATTTCATCAGTTTTCTCAGGCCCAAAATGCAAGTACCACTTCTGTTGTTTCTATTGACCGCAGCTGTGTACCATTAAATAACCAGTATTCACAAATTAATCGTTAAAAAATACCATGTTTCGGTAATTAACATTCCTGTCTAATCGATGTTAAGGACCATGTCATTTCTAATTTGCCATGTGTTAGCACTTAAGAATACGAGTAATGCAGTAGCTTACAAAATTTATGTTAAAAATTATCTCATAATAGTGAAAAAAGGAATTCACAAGAACACACGCAAATTAGCGAAAAAAGAAATGCAACCATATGTGCCACGTTGTAACCTGAGCTCCGACTTCTGTGTCGAGTTTGTCATTTGGTAGTTTTGATTTCATGGAGAAATTCACCGAAACACCCATTTGTGACGGGTTGATCCCCAATTTAAATAGATCGTGAAATTGATGTAGCCCAAAAATGGCAAATTTAAACTTATAAGGATTTCGGCAGGCACCTTACTTAAAACATATTTCTGATAATTTTCAATTTATTAAATAAGTATTTAAGAACGTTCGTACCTACTTACATTAGTTCGTAATTTGACATTGAATTTTTTAGTACTTATATGATGAAAAATATTTCGCTGCTTTAATATTATAATTTAAAAAAGTAACAAATCAGCTTAACGCATTAAAATATTTTTACTTTTACCATTAAGTACATAGGCACTAATTTATTAATTATAAAAATAATTATCTATTTGCAACAAGGAAAAACAATTAAAATCATACAGATTATTCATTGAGCTCCTAAATATTAAAATGTGTCATTCATTTATTACTAACATATGTGTGTCTGAACATGAATGTGTCGCTTCTGAGAAGTGCTGTTCATTAGTGATTAGTCTGATTACACGTAGTGGGTGCAGTACTGGATATTTGAATCGATATGGAGTTTGAATGGCCGTGTCTGGTCTGTTAGAAATAAATTATACAGTCGGAATGTTGATGATGATGATCAATTATTTATTAGGTGACTAACCGTACCCGCGACTTTACCCGCGTTGACTGTTTTCCGATTTTTTTTCCCTGGAACCCAATTCTTACTACAGTGAAAGTATAATTTAGAAAACGGGAATTAACGCGATCATGGTATAGGTACTTACATACTGACTGAGTCAGCCTGTGACCACGGCCGGTGTAACCTGGTCGAAACGTCAGGCAATCAAAGGTATGTAAGTACCGATACCATGATCGCGTTAATTCCCGTTTTCTAAATTATATACAGTGAAAGTAGTCTAAAGCACAACTTTTAACATCATCTATCTATCAGTGAAAGTTTCTTTATAATCAGTCTATCTACTTCCAAGATCCAGCATTCCTAGTCAAACAGACAGATAAAAACTGCTTGATTGTTAGCAGATACCGTATATATGTCGCTGCCAGCGGCCTGAATGGTGTTCGGCCATTTGATAAAACGGCTAGGCAAATAGCTATAATTATTTGCCTATCGATTAATTCAAACAGTTAAAAAACTGACTTATTTCTGTACGGTTATAAAAAAAATAACTACGACGGCTAATGCGGGAGCGGAGACCTTCTAACCTAACCTATCCAAGTCAGATTGCGTAAATTTCTCAATAAACCTATATAACTAATTTTCTGTGTATACACCTCCACCTACCCCCTTGGGGATTTACAGGTGTGAGTATATGTATGTATGCATGTAATTTTCTGTCTTATTTCGGGGTGGTACGAATAGCCAAAGCATTAGTCAGCCAGGTTATTAAATGTTGTAATAAACGTTACGGCTGAATATCATTCAGGCCGTTCATTAAATAGCGCCGTTTAGTTAACAGCCTAAGCAGTTAATTGAATGGCTTTATTTAAGAAGCTGTTATTTTAATATTACGAGCATATATTTCTCACTATTTCTTTTTTACTTTTCATTAAAAATAATTCTAATTAAATGAATTAGAATTCCGCACAAAGAACTAAGATGTAAGTCTACGTGAGCGAAGTCACGCACAGCTAGTCTAGTAGCTAGTAGATATTCAATCAGTTTTTTAAAACAACGATTGATATCATTATCGTTCAGATCACCAGTGGGGTGTTGCAATGAATCAGTTCACAGCACTGCAGCCCACTGTAACTTAATCGGTGGGTGGATGGCCTAGCATCTGGCTCCGTTATCAGCAACTGCCGCCCAGTTGACTGTTTGACAGAATTGTTGATTGCAATCACATGTAAAATAAAATCGCCTAGTTGTTGTTCACAGAAATTATTTTTCTATCAATGATTCATACAAATAGTAGCGTTTTGTTTATTTACTTTCATGGTACTATGAATACTTCAGTCCATTTGGTTAGATATTTTATTAAAGGTTAACAATATTTTTGCGACTTGCTATACGAACACATTGTAAACAAATAAACTACTGCTTAATTTCTACTAGTTTCATCAATTTCGGTAATTAGTCGCGTTTTATTTTTAAAGTGAGCTATAACAATAAAAAAATGATTACTTGAAAAACAATGAAATAAAAATCAAGATGTTTACCTTTTCTTAAGTTTGGTCAGAATAAATGGAGTTTAATTAAAAAAAATACCACTGAGGTGGCAGACAAGCATACGACTCACCTGATGGAAAGAGGCTATCGTGACCTATGGAAGTGTGCAACACTAGGGAAGTCACAATCGTGCTGCCGACCCATTAATCACACAGAGTTTCTGTGCCGACAGCGTAGAAGACAAAGCAGGAAGAGCCTTTGGTCTTCCCAGTGACCGCACAAAACCTCTCTAGTGAGCGTAACGTTACAACAACATATAACTATGTTTTTTTGTCGTTGTGAAAGTACCAAGTTAAAATGATATCTCGTTTGCATTAGTATTTGAAAGCATTATTGGAATTCCATTGAAGTAGATACCTACTCAAATCATTTTTCTCAACATTAGCTTCCTCAGTTATCACTCGATCGCTCCCAACCCTTACTTTAACATCAACCACTTGAGTAGCAATAATGATCACTACTTGAAACGTACATATGTTAACGTCTACGCAGCGCCTTATCATACACTTATGATGGAGATAAATTCTTCTCGCTTGCGAGTCTCGTGTTAAGAGCAAACCCTATTCGAACTGCAAGCTGTTGCAGCGCTGAAGAAATTTGAATTAAGCGATTGTATATTCTTATGAGTCATTTTGGTATAGGTAACAGTCGCATTAGGTAACTAGCAAAGAAGTGGTTGCATAGAGAGAGTGATTGTTGCGGAGGATCTCATCAACATATTTAGATCACAAACCAACCTCTTCTGCTAGTTCAGCCACTTGCTAAACAAGAGACGAAGCTCTGGCGTATACTTTCTTTTCAGGTTTAGGAGATTCGTCGGCGGCCGCTCCCGGAAAAGCCATCATACCAGTCACAAACAATAAACAGGTTTCAATTTTGTTTTTGTTCCTAAATTCGAATTAAAAATTGGATGCTTTAAAAATGGTCATACTACTATATTAGTAGGAAAAAAAAAATTATTACACATAGCATAGTAATCACCTAAATTCTTTATCCCATAAGCATTCTAAATCAAAACTAAAATAGGAATCCTTCTGCCCGATCCGCTATATATATTTTTTTTGTTTACATAACATATTATTTTTATTCGCTTTCAGCGCTTTCAACCCCTCACAACGAATGTTTTTGCTAACGTATCTAACTTTACACCCTCTTTAAAGTCCCACAGTTTTAAGATAAAGACAGAAAACGTTTCAGTGTAGTCACTTTTTTGTGCCCTGAAGTATTTTTAACACTCAGCGGTAAGAGTGTGAACTATTTTCGTGAATTTCGATAATAATTGCTAAGTTCGGATAAGGCTAATTATGTGTCATGTGGCTTGAAATAACGTTTGCTAAAATTGTTTTGTAGATATTTTTAGATGGTTCGCTTTCACACGTAGCAGATTGTAGGTTCTCAGTAAGACACTTAAAATGCTTCACTTTTTTTCACTTGTAAAAGATAATAGAGTGATTTTACATGAGTGGTTTTGCACTGCGAGTCGAAAATAGCTCTTACAGGTAAAATTTATGCGAAGTATGACACAAGTTGGTGAGGAATTAAATTTCACAGTAACGTAACCGCTTGTTTTCAAAATTTGCAGAACACGATCGTTGCTTAAGTTAATTTTTTTACTGTTTATGAAGCTAGACAGCATTTGTGCTTAGTACCCACAATATGATTATAATACCAAGTAACTGGAACACGAATATAATATCAGCAGCATCATTGATATTCAAAAAAAGGTCAGTAATAAAAATATTTAAGTTTTAAAGACTGTATCTATATATTAAATTTTTACTTCGTTGAACAATATTTGTAGAAAACTTAATTTAAAAGTCAGAAGTACGTTTGCAAATCTTAGAATTGGAATCTAAATAGATAGATATGCATCTTTCAAAACGTTTACACAGATCCCGAGAAGCATTTTTTCAATCACTTCGTTCTGTGCTACAGATTTATAGTACTAAAATAATAAATCTACTATCTGTGCCTCACAAAGGTACTTTTTAGATTGTCATCTGTTACTTAGACCCAGAACACATTAACGCGGTGCAATAAAACACCTACGCAAAGGGTTTTATTACGGAAACAAGCGTTCCGCGAATTGTAACAGTAATAAATTTCAGTTTTTACAGTCATAAAATGTCAATCATGTGTACACCCTGCATTACTTAAACTCTCTTAACATTTGCAGTTATACAAATGGATGATAGTTGTAATTCAAACGGACTAGAGTTCAGAATACATTTTAGCGGCAGTAATAAAACGTGGATCTCATTTATCACAATTTTCAAAAGGTTTTCGTCTCAAAACCATACTGAATACCCTTATTTCTTATGCATAAGACTCAAAATTGATTACGCAGTTTGAGAACAGCATATTTTGATTTCCAAAGGGTTGTGACAAAACGTGTTTAAGCAAATCCCGCTATAAAGTTTTTCATTTTTATAAAAACGTTGGGAACAAAATTGTAATAAAATCGAAGGCACTCAAATCGATTATGTTTACGTTAAATGCTGAAAGGGTGCGATTGTAAAAACGGTAGGACGAATTTTCAAGTAGTAAATCTAAGTTTTTAACATTTAAAATTCTAATGTGACTGTAGGAACACCTTTACATTAAACTGCTTGTTGCAGCTGGTACTACTTCTTTGATAATGTACGCACATGACGTCAGTCCTGGATAGTTCGAACAAATGTGGATTCATGGATTCTGTACCAACTGTCCCTTGTCCTTGTCAACTGATACCTGATAAACTCAGCACTTTGGGTATCTGTATTAGATCCAAATAATACAGTTTCCAGATAGAAGTCCTTAAGATCAGTCTACCTCCGCAAAGAATCTCACTGCGTGATTCGACGTACTACACAAAACGTACCTGTCTACAATAAAAACGCCAACAATACCATCGTTTAGTCTCATTACCGATCAAAAAGACTGAGAGCAAAATCAAACAAAATTCTCAGTACTACCAAAAAATCTTGTAAACGTCAATAATTTTTATGGTTTCTCTACATTAAACAATGGATAGACACGGGCGAAGTATTGTTTACTTTTGTGTATTGTTTCCTTAATGTGGATGTTAATGGTGTGTCCGTCTGTGTTCTGTTTATCACAAACACTGATTTTGCGCTTAACGCGTGTAATATTATGGTGTTTGCACCCTGCTGATTAAATGTATGCGCTATAATTATGTACCGTATTAGTCTTGCTCATTGATGGAGATGCCGTTAGCTTTGAAATAAATATCTACCTAAATTGTTTTTTGGTATCTTTGTATACATTGAATAGTACTAATGTTAATGATGTAAAAGTTTGTGATATTTAGATGTTTGTTATTCATTCATGCTCTAATGGCTAAACAGATCTTGCTGAAATTAACCTGGAAGCTGTTCATGGACAAGGCTAGGTGCTATTCGCTCAGGTGCTATTCGGCTGGGTGCTCTAAATGGACTACACCGGCAAAATTGATCAACGGTGACTCGTTCTCATGTATAATATTCTGAAAGCGGAGGTACAGGTATTTTTTTAAATATTTATTCATAAAACAATATTAGCAACCAAAATTATCGAAATAACTAATATTCCCTCTAACCCCTCCAACTAAGCTAAATTGCTTGAAATGGTTGAACCCGGGACCTCTTGATCGTAAAGCCAATTCCTTAACCACTAAGCTACCGAAAGATCATTAAATGTATGATAGTATTTATATTTAGGTTTATATAGATCAATCTATCATTATTGATAGGATTATTGTATAAGCCTGATATAGCAGCCATTAGATATCCCATGACGAGAAACTTGTGTTATAGTAAAGTAAAGTAAAGTAAATTTGCTCATAAACATGGTTACAAAGATCTTAGTAGGTAAGTGTTACAACAGCACAACATGTTTAGCCGCAGTATGAGGCATGCAAATTTTTATTATTACAAAAATATTATTAATTCATTACAATGACTATTAGACATAAAATATAGATAAAAAAATATTTAGTTTCTACGCACGAATTTGTTGACATGACGTGAGATGTAGATTTGGTGACTACTGTTTCTATAGTGGCATCGGCTCACAGACTAATTCTTAATCATTGAATAGTTATGTAATAAGTAATGTAATAACACATAGTTACTCATCAATAGCACAGGAGTTGGTGAGTAAAATAAGTATTATGTGTCAATAGGCTCACATTTGGCGCTAAGTCGAGAGCCTTATATATACTTAATAGGTAACTCGAGCCCTTTTTACTTGGTTAAAGATTTTCACTGACAAGTCGCGTAATTTGAAAAGATACCTTTCTCTGGGATTTAGTATCGAATATGTGACTTGCACATGCGAAAATTGAAATAGAAAATACAATTTCTTGTATTTTTTACTACGAGTATGTCCCATACAATCCAACTCACAGCTGATGAAATTACAAACTAAAATTATTTCTGCCACGTGGCTGTTCGAGAAAATATTTTAAAAACCAAAAGTTTCCAGGAATCACCAGCCAACAAATAACGTGTATAATGTTAAAAAATCATTTTGTTCTATTCTGTGTTGCAAATAATTATTGTATTTAATATTTATTGGGTGTGGAGAAACCGCACACAATACTTTTTTTAAAAATTGTTAGTTCTTTTGTGTACTATAGAGTAAAAAACAGACCGTACCTACGTACCTATGTCAGGTATTTTAATTAAAATTATGCTCTGAACACCTTTGCTGGCTGATTGTGTAGTTAATATAATAATATAATAATTATTTTCTACAACATTCTACACAACGCTATCTAGACCCATGGCAAGCATAGCTTAACTAGCTTGTAAATACATAACAATGCAAATATATACAATGCAAATATATAACACCATAAATATACATAATATTCATGCATATAAATATTTGCACCTTGCCACAGAATAGATAATAGTACTAGACGTTGCGTAGAAGTCGAAAGTTCTACCGCTACTTCACAGAGACCGTCGAAAGTTATCAAGTGTTTATATTGCTTTAAATTTGCCAAAAGTCTCATGATCTCACACAAATTATGACACGGAATCAATTCTTTAATATATAGAATATTAAAAGGTCCTAATTATTTTGTTTATGCAATTACTTACAAAGAATTTAAATGGATTTTTTTTGGAAGAATGTCTTCACGCTTAGTTTTTTTTCCGAATTATGCTACTTATTCAATTTATTTGTTTGGTTTTAAATATTTTATTGATAGATGGGAGCATATTATTGAAAAAATAACTTTTAAGAAGTCGTCTTCGAGAAAGACTATGAAATATAAAAACAGTGCAGAAGAAATCCCATTAGCCTCTTTCAACCTTCCGAAAAACGAATTCTTGTGTTTTGTCATTTATTTATTCATCTTTTATTTACAAATTTGTTTTATGGCTCCAACAGGCGCGTGGATGGAGCACGCCACGACTGTACACCCAACCTAGATAAACATTTTTTATTTTGTATTGTCACGCAATCCTCGTCTTTTGCACAGTGTTATAAGACGCATATTTATGTGAAAATCATTCGGAATGAGGGAAGCTGTGCTGTCTACTGTACTGAAAACGGACGACAAGGCTGTAAAGTAATTGTTCTGAACAATGTCGGCGGGTGACACTGAGCATTATAGTAATTACTGTTAAAATTATATTTTTGTATGACGTGACGTAAAAACGGGATCCTATGGATATTGGACGGAACTTAAACATTTACCTCTATGTATAAAAAAAACTGTTGCATGATTGAAAATGTTTTAGTTCTCGTAACTAAATAAGAACAATAATTTTTAAGGTTTCGTTCTTCCAAGGGCCACTATTTAGTGTGATTTTAGTGGTCCGCTTGTCTAACTGTCAACATTCGTTTTCACAGAAAAGTGTAAGGTATCAAGTTGAAAACAATACCTATCAAAAAGTCTAGAGATGAGTCTTTGAAGTAACTACGTTGTTCGTCACTACAACAAAAAATACGATGATAATTTACTGCGTTGTGTTGATAGGTAATAATACTATTATTATTTTAAATTTAAGAGCCTCGCTCTTGTCTGTGGAGTAACTTCCATTCATTCCTATCCATCGCCCTATTCTTGACTTTCTGATATGACATAACGTTAACCTTCTCCTTTATTTGGTCCATATAGCTCCTCCGAGGTCTTCCTCTTCCTCTCCTACCCTCAACTTTTCCTTCCATTATATTCTTTATTAATTCATCGTGTCTCATCAGGTGTCCTATCATTTTCCCTCTCCTATTCTCTATTATTTTTAAGAGTTGTTTATTTTCTTTCACCATTTCCAGAACTTCTTCATTTGTTCTTCGTAATAATACTAATAAACCAAAATACTTAATTGATCGAATACCTACAAATCGGTAGGCTTTACGACTGCCCATCTGTTGCCTTATTTTGAAATTTAACATATGCTGTAAATACTATTTAATTTTGTTAAAGATACATTCTAGCATCTGCATTTAGGAAATTGACCTAATTACTGACAACAAAGTTAAGTTTGTGTGTTTGTATTGATATCTAATTATTTTCGTGGGAGTAGCTGTAGGTATTACGTTGTTACCAATATCTTATGTAATATCCTAAATAATTCACAAAAAAAGTTAGACATCTATCCATCATGGGCGTCCAGTCTAGTGATGAACCGAAATAAATGAATATCTGAATATATCTAATTATGCGTATTTTATATGTTGCGCCGACCCCAAATAAACTTGGGATAAGGGCAAGAGAATTATAAATGATGATGATGGTGATGATACGTAGTACCTTCGACCCTGGTGCATAATTTAGCCACAAACTCTTCTGGTTTGGTATTAGATATCTATCTATATCATAATTATGTAGGTAGGGACTTAATAATTATGCCCCTTTACAACCTGAAAACTACATTTAGCGCCCTCTAGTGAAAACCAGCTGAACTTTAAGATAACCACTGATCGTATCGCTAAATGAAAGTTCTCACACTGATTAGGATTGTTACGGAATTTAAAATCAAGAATCCTATCCTGCAGCTATCGCTTCTGTATCTCAATGCTGTAAATATTTTTCCGATTACCAGCCGATATTTTGGTAAGCCTCGGCTCAATCCAACCTCACTTCTACTGTAAGTTGGTGGTTTCCATTTAGAACTGGGAGGTCAAACGGTAGTCCTTGACGTAAAAATTGTCATATTATCAAAGTGCAAACTTTAATATGATGGTTTATAGTACTTAGAATAATTTATTAAACTGTAGTAGGTATTTAGGTATTGAAAGAGAGTTTTTTGTTTATACTACTGAGGTAGCAGAGAAGCCCACGGTCGACCTGATGGAAAGTGATTACCGTGGCCTATGGACGTGTGGACACCAGTAGAGTCACACTCGTGCTGCAGACCCTGTAAACACACAGAGTTTCTGTGCCATCAGTGTAGAAGAAAAGCAGGTATAGCCTTTGGCCTTCCCACTAACAGCACAAGAACTCTCCAGTGAGCTGTGGCTATCCTACTCACCGCCGGGAACACAACACGAGGTTATTATGTTGCATGGTAGGTAATAGTTAGGTACTTGTCTAATTGCGTTAAAAACACGCAACAATAATCCTTACGGATTAGCGTCGTTCAGTCTACAGTAAGTAGGTATTACAAGTATTACAACTGGCTTCTGTTCATATTTGATATCGAGTACCTAGTTAAATATTGTTTTGCGATAACGCAATCCTATGGATTACAAAATTTGGAAATTTGTCTCAATATTTAATTAGCAATTATACTACTTAGTTTAGTTCCATCTTCAGTGGACCAAAATCTTGTTATAATCGGGACGGAATAAACATTTGAGTTTGCATAAATTCGTATAGACCTGAAAATTGGTAGGAGTCTTCAATACATGATAATGAAGAAGTATCAAAATTAATTTATTCTTTACTCGATTTTCTTATATATGGGCCATGTCAATTTGCCTTCATCTCGCCTGATGGTAAACTGAAATCAAAGTCTCAGGAAAGAGGGTCACCATCATACACATACCATGTTAACAATGATAGCACTCAGCTTGACGGCCTCATCAAAAGAGGATTGTCGTCGCAGCACCGCGTGACACCCACCGCACCGGTCCCAATGGTGCTGCGAAAACAATCACCCCTGCCCGGCTATGCACTTCTTGCTGACCCCTGAACGCAATCCAACCGAGATTGTATTACAATGAAGGGTTTTTCGCAATCGTGCACGGTGGTACCTACCCGGCCGAAATTTGTGACAAATTTGTGCCATCAAGTTTCTACCACCATCGATTGGACTTCTGCAATTTTTATTCAAGGTCAAATTTATTAGATTCTCGCATTTTTCTCATAAACAGCAAGTGTTAACGCAAAAATATGTAGAACAAAGTTGTAGATCGTGTAATTACATACAAAATTGATCTTAACATATTATTAGTTATGCTACGCTCTATTCTGTGGTTATGCTCATTTTCCCCGAGCACACGATACTCCGGTAGTATTTTTATGAGCAATTATATATTATATTTATTTTGTACATGTTGGCTACTATTTAACTAAATCTTTATATGTATTAATTATGAGATATGGCTCCTGAAGATAACAAAGTCATGACAAGATCAAAACAGGCAGCTTTTTACTCGTAGTAACTCTACGAGTAAAAAGGCAGTCTTTATTTAATTAAATTTATATAAGGCTATTTTCTGTTTAAAATAATAAATACGCGACAGTCCGTGAATTATTATTCTTTTGCTAACTGAACTCGAGAGGATTATTCGAGTACTTTCCAGACTTCGAGCTACTGGGAGTTACTGAAGAAAAAAAACCCAACGTGGAAATTGAACCTGGGATCTCAAATTCAACAGTAACTGCCGCGCTACCAAAATGCTGCGCTACAACATTTAGTTTTTCGATGAATGTAAACCATTTTCCAGTCATTTTTCTTCCATCGTTTAACAGTGGTTAATTCTTGAACGATATATGAATCTTACTCTGCTCTCAATGTAAGACAACTTACTGGCATTACTCAAGGTATAAGATTGATCCATCTGTAAGAAGTCCTACTAACACACAACCATACTCACAGATAGCCAAGTACGTCACAAAATCCAAGTCCCACAGTTTACTCTAACATACAAGATAAACTGATACGCTATCTTTTAATGCAAGGCTCAAAAAAATTATACGATGATCATAATACTATTACAGAAAAAAACCCGAGTGAAATTCATGTTTAATAATATTTAACCTTTAAATATAAAATAACGACAGGTACGTTATATATTTTGTACTTATTTCAGTCATTTCCCACGAAGTAAAAAGTAGTTGATACTGTTGGTCAAATATTTGGGATGATAATGATATAATTTTATTGATAACGTAGGTACCTACGTGTGAATCAGTAGAAGGTATTTTAGGGAGTATGTAAACTAAGGACGAAATTAATATTAAAGTACCAATAAATTCCTTAGTATCAAATTTCGATCACCGAAGAGTTCGAAGTTTTCGTTGGGTGCTCTATATTTGTATTATTGATTTCAATAATTTTTAATCTATTCAGTTCCAAATGACTTATAGATACTGAATAATAACGCCTGCCACTCACACCTCCTTTGTTGCCAATAATTTATAGTGAAAAATTTTTATTTAATCAAAATAAAAAAGACCTGCTTCAGAAATAAGCTAAGTACATATATAAAAGTGAGAATGCCAATTTTTCATAATTCAGCAATCTAGGCTAGAAGAGGAAGTAGACAGATAGATATATATATGAAACAAAAATTGTAAATCATTTACATTTAGCTAGACATCAGTTATAGCTACAATCATACTAATATTACAAATGCGAAAGTAACTCTGTCTGTCTGTATTTTACGCTTTCACACCTTAATCACTAAACCGATTTTGATGAAATTTGGTATAGGGGTGAGTTAGACATACAATAAGTAGATAACAACATGTAGTTTAATATAAATGTAACGCATTATAATAATATAAAAAGAATTTTCGTGTTCCATTGTTAGTTACATCTCTGGATATCACAGAAATAACGCATGTATTTACTTTGTACGTAGCGTGACGATCACCTATCTTAATCATATTAGCTTTAACAGTTGACATGCTACCGAATCACTCACACGATAATGTAAGTTTCTTGGGAATTTGCCGTATCAGTCGAGTGATTGACCTAACGGGCGGCCGGCGTCAAAACGACGGCGACGCCAAAATATTAAATGTTATCAGGCCTGAGAACTTGTTTCCTAAATAGTCTTCCTGTTGCTTCAGATAATAAGAGGGGCTACACATTAAAGCAGCAAGCACACAGCAAATTGCCCGGACACGGTATATTTACGTAGCAAATGCTTTTTAATTAGAGATATCAAGAAGCAGCAAATGCTACTTTACAAGAGATATCAACAAGTAGTAAATGATTCTTAATAAGAGATATCAAAAAACAGAAAATACTTCTTAGTATGAGATGTCAAGAAGCAGCAAATGCTTATTAAAAAGATATATCAAAAAGCATGCTTTTTAACAAGAGATGTCAAATAGTAACAAATGATTCTTAATAAGAAATGTTAAGAAACAGCAAATGCTTCTTAACAAGAAATATCAAGAAGTAGCAAATATTTCTTAACAAGAGATGTCAAGAAGCAGCTTTAAGCGGGGCGTGAAAAAGCATCTGATGAGGCCGTCAAGCTGAGTGCCACCATTGTTAACATGGTACATGTATGTAAGGGTGAGCCTCTTTCCTGAGACTTTGCCTTCAGCTTACTATTAGGCGAGGTGAAGTCACATTGACGTGTCCTTTATAAAAAAAAGTATCTGTGTGTCGGTTTTACTTACACGCATTAACCACTGAAATCGGTAAATGATGAAATTTGGTACAGGGATAGACCAGAGCTTGAGAAAGGATTTTGTGGGCAAGACGTTAAAGACATTCAACTAGGGGACATTCATTCAATTTCATCAGGATATCCTCAAAAATGGTGAACTGTCATTCACCATTTTTGAGGATATCCTGATGAAATTTGGTACACAAATAGACTAGAGCTTGAGCTATTAGGCTATTGTTTGGTTGTGATAACCGACATCCACGCAAATCGATTAACAGCTAGTATTTTAAATTACATAGGTCGTAAATTAGTAACAAAAGGACACAGGTACTTGCAGCTGGATACAAAATAATATAATATTTATTAATATCATATATAACTGATTTTCCTCTTTGCTCATTTAAACAAATATACTCATTCTTCGTAATCATCATGATTCAATAGACTCTAGTCACATTTTTATTGATAAATGTACTTATCGTAGACAAAGTGACTACTGCTTATGATTGTCATATTGGTGACTTGTGAATTGTATCAAGGATATCCTGAATTAAGTTTGTACATAGTAGGTAAGTCGTGGTATTATTTTAGAGTCAAGGAAAAGAAATGTGAGCATTATAGATAAATTGAATTTATTTAAAAAGTAATCTCCGTAAGGCAAAACATGATTACGTGAACGTCGAAGAAAGTGCAAGGAAAATCCATACAAACTACCCCCAATGGCCAAATGGTGTGATATGTACTAGTTTGTAGTTTGTATTTATTGTATTATAGACTAGTGAGTTCATTGATAACTGATTGTTTAATGAACTTAGTAACTCCCGTAAAAATTGGAAAAGAAAAAAAGCAAAATAATCGGCAGCATTGCATAATAATTTCTCTCGAAATTTCCCAGTAGGAGTATCGGCCGGTTCATCATCAAAAGTAGTGTGGGAAAGTAGATCAAGCGATCTGTTTACCCAAAGATAGATTCACTACCTCAGAGATAGTAGTAAAATACTTATAATCCTCCACCAATAAGCTGTCAATCGGGTGTCTTCATATCTTGTTTGCTATATGCTTGAAACGTCACCGAACATACTGGAGATCACTGGGAAATTAGGTTCAGTAAACATTTAATAAATTCTTCAAGTATGATAGATTGGTATCATTGATGGATTGATGACCTGATGCTTAGGAAATTTTATTGAACTGATGTGCCGGCCCATTTTAAGCGCATTAGGAGTCGACTGCACTAAAAATAACGTTTGACTTTAGCTTCATGTCTAGATAGCGCTGTGCAGAGTGTCTAATAAAATGATTTGCGAAATCCAAACCAACCTTACCTGCAAGCTGGAACACCTGCTGATTGATGGACGAGGATCAAGCTCAGGGTTTCCTCTAAACATTAGGATAGCCAAACGGCAGTCGCTCCGCCAATAGTCAAACTACGCTATCACCACCCACACCGACCCCGCATTGCCCCTGCTTTTTTAAAGATGCGGCCTGTAGCCAGTGCGACTAAAAAACTTCAGAAAGTTATAGTGTAAGTTATGAATGTATTAAAATTTTTCACTGCATTACCCAAGCATTGATCAAATAATACATCAAAATCCATACTGCATTGCAGCAATAACACATTTCTATGGTAGTAACAACTGATGCCACATTTTCGATGGGAAATACACACACCGGCAGAATTAGCGGAACACAAAAAAAGGAGAGTATAACAAAGTAAAGCTCAAGTAAAGCTAACTAAACTAAGGGTTTTTAAACAAATAATAATTAAACATGAAACAACAACAACATGTTTAATAACGAGTGTTTCCCCCTCGTGCCCAGATTGAAGTTTCCATCCGTCTGGGCATGCTGCGAATGATGTTGCAAGTCAATGCTTTCTTGGGGCAACCTCTGCCATGCTTCAAATAATATGTTTCGCAGCTCGCCCAGATTGTTAGGAGATGGTATTCTTGATTTGACACTCCTCTTCAGCAAGTCCCAAACCACTCCATCACCGTAACACCAACATGGTTTAGGTATGCCTGTACTGAGCGAGCACTGTATCTATATCGAAGCATTGCAGTTAGACCAGTTGTTGGAATTATTAGGGCTCCAACTACCATTAATGTTCGTATGGCAACCGAGATCGACGGCTTACGTCGACGGCGTGCGTGCTCTCTTAGGCACGACTAGACTAATGCAAATACCCATATTCATAATATAACATAACATAAACTCACGCCTGTATCCCCGAAGGGGTAGGCAGAGGTGCTAGCACCCACATTTCGCCAGTTTATGTTTAGGTCCCAATGTAATAGGTGGCGAGCCTATTGCCATTAACCGGGCACTTAATAACCTGCGATAAATATACACATAACTTCGAAAAGCAACGAAAAGTCATTGGTGTGTGCCTTGGTAAAACCTGGAATCGAACCCGAGACCTCGTCTCAGCAGTCCATTGGCCATACCACTAGGCTGCACACAAGTATTTACACTGAGCGGGGATCGAGCCCGCACCTTCTGCGTAGCAGCCGCGCTCAATATTATGTAATTAAACTCCTCAATCGCCTCCACAGTCCACATCCGCTATTTTCGAACATTAGTGGTTTGAAGTCAATGTTACTACAAAAGTTCAAAAGGTTAATGTTATTCGTTATTATTATTTGTTACTATATTCAAAGCTACTTACTATTATTCAAATTGCATTGTATCAAAATCACAGCTCGTCACAGGGGCTAAACAGACGTACCGTTATCAGTTATCGTATCAATGTGTTGCGATATCACCGCCCGCAGTGAACAGCACAGATACGGTTCTAATTAGCAGATAGACAAGGATCTGATAATTGGGAGTTTTGTATTAACAGAATAAATAAACATATGTATGCTCCATCACCCGCGGCTGGACAACTGACAAAAAAATAACTAGGTAACTTTTTCATGATAATTATTGTCAGAAGTTTAGAGCGTCTTCACATTGTCCGATCTCTGATATCCGACATCCGATATCGGAGGAATTAAAATTTATGACATACCTATGTATCTCTCTTTCACATTGTCCGGCCTGATATCGGTTATCGGAGCCATCACCACTGTTTTGGCCCAATATCGGATCACAAAGAGACTAAAACAGCGAGTGCAAGCAATTTTTGACCTTAATGCCATCATATTCTTAGTGTGTTAATTGATGACGCTGATCATGACTATAAGAAAAAAACTCGATACCATGTCGTGCAGATAAGGTCGAAAATTGCTTGCACTTTTTTTCATTTTTTTTCATCCCTAATTAGTCTGTGCTTTCGAGCAAATAGCCGTATCGGGCCGATTTTATCGGATAAATGTGAAAACAGCACAAGGTGTCGGCTATCGGTTTCCGACACCGATATCGGATATCGGATGGATGTGAAAACACTTCAGTTTGTAACAATAGCGTTAAAGGCTATTGTTACACATTGAAATAATCATTGATTCCAACGTTCCACTTGCTGTTCAGCGGCGGTGGTCAGGGGGAGACAATGACTTGTGCTTACTGAAAAGCATCTGAAAAATCGGGATCAGTGTAAATATTAAAAAAAAAATCCCCGGGCACCCGGACTCCAAACTGGACTAACGCGAAGATGAGGAGATCAGATGTGAGGAGTCGTGATGAGATGAGATGACATAAGATGACAATCTTGCTTAATGTTCTTCTCTTTTTGGCCCACCTTATGGAAAGTGGTAACACGGCCTAAGAACGTGTACAATACCAGATGCGTAACACTCTGCTGAACGTGCAAGAGAGTTTCCTCACGATGTTTTTCTGACCAACATGGAATTATGGAAGTTGTAGGAGGGGATCGCAACTTAAATGATTAGTTGAGACGCAGATCTGACTAGCAAATTTCCAAGTCATTTCTATGGATAAAATATAATTCAATATCATCAAAGGCAACAATTTCATGTCACGGTACCTTCTTACGTAGATTTATTTCTCAGATATCTAACAGCATTTCCACAAGCGAAAGATGGCTGGCGGCTACCAAAACTCATTCACCGGTACAAAATTGAGTTAAACCCTCCCTCGGGAACCTCGCTTTGCAGATAAACCAATCAGTTTCAAACGTTGTACCCCTTATTGTCATAAATCCTCTATAAATGAAAATAAATATAAACCTTGTCCTCGTGAAGTGAGGGTTGATTTTCACTCACCGCTAAAAATTATATTTAGGAAAAGCGCTAAAATAATCTACAAACAACTTTGAGCTTGCGCATAATAGATTTAAGGTTGAATTTTGAAGCAAGTGGCCATTACTTAAAAGCTAGGTAGTTATCAACGGTTACCTTTGAAGTGGCGCTTCTGCATGCAAATTTTTAGGGGATGGTCGATGGGAGGATTGTCAATTTATTTTGAAAAAATGGCTGTAGATTGGATAGCGAAATAAGTCCATGCTCATACATAATTAATGTGCAAATAACACAATAATATAGGTATTTATAATAACAACTAAGGGTAAATTTTACCAATGCCAAAAAAAAATAAGAATTGGTAAAATCTAGCTGAAATAGTACAAGGACATAAATATAGTTTAGCGCCATCTATTGCTATATTCTTGTATTTTCTAAAAATTAATGAACTAGTATAGAACAATATTGGATTCAGGTTAGAAGTTCTTATCCAATTCGCTAGATGGCACGGTAAAGGTATTAAATTATATCGTTTTAAATTATTTAAATTATACTGTCATTTTGCAAAATAATTTCGTACAAATGAAAAGTAGGTATAATATGATCGAGTAATACTAGTTAGGTACCTACTTTATTATTACTTATCTATAGACTTATAATTTTATTCCATCGATAATTAGTGATCACATAATTAATTGTTAGTCACAAGTGCCTATGAAGAGATAATAATTTAATTTTTTTTTTGCGGGAAGAAATGATCTGTGGTTCAAATTATTTTACCCTTTCAATAATTTTTGTTAACAGCGCCACCTATAATTTATATGTTGCACTAAGATTAAACATTATTGATTAGTTGAGCCGTAGTAATTTATAATGCCGCTAGATGTCTCTTAGACAACAACGCCACCTATATATTCCTTAGTGTACTTTACAACGAAGCTATCGATTACTAACCCAAATAATATTTTAAATCGCTATAGATGTCGCAGTGTAATGTTTTAAATGCATATAAAAATATTTTCATTTACTTTGGATTCAACGCAAACGCTGATACCATTTTAGTAGCAGGGTGTCTGAGTAGTGTTCGCCATAAATAAAATAATGACACCTACTTTTATTAGCAAGTGCAGAATGGATCGTTACAATGTCGACCGCGTTATTGGTATGTATTGGTCGATTTTATTTGTTTGACTAACCCGGCGGCGACGACCGGCTTTCATTAGACACATCACACCGAACGCGATAAATCGTCCGGCTCCTCAGTTTCGGGGTGTCAGTTTAGGGATAGAATAAGAGGTAATCATAACGTGTAGATTTTGTAGCTAGGTAGTTAGGTACCTACCACCTACCTACCTAAAAACATAGATAGGTAGGTACTTTTCTCTTGTCTTTCATTTCCGCATCAATCTCCAAACCTTAATTCTCTCTATGAGCGGGCCTAGGGATAACAGATTTTTTATAGGTACCTTCGAAGTTGATGATTACAACTACTAACACGATTTTTGATGTGGCACGACGGGATAATGATGATGACTGAACGGAAACTCAGATACTGAACAATACAGAACTCTATAAGTATATAGACAGTAAAAAGGGCTCTTATAGTAATTAATTACGTATCTATTAGCACACATTTTATAAACAGTTTTTGTTAAAAAAAAAAACTAAGTAATTTCGTATTGTGTAATTATTATGTCACTCAGGTACTCCCCCTCTCGAGGTAACATTAAGCAAACAGTTATAAATCACTCAAATTTATGAGTTGACCATGCCCAATGTCATGATCTCTACGCATATTATCGCCGCGCATATTTAATTTTGTTTTTAATGAATGAGATGAAAGCCAAAAATACATGTGCCTATTTAGTTTCGACACTTCTAAAGTACTTACATGTAAGTTGCTATTATGTGCTACACGGTTCAAGACTGAGTCAATCAAGCTGTTGATTAATGCTGCTAGCTGGTATGTACAACTGCTGATTAATGGACAGGCAGGCATAATGGATGGAATGGCAGGTTTTCCTCCTGTGGTTGCAGGGTCCGACTGTAGTCGGTCAAGTAAAATGAACCAAATGATGGAAATGAGAATTAGGAGAACGCTTCAAAGTGCAAGCTTTGAAAGTAACTGATCATGATTTGTATTAATACAGATCATATAAGAGCTAGCAACGTTTTCAAGAGTGGATTTCAGGTCGGCCAGTTTTTAGATATGTTAGGTATGTCACACACTCTTCCGGACGCCATACAGGCAGTCTTGCGGGGAGTAGTGATTGCGTACGTAAGTGCGCATTAATTGTATTTGTATGGGTAAAAATTATTTTATTCACATCATGCATCATTTTGATACACTTCCAGGTTACCGACTGAGCTGGAATTTTGCATACATTTGTAAATCACGTGACAATGCAATATTATGATGACATTGTGATAATACGATTATGATAGTAATAAAACGACGCAACCCCATTGAGTCTTGGCAAGTTAGTACTTTATTTTAAAATGGTTACCAGGGTTTGATCCGATGTTAGAGCTAGAAGGTGGTCATAGGAACTCAGTATAAAGATAATAAATCTTCAACAGTCCTAATCTTCAAACGAGCCGAGAACGTACTCGATGGGGTAATGCATCTGATGGGCATAGAGCCAACGCCCGAGTGCCATCACTGCGACGTGAGGGTGGACTCGGCTGCACACGCTCACCGAGTGTCCGGCGTTTGAAACGCCGAGGCGGGAGCTTGTGACGGCCCTGGGGGTGAGAGTGCTCACGCTCTCCACCCTGCTCGCGGCGATGGTCCGCTGCGCGGATGCGTGGGCGGCCAGCGCATCCTTCTGCGAGCAGGTCACGCTCGTGAAGGAGACAGCAGAGCGGGCGCGGCGCAGCGAGCGAGAAAGACTCGCGGACATCGCTGGCCGCGTTCGAAGGCGGCTCGGGCGTCGGAGGGCGCAAACCGACCTCCGCCCCCCATGAGCGCGGGCCTGAGGATGACGGGTGGACCCGCTCGTCACCCTAGCAGAAGCAGGCCACGGCGGCGGCGCGCATAGTAGGACGCTGTGCCCCCCCCCCCCCCCTATACCGGGGGCGAGTCGGGGACCGCGTGGTCCCCCCTCCCGAGGAGAGCCAGACCAAGAGGAATGACCCTGAGTCAGCCGGGGTGCGAGGGATATGTCACGAGGACATATCCCTCGCACCCTCGACCCACAGACGGCGTGCGGTTTAGTCGGTTCGAGTCCGACATAACCTCCCTCTTCGGCTACGAAGGGGGGAGAGTGGGGGGGCTCTCGATGGGGTAATTTCGTTTAATTATTGAGCACATTTGGCCTTCTTTCAGCTCCATCATCAGACCCTGGTTACTATTTAGCACCAAAGCACTTGTTAAGACGAATCAAACGAGCTGAAACTCGATGGAGTTGCGTCGTTTCCTATGACCACAATATGATGCATACTGACGAACGCAACTATTACCGCCAACCAGACCACCTGTATTGTCCAGGAGAGTGAGAAATATAACATATCTGAAAACTGAGCGACTTGAAATGCACTTTTTCCGAGCAGCAAATGAGTACTGGCTATTTAAGGATGTGTATACTACAACAAGAATATTGTCAGATCTGGTAGTAAAATTATTTTCTTGGACACGAAAATCTACAATAAACGTATAGGTTCTGTACCAATAAGTTTCTTTTTTCAAAAGAACTCTCAAATTTCGTTACCTCCTATAAAAGCACTCCACGATTTTATGCAAAATTACTATACTTTATATCAAGAAAAGTCACAATTATAATCAACACCATTTTATATCACCACTAAACTAACAGCTATTCAAATAGATTATCTAGGCACATAATTTTGTGGAACACATTCCGTTTGCCCAATTTAATTTATCTGTGTTGTCAGTCAATTTCCAAGGCGAGGCTACTTAATCAGATTCATTACACACGGCTCGTGTCAGCAAACACACAGGAATCGGTGTTTACACAAACCGCGTTTATTGCGGAATCGACGGGGACAGTGATTTTGGCCTTCAATGTACGTGCTAATATTATGGTGGAAATGTATAAATCGATGCGCTAATGTATGTGTGTGTAGTGCAGTTAATGAAATGAGGTAATTATATTTTACGTTAATAGGAGTGTGATAAAAAAGATTAAGACTAGGTTCTCAAAATACCACTCGAGTGTTTGCAGTCGATGATTAATTGATTTATGCATTATCTAAAAATACGTTGTGAAAAATGAAGGTCTGAACCGTGACAGTTCCAGGCTGATATACGTTTTTTCGCGGCGGTTCTGTCAGACTCTAACCGGCGTAAACCACGCGACGCTTCGTGTCTTTAGATGCCAGGGTGTTAGATTGCTTAAAGTGTTTCCCTCGCACCCCGATAAACCCAAGGCCATCTTCGGTTTTGAGATGTCCCCCTAGGATCAAGTATCACCATGAATAGACGAAGAAAGTACATTTTCTCATATCTTTCAGTAACAATATACTGCATTTCGTATGGTTCCAGATAGTTTTTAACACTTCAGAAAGTTTCTCAAGAATTACTTCTCTTTTTTCTCAGTTATTCAGATCCTCCTCTAGACTTAAGAAATGATACCTCTTCTCAACCTACCTTCACTGAAATTCATCGGCCGTATTGTAGTTTGACTAAAAGAAGATTCCAACTGAGTTAGCAAAACGCTCGGAGGACGATAAGTACTTACCTTAACCTATCATTTTCCAATAGTAAACTATTTGATGGCATTCCTTCGTAGCTTATGTTCATTGTACCTACCTACCATCATACCTTGCCGATGTAATTTGTAAATAGTCGTTGTAATCACTGGCAATTAAAAAGGAATAACCGTTAGCGTTTATTGCCACATTCTTCTCTCACAAGTTTTACTTATTGCCTTGCAAATCCTAGTTACTATCCGACTCCAACTAATATTTTAAAATTTGAAAGTTGGTGAAGATATTTAGATGTTGGTATTCATTCGCTCAGAATCGCGGAATGGTCTGAAATTTAGTAAAGGTGGTGATTACAGTACAGCAGTCACTTCACGGTAAATATCGAAGTTCAGCGAAATCCGCAAGTTAGGTAAAAGCGGACCCTAGACTCCAAGTTGAAAGCTTCGCATACGACTGGGATTAACGCTAGGAGGAAGAAGAAGAAGAGTGTACTAATAAAGTGTTATTCTATTCTATACTATTCTATTCTATTCTATTCTATTCTATTCTACAGTTTGGTGTAATATGTATACCTACTGATATATGAAAATGTTAGTACTGACTCACTCAAGTCGTAACCACGGGTACTACTACGCACCCGAAACATCGGCAGAATTAAGTTTTAAAAAATCTGATCGCGATAACTCCTGCACTTACAAATACTATAATTTTACACCGCGATAGTTTATAAATAACACGTGAAAATGTATATTTTCATTACCCTGAATCATCATCATTACGAAGATGTATTTTGCTGATTGCATCGGAAGCAGAGTTGAACATAGAGCTCAAGGTCCACCTACTGGCTTTTTCTCTTCTACTTCGCACGGTCTTAGGCCTCCATAGCGGTGAGACCACTGGCATGCGTGTCACCCTCTACGACTTCAAGCTAGGATTTCATGAAAATGCCCTTCAACTCAGGAGCCGGCGAGGATGCCCTGGATATTTCTGTTTAATCCCACAATTATGAATAATAATATATATCTTAATAATCCATATTCTAGAATGCACATCAATTACAAGCTGATTAACCCACTTACTTCGTTCTAGATAGCACTCTGTAGAATATATAACAGAAATTTCGTTCCAATCCAGAATGTGCTTCATCTCGAAAACATATAGATACCTAAACAAGTAAAATATCTACAAGGGTGACCGTAAACAGATACCCCACACCTATAAGTCAGTAATCACCCCTCACCCTCAGCGTGGTGTGTATAGAGTAGGCGTGTCGCAGCGGGGGTTGTCGCGCATGCTCTGTAATCACACGATATCAAGATGGCCGATTGATGGATAGAGCTGACAAGGTCACGGGACAATAATAGAAAGATGATAAACGTTTTGTGAGCTTTGTGTCGTTAGGAAGGGCTTATTTTGTATGAGGTGTTTTTTGTTCATGTTTGAGTCAGTGCATTCAACGAGCAGGCGGTCGTACCTAAATGGCTACATAGGAGTCTGGTGTTGTACGTTTGATTTCCATATCGAACAATTTACGTGGTTTACCTGCAGAAAAATTTCGTCTGCTAACGTTTTTATGGATTGGACAACCGTGTGACCTTCCATCCCCGAGAGTGAGAGATAATTAGGAATTCCCATGAATAGTGTAGCCTTCTGATATGTGAAAGTATTTTCTTCATCGAATCAGTACTTACAAAGATTACCCTCAGATATAAATAGAAATATATATTTTTTGTTTTTTTAAAAAGAATATTAGCAACCTAAATATTGTAATATTGGGTGAATAGATATAGGTATTGGATGAAAAATGGGTACGTAACTTTTCTTGTCCCACTTGTGCAGTGAGGCAAAGTGGAACGTTAATAAAATACATATTATATTTACCTCACTAATTTGTTTTATTCAAATTTGATGGTCAAGAATTTCATACGCTTTTCCATATCCTTAATGTAAAAACATGATGTAAAGCGTCGGTACCTTAGTGGTTAAGAAGTCGGCCTAACGATCGAGAGGTCCCGGGCTCGAATCCTGGCCATTACACTACCGACGTGATTCCACTGTTGAAGGAGGGGTTAGAGGGAATATTATATATTATAATATGTATAATATTCTTTTTAAGGCATAAAATTAATATTACGGTAAGAGGTTTCTTTCATTACAAAACAAAAATAAATATAAATTACATATGTACACAAAAGTACGTGCTCGCCTAATCTTCGTCTTTATAAGTCACATTCCATCATAAGCCAACTTCTATACCAGTTTTATGATTAAAGGTCTAAAATTTTGTTTAATGCCCTGTATAGGATTTCAAAAACGCTTAAGTATGCGCTCTCCGTACTCTCAGCGAATCTCAAAGTTTTTAAGAGACATTATTTATAATGTTCTAACAGGCTCGGTAGTAGACGCCTTCTGCCTGGAAAGCAGTGTTTAGCTCTGAAGCAGGATCCGGGAGCAGCATCCGGGAGATTCAATTGCATTTTAAAACCATACAGGAACCTATTGAAATTCACGGAAAATTAACATGTAAATCCGTTCAAAGGTTTGGGGAAGTTTAGAATTATTTAAAAGTAGGTACGGTTGTTGAATGACGGATGAGGTTCTGTTGCAGACTCTACCGTCGATGTTGAGTAATGTTTAGACGGCAGGCATTTCTAAAAAAGCCGACATAAGGTAAAAGCACCAATGGTGGACACTGACCCAATAGTAGACACTTTATAAAAAAACCTTTATATTTTTTTTTTTTTAGAAAAGCAACTAAGTATTTGGTATACATACCTATTTACTTAAAAGACGCCTAATGGCATAAATAAGACAAGTTAAAAAAATCACAACACAGTCGTAAGTCAATTTTGAATTAGAGACAGTTGTTTCTTAAGATTTTAGTTAACGGTACTGATTTTTTATTTATTAATAATAATTATCAATCATGCATGAATGATATAAATAAATAAATTGATGACATCTTGTTCTTACGACAAAGTGTATAATAATTGCATTTAAAGTTAAAATATGTTAGTTTGTAGCGATTTAATCTGCAAAAGTTATTGTCTAAATGTTGTTGTAAACGCTAAAAAAGACGTTCTTTAAAAAAAAATCTAATTTTGTAGAGTGAAGTTTGATTTTTCCTTAAAGTGTCGGCTATTGGTGCTTTTATTTTACCAATAAACAACAGTATACGGACTCTGGCATCCAAGTTCATTAGAAATTATATACTAATTCAGCGTCCACTACAGTTGAGTACCACAGCTCGAACACAATACCATCGACCGGCCGCCCAGTCTGCTGTGACAAAAAAAAAACTTTCCTCTCTGGCCGTCAGACGACGAGTGACTTACCGGCCATTTGTTTTTTTAGGCTGCCCGCGCACGATAAAGTATTTTTTGTGGCAGTAGCTCTGTAGGGCTGCAACTATATCGATAATTTTTATAATCAGTTGAAGAAGGGTTAATAAAATTATCGATATAAAATATTGCATTGAATGTCACATGTGGTTACGAATTAGATAGAGAGTTCAGCTTGAGAAATGTGAGCATGCGTTTTTATATGTTATATTTATATATGGTTGTTAATTTGACTGCACTCAAGATTATTATAATAGTCCAAAAATCCAGTTTTTTTGGTTCTGCGACATAAAATATAAGAGTTATTGAACAATGATTCAAGAAGTGAAATAAGGATCACTTAGATTCAAGAAACTAAACAAGTACTGAACAACAAAATATTAAACTAAAAATTAAAAATAATTGTTACTGTATTTGAGATTAGAAACATTTAATATATTCATAAATATTATATAATATTGCGTGGGGTGCTTACAATAATCATCATCAAGCATGCCACGCTTTTTAACAGGATCACGTTTTTGACAGTTATGGTAACGTGTTAGTAATCAAATCACTGACAGGAATTATGTTGTTGG
This sequence comes from Eilema caniola, assembly GCA_949126895.1. NCBI lineage: Eukaryota > Metazoa > Arthropoda > Insecta > Lepidoptera > Erebidae > Eilema > Eilema caniola. The sequence goes on from OX421477.1 coordinate 16,423,994, forward strand.
TGTCAAGTTTCTTTTTCATATCCATAACGAAAAATTGTTCCTACATTTTGAAGAAACCTGAATCTGACTTATTTAAGAGAGCGTATTGTACAAGCGTATTGTCATACTTCTTCACTAGTGAAGTTTATACATTATACTGTGTGAATAACGATGTAAAAGTTATGAGCGAAGAGTAATTACTAATTCCAATGGCAACTCTATTTGCTGTAATATATCGGTACAAAACCGGTTTTTGAAGCAATTCTCAGATACAAAACAAATACTTAGACGTTATATCTACGCCATTCAATCATTTGTTTTAAGTAACAACACTGTTAGAACAAATATAATCAATAATATAACACGACAACTTGACAGTTATCGATATTTCAAGATCAGACCTGTCGATACACTATCTTGACTTATTCTTTTTGGTACGCACTATGCCATTGTTTGTGAACAGAGACAGATAATGTAACACAACTTGAGGAAAGACAGAGATAAAGCTACTCTCAAAATCAAAGAAAAGATGCAGTTAATTTTCATTTCATTAGAATACAATGAGAGTTTTTCTTGGTTAATTTGACTTTTTTAGCATGAGTAATGAGAAACAATAATAACTATCTTATTTGGAATTGATAATTAAGTTTTTAATAGATATTTGATATAGCAACAACGATGTAAATTATTTCTTGCTCACGGATTTTTGGTCATTGAAATCTATAGAGGTCAAATGTGTTTGTGATTTCCCATTCTAAGATATAGTAAAAGAAAAATGGTTTTCTCAACTTATATTGTAGTTAAAAAAGTTCTATTCACTGGTAAGAAAATACATTAGTTCTCACTTAGTAAGATATTTCTTAAACTTGGTTAAATTTGAAATATCGGTGGAATTAGTGAGGAAATAAATGCTCAGTAGCTCGATGGAAACTTCGTCCAGAAAAATTAAGACTGTAACTAGCGAGAGCTATCTGAAAGCAAGATACTGATACAAATCACAATGACAATCACTTCATTCGTTACTTTAAGTGGCATATCATGGCAAATCCCTCTTCTACAGTCTATTGGAATTAAGTTCTAGAGGTATTTTTAATTTTTAAATAAGTATAATATAACATTGATTACATTATTATTATGTTTATATACTTACCTATTTTACATTGACAAATAATCATAAACAAAAGTTCCCCCTATAAAACACAAAATAATCAGCAAGCGTGATGAGTTCGGTAAACTATAAAAGCATTTCCAAATCAGGTGCGGTACAGAATCATTAATGCGTGAATCTGACTCGTATTTACTTTTTGTCTTTTAAAAATTGGGTTGCAGCTACTTACTGGGTTACGCAAATACATCATTTGAAAACGCACTTAACGCACCGTGTTGGGGCAGCCATTTAAACATTAGTAAGTTAATTTTTAACAATCTTGTTTTGCTCTTATCTATATTACCTAATAGTTTTTAAGCTGCGCCCTCGTTAATTATATATTTAGATTCAAAAATAATACTTAATGAGCTTAGGTTTAGCAGTCGAGAAAACGACCTAATGATCGTGAGATCACGGGTTCGTATCACGGCCATCACATTACTGACAAAGTGAACCCACTCCTAACTCACTCAAGGTTAGGGGGAATACTAGTAGGTGATTTCGGTTGTTTCGGTCATTACAGTTACTATAATCCGCACGCTGAATGATGATCTCTATGACAGTTCGTTAGCGCTTAACATTGTACTGACGTGCTATCACATCAAATCCTTTAGAGGTCCATTAAAAAGACGAAAAAATCATAATTGTGTACAATTGTAAATTATAAAAATGAATATTAAGAGATTATTACGTAATGTTCGGAAATAATAGAAAAAAACTCAATGCAAATGTACATGGTACGTGCTGCAAAAGTTACGTCGTCAAGCTGTTATCGACTAAGAAGGGATACATCGATAAACAAAATATCGATAATTTGTTGGAAATATAAAACAAATGCTTTGAGTTTGTATTTTATTTATATCAATCTGAATCTGATACAGGGTCAATCGGATCTTCAAAATCTGAGTCTGAACTGCAGCTATCCGTGACGTTTATTATTAACGGTTGGTCAATAATATTGTCGTATTGTACATCTCGATCCCAGTCTTGTAAGCAAATTTTCTTCATTCTTTCGACCACTTTTCGCCAATCGTCAGCTGTCACTTGAGCGCAAGCTTCTTCCAATAAAACCATCATTTTATTTGCCGTGAATGGCGGAGTTGTGTTATGCCTAGCTGCATGACCTGAAAATATTTGTACATTTAGTAATTATTTTTAGAAATATATGCATATACATAATATTATATAAATAAAAAATATAGATACCTTTGATCTGCGCCCATATCAACTCGATTGCATTATATTGGCAGTGATAGGGCGGTAACCGAAACCGAACCGGTAAAACAGCGAAAACAGAAACAAAACTCAGCTAACAAAGAAAGACGTGGCGCATACAAGGCGTTAGAGCACTCGTATGACGCAATGTGATGCGGTGTGACAAGAAGACAAAACAGACTGACAAGACATGACATGACTGAATTAAAAAAATACGGTAGGTCTATGGCCTCCTTTTAAATACTTTTCCATGTAATCCATAATTGCCAGCTAATTATGAATTCTTTAAAATTCAATTCAAAAAGAATTTTAAATTCTTTAAATTATGCAATTTGAATAAAAATTAAAGTATAGTTAAATAAAATATAATATAATAAGGCTGTTACTTTTTTATCTAGTGTTTTATGTCCATCAATGCGCGTAGTCTTTTTTTCAAAATAAATAAATATTGCTTATTATGTTGAATGACCTGGCTGAATGACATGACATTTGCCTGAAAAAGCAGTATTTTATCGAAATTGTTTCGCATAACTAATACAACTGTCAGTTGAAACGTCACAGGGATCATCATTCGGCGTGCGGAGTATAGTATGGATATCAATATTAAAATTCTAAAACAGAAAATACCATAGGTACAAGATGGTGGCAGATTTTCTTAGGTACAATCAAAATTTAAACATAATTATTTCAGTCTCATAGATTGCTTTACTTCAGAATATGTTATCACTATCTTGAGGAAGTTTGATAGCAGCCGCGCATCCGGTTAACCTATAGGAGTGGATAAGAAAACATTGCTCAATATTACTTTCATTGTAGATAAGAACGCATTAGTAATTGAACTACCAGTACCTTTACGGATAGGCAACAACAAGGGGATTCATAGGACCGTGACCATTTACTGTTTGTCTATCAGTCGAACGGAAGACGTATTAGTCTTATGTATTATCAAATTAGTAACAGGCTAAAAGTGATACCCTGTGACAAATTTGATGAATTTTTGAATAAGAGCAGATTCGATCCCCGCTCAGTGCAAATATTTGTATGTATGAATATGGGTATTTACATATGGGGATTTGTACGGTCAGAGACCTAACACCTTTTAAATGAAATAAGATCTTTACTGGGATGACTACTAGTGAGTACCGTGCCGAGGTTTCCTTGATTGAAACAGATGTGTTCAGAATGACGCATTTATTGGCACTCTTTTAAAGTACATAATTATGTAGGTAATAAAATGAATATGATGCGACACGGCCGGTGCTAGCGCAGCACAAAAGCTACGCTAGCGAAATGTTCGGGTTTGCCCGTACAGTATTGTCTTGCTGCAATGCTTCGATATCGCCTTTGGGTTGTGGAGTTCAGATAGCAGTCGCTTCACAGAAAATATCGAAGTTCCGCCGAATCCGCAAGTAGACTCGGTAAAGCGGATTTCAGACTCCAAGCTTAAAAGCTTCGGTTACAACTGGGAGTAACGCTAAAAGGAAGAAGAATGATAATAGCGTTAATAATTCTAGTAATAATAATTCTATTTGTGACTAATTTCGGCCGGGTGGATACCACCGTGCACGATTGCGAAAAAACATCCATAGTAATCCAATCTCGGTTGGATTGCGGAGTCAGCAAGTGCACAGCCGGGCGGAGGGGATTGTGGTCGCAGCACTAGTGGGATCGGTGTGGGTATCACGCGGTACTGCGACGACAATCCTCTTTTGATGAGGCCGTCAAGCTGAGTGTCGCCATTGTTAACATGGTATGTGTATGTAATGGTAACCCTCTTTCCTGAGACTATGCCTTCAGCTTACTATCAGGCGAAGTGAAGTCAAATTTCAAGCGTCCGTAGCTTAGTGGTTAAGGAGTCGGCCTCACGATCGAGAGGTCCCGGGTTCGAATCCTGGCCATTACACTACCGACGTGACCCACTCCTAGAACAATACTACTACAATAGCTGAACTTACAATAAGGGTATGTTTACAGGTAGGTAGGTACTGACGACTAAAGACTAAAAATTCCTAAAGGTCATCATATTTTCATTCCCGAAAGAATTTACTGTCACAGGAGGTAGGAGACGACAGTATTTCTCACTATTGTAGTACCGATACTGAAGTATTGAAGGGTTACTAGAGTTCCTTGGGCAAAGAAATACATGTAACTGACAGTTTACTGATAAAATTTGAATCATGCCTCTGGTGGTGAAAGCCTTAGTACCAAAATAACCTTATTACGAATTACCTATTCTAAATGGGCCCCCTAAGTATGACTAAAAAGAAAATCAATAAAGTGTTTTGGCTTTTAAGAGTAACACACGCTTTGCAAACTGTGTAAAACATTCTTATTTTGAATACTATAACTAAAACTTGGCTCTGCTCACGTTAGCTTTGGAACGACAGCAACCAAAGATCGTAAATTGTTACGGGGTATGTAGTGGTCTTTCGCGATTTCAAATTTTTGTGTCCTACAACCGGTCTTGTGGTATACATTGGAGTCATTTACTACTGATAGTAAATTACTTAGTAAGTGACAGCCTCCGTGGCGTAGCGGTAGTGCACCGATACGCAGGAGCCGCGGGTTCGATCCCCGCTCAATGCAAATATTCGTATGCATGAATATGGGTATTTGCATTGGTCTGGTCGTGCCTCGGAGAGCACGTTAAGCCGTCGGCCCCGGTTGCCATACAAACATCTATGGCAGTCGTTGCGGGTAGTTGGAGCCCTCAAAAGTCCAACAACTGGTCTCATTGCAATGCTTCGATATCGTCTTTGGGTTGTGGAGGTTATATGGCAGTCGCTTCACGGAAAATGTCGAAGTTTAGCCAAATCCGCAGTTAGACTGGTAAAAGCGGACCCCAGACTCCAAGCTGATAGCTTCGGATGCGACTGGGATTAACGCATGAAGAAGAAGAAGTAAATTAGGTACTTAGTAGTTCCTAAATTGTGGGGTACTGCTCTTACAACTTTCGAAGATAATAATAAAAGTATACACAGCTCATTTAGCAAGTTAAGTATATCTCGTAATGTTGATCCAAAATAGGAAACCAAGACTCATCCAACAACATAAAACTAATTGCATTTATAACTTTTGAAGTTTTAATCAAGTTTTATGATTTGTACCGAATGCACCTAATAATCTGTATAGTCGGATCATTGAACGTTGGCCGTTGCAAGCTAATTATAATATCTACCGTGTATTTCTATTTTGATTTTGTTGTAATTGTTGTTGTCTAGTAAGTATGATATAAGATGTTGCCTTTATTTAATTTTTAACTACAGAAACACTTTCCTTTTTCGGGGCCCCGCAGATCTTGATGGGACTTCTCCACCAAGATCTGTGGGCCTATGGCATTCTCACCTGCCAATCGGTACAGCTGCTAGATAGCAAATAAAGCTTCAACGCTTTAGTCTGTTTTAGGGATCAGTCACTCCCATACAAGCCGAAATAAGTAAAATCAAAGATGGATAGGAGAATGAGTAGGAAAACGAACCCCTGACTGTTAGGTGCATCTGAAAATGTCACCAGGATTAGCGTTGATGATGATGCTGTTGAATAGTATTTCATTAAGTTTTATATCTAAAACACAAACAGAGAGATTATTTTTACAGAAGAATACTCTGTCAAAGAACTATATTTAGGCTAATTGCAAGTGGTTAATCTACAATAAATGGCTTAGTATGAAGATTATTATTATTATGCAGTACATGTCGGTTACACAGTCTGGTTAAAAAAGAAATTAAGGTACATTTTAAAGAAAATCCTCAGGCTTACAGAAATTCAATATAGGTATACACAAAACAACGAACGATAAAATTATTTTGTACAATAACTTATTTCAGATATGAACTTTACTATACTAAAAACTTCGAAATGTATTGTCAAAACAAATATTTTAAGAGCATCAACGACCAATACACATCTTCCTATCTATAGTGCTGCAGTCTCCACTTGCGTTGGGATCCAGGCCACAAACCAGTTTGGTTCCTTTATGCCACAGACCGCCTGTACTGCAGCTGCGTACGACCACCACACTTGCGACTAGCCCCGAGACATTTCTAATACCATACCCCCTGTTCACCGTTTCCTTAAATAAATGTTTCTTTCTTTGTTTGTCTGATTGCGATGTGACTTCACAAAAGTGGTTGTTACCAATGGTTGTTACTGTTTCCGTTAAGGTGTCCAGCATAAAATTGTAGAAGTAAAGGTGTACTGAATACTAGGCCGATTATTTTAAGTATAGTCCTATAATAAATTAGTTACAGACAAAACTAGTTTTAATTTTGAAATTATAACAAAAAGTCGAAGATAGAATTATTATTATAGTTATATTAATGTTGACTTTCTAATTTTTTTCGTTAAATTTTAAGGTAATACTGAAAACATTATTAAAATAGTTATCATAGTACTCACTGAAAACAATATTCATTTGCTGTTTTATCTAAACGTAACATAAATGTATTTGATTCATTTTGTCCTTGGTTTACGTAATGTTTACAACTCACTGAATAAGGAAAAAACTACATTAGTACTAATTATGCCCGGTACTATTTTCATGGTAGGTACGCCTGATAAAGCGAAACTGACATTTTATTAACTAATTAGGTGGAAGACAAACTCAGCCTACCTGATGGAAACAGGCGTCACTCACGCTGCTGACCCTGTAAGTACCTTCTGATGACCTTCTTGAAAAACTTCATATTAAAGTCGCTTGGAAAAACACAGTAGAGAGATCAATTCAAGTTCCTCTCATATTATGTCACTATATATTACAGATACAATTTGGGAGAAAATAGTGAATAAAGTAAAATCAAACATGTGACACCAAAATTTAAAAATCTTATTTTTGTACTATCAGTCGCACTTTTAAAATCTATGAAATGTATTTTGAAGAAAATTATGACATGATTTAAGATAAAGCATGGTCATCCTACACAACGTATACACATATGAACTAATATAATGAATCGAAACAGGCCATTTTCTCGAGCTAGCTTTAATGATAAACCAAGCCGGCAGTCGGTTATAACGCCAATAAAATTATACTATCTACTCCCTGCATGCATAGGTATTTTACACACATATTTTGATATACAAGTCAAAATGAATTACAGTCTTCTTCATCCTAGCGTTAATCTCTGTTTCTACCAGTCCAACTGCGGATTTGGCTAAACTTCGACATTTTCCGTGAAGCGACTGCCATCTGATCTCCACAATCCAAAGGTGATATCGAAGCATTGTAGTTAGACCAGTCGTTGGACTTTTGAGGGCTCCAACTACCCGTAACGACTGCCATAGATATTAGTATAGCAACCGGGACCGACGGCTTAACGTGCTCTCCGAGGCACGACCAGATCAATGCAAATAGCCATATTCATGCATACAAATATTTGCACTGAGCGGGGATCGAACCCGCGCCTCCTGCGCAGCGGCCGCGTTCAATAACGCTACGCCACGGAGGCTGTCAGTATGAATCACAGTAATATGATGAAAACTATACATGTTAATATGTAGTTAGTACTGTCAAATGTCACAAAGTTAGGTAGATGAAAACACACCGAGAGGCTAGCCCTCTTTCTACCTCTCCAATCCAAAAAAAGTTCTCCCGGAGTGAGATCATTTATTTTTATTACGATTATTAAGGGTAGTCGTGTTTAATTCTTTATTGTATACAAACAGTATAGAGGTCAAACATTTATTTAAAGGAACATGTTCAAAGGCGAGCTTAATTCAAAATACGTTCTCTCCCAGCAAAACTTTGAGTAGCAGAAAAGGATATGCTAATGAAGGGGGCTGTGAAGTGTACATAAAAAAGTCATCCTTGTCGGTATCTTCCAATAATAGCACAGTTGTAATATACCTGAGGGAAATTTTATATCTTAAGCCGTAATATATGTTACTAATTTTAAACCTTGATTTTCTAGGAAAGATGAAATCATTATTAAGATGAGGGTTGCGAAACGGGAAGTTGTCAAACAGGATATAGCCCTGGGAAAGTGTATTACTTGATTGCGTAACAGTAATAAGAATTTCAAAAATGTCTGCTCAGTCCAAAGAGCACCTGCTACATCTCACTGATCGAGCGATGCAATGAGTGAAACATGCCGCTATATAAACCTAACTGTTTTTATAAAGCAACATCCTGTACACCAGACTATAATCATTCAATCCAGGAAGCTCTTACTCGAAAAGATTTCTTTAGATATTCATTAAAGATTGAGGATCTAAACCGAAATGAAATTTGTGGTTATTGTTGGTTTTACTGGTGTTTCTGAGAGTAGATTTCAGTAGGAACCAAAAACAAATTGCCACTGATGTATATAATCTCAGACAAAAAGAATAACATAGACGGATCGTACGTATATATAATTAGCAAAATGGTACTACTTTTTATATTACACTAGCGATCCGCCCCAGCTTCACACCGGTGGTAAAAACGTTCCCTTAGAAATCCAATATAGCCTATGTAACTCAGGGTGAGTGTAGCTTTCCAATGGTGAAAAAAAAATGAGTTTGTTCATTACACACATACAAATTTTTCCTCTTTATAATAGTAGTGTAGATGTGGCTTCACTCGCTAGTTCTATGCGTTCCCATTATGTTATTATTTTAATCTGACTCATCTGCTTCACGTTAATTTAGGCAAGATATTTTTGACAAAATAATTACTCTTTTCATAAGTAGTTTCTTGTCAAATTAATAATCAAGTCGAAACTAATTTACATCCCCATTTTCTGAGTGTGTTTAAAATGCTGATTAAAAGATGTTGAACATTATATTTGTAGAATATTCATTTTCACACGTTTATTTCTTAAAATCTACATTAAGTAGACATAAGCCAGTTCGATATTCCGAAAATCAAGTAGGTACGGTCGACAAAGGAGATACAGTCGCAGTTTTCATATAAAGTAATACTTAAGATGCATACGTATCACCTTTGTCCGACTGTACCTATCAAGTAGGTTCTACATAATGCATGCGATGTTTTTTATGGATTAAACACCCGTCGTATTTGCAGTTAAAATAAGTGCAAAGCCTCAAAGAATAGTTTCATTATATTCTCAAAGCGATCGGAAAGGAATGAAATGATGATGGTTTATTTGTCAGAATATGGGTGAGTGGGTACAGAGTTTTTGGATGTTTTACATTCTAGGTGCAACCCATACTCTACCAAGCGTGCAAACATATGTTTTACAAATAAAATTAAATTATTCGATAGTTAAAATTATTATAAACATGATCATGCAAAAACTAATGACAAATATCACCATTTAACATTGTTTAAAAATTCGTCAATAGTATAACAATATTTATCCATTAGTAATGTAAATAGTTTTCTTTTAAATGCATTCATCGTATTAATTTCTTTGAGGCTATTTGGTAACTTATTTTTTTCCACATATATAGTATATAGTTTCACTACAGAGTAAATAATATACTAACCACAGAGATAAGTTTACTAACGCCCGAAAACGACTGGAAGCATCCTTATGTATTCTGTGGAATCGGACCGTCAAGAGCGGCGTCCGGACATCTGTTTGCATCGTTTTTTAAATAAAAAAATACGTGATGGATGACTGATGATGATGACCGATCTAATTCACCTCAATGTTATTTTTTTGCGACTATGTTTATTTTCAGTACAATTTTTCATTTGTTTACGTAATATATAACTTTGTTTAAGAAAAACATACTTTTTTATGAAAATAAACACATTTTTTGGAAAAGCTTTTTTAAATAAACCCCGTATATTTTCCAAATAAATCAGTTGTTTTGTCTTTTTTGGGTAGGAGCAAACAACCTGACATGCATTTCATGTCTGTTGTAGGGTGGTTACGGAGTCCATAAAAAATTCGGCAACCCTCTTTATGAGTAATTTTTATCTGAAAGTTACATCTGCAACTACGAAAATTCGTTTGATGGTAGGCCTTTCGGACTCCAAATGTGTGTATGAAGGTATAGGCCTACACAAAGTTAGCAACTAACAGGCCACATTACCGTTTAAAAATAAATTATACCTAATTTATTATTATACCTAATTATGCGAGAAAGTTTTGCCTTTTTGATATACCTATCAAAAAGGCAAAACTTTCTCGCGATCGAATTATATTTAAAAGCATTTCGAATTTTAAAATCGCTGTCTTTCACTGGACTTTATCGAATCGGATCACGAACCGAACAGAACCGAAACACGCCGAAAATGGCCGAAATATGGCGAGAGTTCGCGTGTCGTTGCGCCGTAATCGTATCTTGGTAGATAAAAGGATCTCCTGGGCCGTTTTAATTAGGCGGTAGAATGTATCGGGTGCTTGATGGCCCTGATAGGGTTACCGTACCGTATAGGAATTTTGCTGCACTCTTTATTTTTGTTTTCGCTGATGTGTATGCAGAGTATGAGAGTTATGTAGCGCAGATACCGTTTTGTTATAAAAATATGTTTTAGTCTAGCTTTGAGAGTTTTGTAACATTAGAATATTCAGATTCGGTTTCATTGTAACGAAAGTGCTGTTGAGAATTTCTGTCACTAATAATTGATTTGGTTACTTTGAATATAGTCTTTAAAGTATACTCAGTAGCTAGGGACTGGAATTAATTCAACTATGAAAAGTGCCTATCTATTTATGCTATCTTGATGTTCACATGATGACGAAGACACGAAGAAATTTTGAAATGACGACAAAAACATTAAATTGATACCATTTAAATACCCTAATAGATATTCTTGAATTAATATTACTAAACTATTCTTATACATCAAACTGTATACACTATAGATAGCCCTATAGACTGCAGTGAGGTACGTAACCGTTTGCGATTCACTGGACACTAGACAGTGCTGTTCAGCTAATGCGTACTTACACGAGGCATAGCACCAACTTAAATAACTGCGAACTCAGGTACCTTTTAACACAACATTTTATTAGAGTGAGAAGTTATAAACGTAGGATTTTATTGAGATGCAATCTTGTCACAGCGTATTAGTTTAATGTTCCAGTTCAGTATTGTGAATTACCTTGTTCACAATATTTATGCCAGATCCTTCTGGTGTTGTAGAAACAACTTATGCATTGTGTAAAATAAATTCACATAGTCGTGTTGTGTGTGACAATCTAAAAATACTTGTAAATTTTATAACTAGCATTTACTTAGTAAATTGCAAGGCAGGTTGGCTTAGTATCATTTTACACACAGTAACCATAATATGCAAATACAATACATATTTTGTCTACAGAAAGAACTTCGTCAACCTGTCAACTTTAAAAATAACTTCATCCCACTAGTACCCAACTAAAAACCATAAAATATCTCGAATTTCATTTAAATCACAAGAAGATTTAAAAGAATACATAACAAAGCAGTGTGATGAGATTAACTTGGAGTTCGAAATCTTATTGGGTCTTTGTCATAATGAAAGGGATGTTGGACCATAGACAGGTTTATTTCGTGTTGTCATATTATGCTATATAATCAGTAAGAAGTTAACAATCCTAACTAGGAACAACATAGATAAAATTCATCACATCTGCTCCTTACTATTATAAAAATAAAAAATAATACCCATGAGTGGTTTTATACCCTGTGTGTATAAGTGTATAAGTGTAATGAAAGGCACGTTGGACCATAGACAGGCTTAATTCGTGTTATCACATTATTTTATATAATCAGTAAGAAGTTAATAATCGTAACTAGGAACTAAATACATATAATTCACCACAGTCATGAGTAAAAATAACTCTTAGTAAATTTATGTGTAACTAGCTGTTGCCCGCGGCTCCGCCCGCGTGGATGTCGGTTATCGCTTAGTGTTGATCCGACGCTATTGAGCATTAAATTCGCCTCTCTACTCAACTTTGTCCTCAACTATGTACTCACTTCTGTTCTCGACTTTCTACTCGCCTCTATATTCTACTCTCTACTCGACTTTCTACTCGCCTCTATTCTTGAATTTATACTCGCCTCTCTACTGACTTCTCTGTTCCCCTCTCTACTCGGCTTTGTACTCTTCTCTATACTCGCCTTTCCATTGGCCTCTCTACTTGCCCATCCATTCGATTCTCTTTTCGCCCCTCTACTTGACTCTCCCCACTCGCCTATCCACTCGAACCTCTATTCAATCTCTACTCGCCACTACATTTATCTTTCCACTCGCCTCCCTATTCGCCTCTCTACTCAATCCTTTACTGCATTCTATTTGATTCTATACTCGCCTCTCCACTGGCTCTTTAGTCGCATATCTACTCGCCCCTGTAGTCGACTCTACTCGACTTTCGATCTTTACACGCCTATCCACTCGTCCCTATAACAATCTCTACTCGCCTCTCCACTCGCTTTTAGATTTGGTTCGTTACACGACTATGTCCGTTCCGAAGCTCTAATTTACCTTTGTACCAAATTTCATGAGGACATCTTAAAAGAAATTCTTACTATTTATGCCATATACACCCCCTTTTTTGTGCCATTATAAAATGAGAAATTTTAATCCCATAGCCCTATTCCCCTTCCCCCCCCCCCTCCCCCTTCTACCGCTTTTTGCGATAAAATGTAGCCTATGTCCGTTCTCAAGCTCTAAACTATCTCTGTACCAAATTTCATCAGGAAATCTTCAAAAATGACAATCTTTGATCCCAAGGCCCTAGTCCCCCCTCCTTCTATCCCGCTTTTTGCGATAAAAGGTAGTCTATGTCCGTTCCCAAGCTGTAAACTATCTCTGTACCAAATTTCATCAGGAAATCTTCTAAAACGATAAACTTATTATCCCGAGGCCCTGGACCTCCCTTCTTCCCCCCTTTTCGTGAAAAAAGGTAGCCTATGTCCGTTCCCAAGCTCTAAACTATCTCTGTATCAAATTTCATCAGAAAATTTTCTAAAACGATAAACTTTTATCCCAAGGCCCTGGTCCCCCCCCCTTTTTTCCCCTTTTCACGATAAAAGGTAGCCTATGTCCGTTCCCAAGCTCTAAACTATCTCTGTACCAAATTTCATCAGGAAATCTTCAAAAATGACAATCTTTCATCCCAAGGCCCTAGCCCCCCCCTTCTATCCCCCTTTTTGCGATAAAAGGTAGTCTATGTCCGTTCCCAAGCTCTAAACTATCTCTGTACCAAATTTCATCAGGAAATCTTCTAAAACGATAAACTTTTCTCCCAAGGCCCTGGTCCCCCTCCCTTCTTCCCTCCATTTCGCGATAAAAGGTAGCCTATGTCCGTTCCCAAGCTCTAAACTATCTCTGTACCAAATTTCATCAGGAAATCTTCTAAAACGATAAACTTTTATCCCAAGGCCCTGGTCCCCCCCCCCTTCTTCCCCCCTTTTCGCGATAAAAGGTAGCCTATGTCCGTTCCCAAGCTCTAAACTATCTCTGTACCAAATTTCATTAAGAAATCTTCAAAAATGAAAAACTTTCATACCAAGACCCTAGTCCGCCCCCCTTCTACCCCCCTTTTCGCGATAAAAGGTAGCCTATATCCGTTCCCAAGCTCCAAACTATCTCTGTACCAAATTTCATCAGGAAATCTTCAAAATTGACAAAATTTCATCCCAAGGCCCTAGTCCGCCCCCTTCTACCCACCTTTTCGCGATAAAAGGTAGCCTATATCCGTTCCCAAGCTCCAAACTATCTCTGTACCAAATTTCATCAGGAAATCTTCAAAATTGACAAACTTTCATCCCAAGGCCCTAGTCCACCCCCCTTCTACCCCCCTTTTCGCGATAAAAGGTAACCTATATCCGTTCCCAAGCTCCAAACTATCTCTGTACCAAATTTCATCAGGAAATCTTCAAAATTGACAAACTTTCATCCCAAGGCTCTAGTCCCCCCCTTCTACCCCCCCTTTTCGCGATCAAAGGTAGCCTATGTCCGTTCCCAAGCTCTAATCTACCTCTGTACCAAATTTCATTAAGATATCTTCAGAAATGACAAACTTTCATAAAAACTTTCATCCCCTATTTTCCCCTCTTAAACCCCCTTTCTCGTGATAAAAGGTAGCCTATGTCCGTTCTCGAGCTCTAATATACCACTGTACCAAATTTCATCAAGATCGGTTCAGTGGTTTAGGCGTGAAAGCGTAACATACAGACAGACATACAGACAGACAGACAGACACAGACAGAGTTACTTTCGCATTTATAATATTAGTATGGATATGGATTTATAACTTGATATTTTCTAAAGTTTACGCGAATATCAATCATTGAAATAAATCCACTTTATAACGTATTCTATCACGATTTATTAGTTATTATTTACTTATACTCGTAGACTGACGTTTCGGCTACTTTTCTGCAGCCATGTTCGCGGTTTGACTAATTTCATTATAAAACCCATTTGGACATTATGTTGTGTTTTGTAATATTCTACTTTTACTCGATATCGTGCTATTGAATAACAGTAGTGCCCATTCATCAGTAAATATTTTGTACCATTTTTCTAGCAAATTATGTATCTTTTGCGATTTAAAAACATATTATAAATGCCATTTGTAGGACACCTTCACAGTAAGATCGCGTTATATCATACGATTTCAGCTTATGTTATCCTCTTATTAAACGTCTTTGTTTACCACTTTTGATATAATTTTAAAACGTGACGATGAAAAAAGCATTATAGTACAAACTAAATATTCTTCATAAGTTAAAACCATAAAACTGTAAAAAAGAGTTCTATCGTTAGAACCCACACCCTAAATAACCTGATATAGTCCATGCGGTGCTTTGAGAATACGAAACAATGCAAATGTACCCACGTTCAGAGTTGTAGTGACTACCCCACCGGGTCCAGTTGCAGGCGGGCACCGGACAATGCGACCAGTTCCGTAGATCGTCGATAGCAAACTACCGATAGTATTTTGCTATGTGGCAATACTTCAACTTAGAACAATGTACAAATAAGTTGTAGAAATTCAATGGAAACACGGTGCTTAAAAGTAGTGGTACTTTTAAGCATTCTTTTAGTTATGACATCTATTGTTTCCGGAAACAAAATGTTTTATTGTGCTTCATAACACAGTAATTATTATTATACTTACCAAACCAATATAAGAATCTAAAAATTTCGCATCACGGTGTTTGCGGTCGAATTCTTCCGAAACGGCTAGATCGATTTTCCTTTTTGTGCATTTTTGGTGTTTGAAAATATATTTTTTTTAAATATATTTTGTTATAATATAGTACTTGTAACCGAAATTACTAGTATTTCCATAAGCCTCTTCAATTAAGTTAAACTTGCACAAATTGCTATGAGTGAGTTCACATAGATACTGTTATGGGCAGGATTCGAACAGACTTAGCTTCCAGTAACCACTAAGCTACAGACGACACACGCTTAACTTCAATGTTATCCTCTTTTCTAAAGAAAAAAAAACACACCAAGGACTTTTCACAAAAACAGTTAAGTAATTGCTTCTATGTATTGTATGAATCAAGAACATTTCATATATAGTACACCTAAATGTGTGGTTACTATTTCCTTCACGACCGCCTCATTGATTTTTAATATCGATATTAGTTGGTTCCCCAGAATAGTGAATGCCTGATGTATTCTGAAAATGCTGATTTGACTAACTTTTAAACTCTCACGTTCCATGTATATCCATGTATATTAAGAGAACGGGATTTAACGCGATCATGGTAAGACAAACCTTTGATTGCCGTGACGTGACCACGGCCGGTTTAATGATAAGATTTTGAAAATGTTTCATATTTTATTGAAATTTATTTGTACCTAGCTAGCAATTTATTTAGCAGTGTCTATGGTTGACAGAATTAAAATGATAGGAAAGTTAAGTTCAACTTTGTGTTTATACTGATATTGGATAAGAGCGTCGGTAGCTTAGTAGTTAAGGAGTCAGTCTTAGGATCGAGAGGTTCTGGGTTCAAATCCTGGCCATTACACTACCGACGTGAACCCATTCCCAGCACAAGCAATTTAGCTTAGCTGGAGGGGTAAGAAGGAATATTAGTAATTTCGATTATATCAGTTGCTAATATTTTTAAAAAATAACGCAATCGTAGGACGTTCTGCCAGTCGCCCATAGTATTCTTTTAGACTCTGTACATAGTCTTTATCCAATTTTTTCAATGCATTTACTCTCTATACATCGCATTCTTTAACTTTTTGAATTCACCTATGTTACACAATTTGTGTGCAACAGTGACTAATTTTACACTTTTAAATCACCTAAGTTCTGTCGCATCATCAAAGCTTCCGATCACGTCCGCACAAAATGTATGCTGGGCGATTCAAAGAAAATTATTACATTTCGCCGACACAATGTCTGAGTTCTATGACACACGAATATACTGGTCCCATAAGACAGTCACACAAGGTGTAATAAAAAGCTTGACTAACTGTGTCGCTAAGTTTTCTCATCACGTACTTCAGTGGTTTAGATTACCTATGCGGGATTTCCACTACATGTATTTTTTTAAAACATCAGGTCATTTACTTTGTTATGCATAGCACGAGCTAGATTTACGATTATTCAGAACTGTATACGAATCCGGTTAGCTTCGATAGTAGGTGCTGCGACTAGCTGTAGGTAGGTATTAACAATAAAAAATGTAGATAAGTTAAGATAATAATTCACTGTGAAACTTGAAATTTGTCCTCTGAAGACTACAAAAAGACTTCATCAGTTATTTTATTCTATTGTTTCGAATGTTTCAATATAAAGATCGATCAAACGTTTGTAAATTGGTTATTGTGCAGCAACTTCTCAGTGCGACTGTAGCTAAATAAACTAATTCTGACGAATTGTAACTTTCCTCCTTTTCGAAGTCCATTAAAATAATAATGAGATTATGCAAACACACAACAAACGCAAAGGTGAAGCGGGTATCGAAGTGCTGAGAACATTATTGGTTACCATTACAAAGAGTAGAACAGTGCTGGTAATACTGGGTAAAAATAATATATTATAAATACACAAGAACATGTTCCGTAAGGTAAAAGCCATAAAAATGGGTGATGAACACCAATAGGTACCATTTATGACTACAACAAGTCAATAATTATTGACAGAAATTTATTCGACGAATATACAAAATCTCAAGTTTCAGAATTATGACGGAATGAATGCGATGATAAAGTTACGTTTCTTAAAATATCCTCTGTGCCAGTGTAATTCTTGTGAATACTATAAAGTGATATTAAATAATAATCCTATGAATACAACACTTATCACCATAATAAAATATACATTTTAGAGTGTGATTGGTAATAATCGATTTATTATTCTAAACTGCGCGCGCTTGCAACACTAAAGCAGTGGTTAAGAGACAGAGTGGGTTTTCCTGTTCATTTGTGTTAGGAAAACCAAGTACTAAGTTTTCCAAATATATACAAGGGTGGCGAAAGTGGTGATCTTTGAAGCTTCCACACAATTATACAACATGCAGTCTTTCATATTCAATTCAAAGCCTTGGCAGATTCATGCGTGGATAATTAAGATGAAGACCACCGATTTCATTATGGCGGCGGCCGCGTTACGTATCAATCGTAGATTCGTGGTCACTACTTATCGGTTAATAACTGATTCCGCGTCTGCAGAGCCCCGCTCACGGGCCAATATACCGAGGAGATACCCGATGTCGAGCAGTGAGAGATAGAGGCGGCTTTCAGGTAACTGAAGAACAACAGGTACCCTGATGATGATGGAATTACTACTGAGCTCTTGAAAGCAGGTAGGGTTCCAATCCTAAAAGAGCTATCAAGTCTCTTTATCGCCGTCTTCCAACAGGATTTAATACCTAGGGCATGGAGCGGGATTGCGGTGATACTATTCTTCAAAAAGTTGATGAGAACTTCAGGCTCATTTCACTCCTGAGCCAAGTCTACAAGTTGTTCTCCACCTGCCAAGCCACCTGAGCAAGCCGGGTTCAAAAAGGCTATAGCACCGTGGACCACATCCATACTGTTCAGCAGATTGTAGAAAAGATTCATAAATACAAGCCGCCGCTGTGTATGGCGCTTGTGGACTACGAAAAAATCGAAACATGGGCAGTTCTGAATTTCTATAATCGACACGGCGCCGCTGCAGGGAGCGGTGCCGTGTCGATTGGCGATACATCGAGGTGCTAAGATGCTTGTTTGAGACTGCCACAATATCCGTCCAGCTACTAGCCGACTAGAAGACGAAACCCATAAACCTCCAGCGTGGAGTTAGACAGGAGTTTGTTATATCCCCGAAACTATTCACCAGGACTCAAGAGGACGTCTTAAAGACTCTAGATTGGACTGGGCGGGGTATCAACATCAACGGTGAATGCATCTCACATCTTCGATTCGCCGATGATATCGTCGTGGTTGCAGAGTTGCTGGAACAACTGGGCGAAATGCTGCGCAGCCTAAATGGATCTTAATAAATCCAAGATTATTTTCAACGAAAATATTGCACTGAGATCGATTACCATCGAAGGGGCGACGCTCGAAGTTGTCCAAAAATATGTCTACCTAGGCCAGGTTATCCAGCTAGGTAAAAACAAAGAAAAAGTCAGAAGGATCCAACTGGGTTGGGCAGCATTTCACAAACTACGTCGAGTCTTCTCTTCTCCCCTACCGCAATGCCTGAAAATAAAGGTCTTTGACCAGTGTGTCCTACCTGTTATGTCCTACGGTGCCGAAACGTGGACACTGACGGTAGAGCTAGTCCATAAACTAAAAGTCGCGCATCGGGCTATGGAGCGAGCTATGCTTGGTTTCTCTAAAGAATTGAATTCAAAATAAGGCCATCCGACAAAGAACCAAAGTTACCGACATAGCTCGCAGAATAAACAAGCTGAAGTGACAATGGTCGGAAGGCGAAGGATCGGACGAAATGGCGCACATTACGGGAGGCCTATGTCCAGTAGTGGACTGCGGTGGGCTAATTAAATGATTTATTGCTCGTGAATGCTTTATTTTATGCCATTTCCGCTTTATCCCAAAATCGTGGCATCGAATGCAAAAATTAAAATGACCATCTGGTATTAAATGGATGCAGACCGGAAATTGTACGATCGCATTTTATAACAAAATCGCACAAATTGATTTTAATTGCTCCTTTATTTCCGTATCAGGAAATAACCTTCGCTGCCAATTAGTGATGAACTTGTTAGAAAATAATGGATTTTGTAGTCATTAATTTAATTACGCGTCGAATAGCTGCTGGATACACGCATGGCGTAGTCGATCCATCGAGTTTCTAAGCCAACCTCACTTACCAGCCAGTAAGTATACCTTTCTTTAGGCGTAGGTGAAGAATAGAACCAAAATTTAATAATAAACTTATAAACATACTATCAAAATTGACACTTACTTTGCAGCTATCCTTGATTTAGTAAAATCATGTTACTGTTGAGTCTGATCTGTAATTACTGCAAATAGAAGCCATTATCTCCAAGAACGCAATTGATAAGTTAAAGTCCTAAAGTAGAACAGGATGACAACTTAATATATATTATTCTCGACAGCTTTCTTTAACAAGTTTGATCAATTATTTTTGCACGATGCGCAAGACCTTGAGGGATCCAGCCGCGTGAGTTTCAAATTCTTCTCAATTATCGTTTTTACGCTGTGAAATCGGTATCGATAAAAGTTCTATGTTCTAAATGATTGTTGGACATTAATCGCAAAGGGGCTTTCACTCCGATGCGAGTTTAAAATTTGAGAGCTACGAATACTCGCAATAATACTCATATTACATATTTTTAGACATTTAAAAAAAAAAAACCTATTGGATTTTTAATTTGTAGACTTCTTCATTTTCTATCATAATTCTTTATTGTACCTGCTAACGCATATTTTATGTGATACAATATACCTAGAGTTTGGTGAGTAATGTCTGTATTGAAAACTGACTGTTTAAAAATGTGTCTGATAGAGTGTCTAGAACGACGAAGTAGAGAAAGATATTTATGAACAAATAACTTTTCTTCCAGTAAACGTTATTTTAAAGACAATATTATCTTGATTTTATTCACTCTGATTTTTCTTCCCAACGCGAACGGGGATGACCCAAATGTGATTTACTGTACTTACGTTATAGTTAGCAGTTTTATAGTCGTATATGAATACGTTTTTACTATTTCACATCGCTATTATAAAATCGAAGAAACTAAATTATATACGTAAAAAGTTATTATCATTTTTAATTATAAAGAATAATATTACGGCCTACTATTGCATCTTTCAGATGTACACCATTGATTTGTTGATTTAGGCACGAATCTTTTGAAAAGTTTGAACGATTAAAGTATGTTTGGCAGACTACCTCTCCACATGAAGCCCAATTTAAAATATTATGAGTTGGTATTTATTTTCAATATTGTGCCGATAATGATACAGGTTCATTATGGTCTTCTTTTGCAAATAAACTTAGTGTTATTTTTGATGTCATCACTAAAAATAAAGTTATGTACAGTCCGTCAAATCTAAGAAGTACCGTTTGACAGTTCTGACAATTGAATTATAGGGATGGGATGAAAAAATCGATTACTATAATATCCGAACTTTAAGAGATCGATTACTATAATATCCGAATTTTAAGAAATCAATTGTTATAATTAAATAAAAGAAATGTTTAGGATATTTTTTTATTCACTACTAGTACTAGTATCGTCGTCTTCGTCATCATCGTCATTTAAATTAATGACCAGTTGATTGTCCATTACATTATCAAAGTGTACGTCTCTTTCGAAGTCGTCCATTATTATTTTCTTTGTTTTTTGTACTACTTTACTCCAATCTTCCTGTGTAACTTGGGCACATGCTTCCTTTAATAAACCTTCCATTTTCTTGACACTGAAGGGTGGTTTTGTGTTGTGTCTTGCTGCATAACCTGTAAAACAATAATGTAACTATTTGATAGCAGACGAAAACCATTGTTTAAATTATAAATGTTAGAAGTACTCGTGTTATTATTATAATAATAATAATAATAATAATAAATATTCCACAACATTTCACACAACGCTATCTAGACCCATGGTAAGCATAGCTTAACTAGCTTGTGTTATGGAATCTAGAATGCGGATAAACATTATAAAATTATAAAATATTACCTTTAACTTGGGCCCAAATCAGTTCAATGGCATTATATTGGCAATGGTACGGAGGAAGTCGTATGACTTTGTGCCCGTGCTCTTCGGCCAATTGGTCAATTACATATGTCGGTTTTGGTGGTTTATGCAATTTCACTAACTGTAATAATTCAGCTTTTAATAGTGACATGTCGGCATCCACTCCTTTTCTTTGCAGCCATGCCACCAAATCTGCTTTCTTATTGGCTGACGTAGGTGCTTTATCAATTTGCACAGAGTGGTATGGGGCATTATCCATTATAATTGTGCTGTTAGGAGGGATATTCTGTAATAAATTTAAGAACCACTCTCGGAACCTTACTGCGTCCATTTCTTCATGATACTCTTTAGTGCTTTTGGATTGGAAAGCTAATAAAGAGTTTTCCACGAAGCCTGTAGACGCTGACCCAGCATGGCATATTATGAGGCGTCCACCTTTTCCTATCGGCACCTTCGAGCACGAAGCTTCAGAATCATCAGTCCATGTTTTCGGCACAGAATGGTTGGAATTTAGCCAAGTTTCGTCCAAAAATATTACATTATCCCAGTTTATAATTTGTTTAACTTCGCGCAGGAATGTTAGTCGCTGCATAATTATGTCATGTCGCTCCATAACAATTTTTCGTTTGTCAACTTTTTTGTATCTGAAGCCAATTCCTGTTATTACCGTTCTCAACGACTCTATGCTTCCCTTATACAGCCCGGCTTTTAAAGTTGCACATAACTTTGCCAATGTTGGAAATTCGCCTCTTGTAAAATACCCGTATATATGGTTTCTAATAGCATGACTATCGAATTCATCGATGCCTGTCACAGGTTTATTTCTTTTTCGTTTTTTCGGTGTGTGAAGTACGTTACTGTCACTCCCCGAAGGCCCATATTTTTCACTTAATATTTTGCCAACGGTGCGGCTACCAATACCGAGAGCTTCACCGACGAGATCCCGAACTTGTGTAACTGGCAGTAGAAGTCCACCATTTTGAGATTCACGCTCAAAATACTCGTGTAATTTCACCACCAATTCACGAGCCTGGCTGTTCAAAGTACGTCCTCTTTTCGACATTATTAATAAACACTTGCTTAGTTCGGAGTCCAGTATAAATATTGCCAAGGTAAACGGATAAAGAATGATCAGTCCAGAAAAGTAATAGCCAAGTCACAAATTGTAAAACACAAACGAGAAAGCAAGTACGCGCACAGTCAGCTTCCAAGATGGCGAGAGACTGCTGACGCCGAACCGACCGAGCGGACCGCGTGCGCTTGTAGTTGGCAGTGTTGCCAGAAAAAAAAAATTGTAGAGACTTGGACACCTGCGATTTTGCCTATTGACCTAAAAATAATTAAATTAATTTATTTTAGGGTATCTGTGTATTCAGTGCATTATGCGGTCGCGCAGTAACGTCGTTAATTTATAACATCAGGCAACAACATTTTTGTGAATGGGTTCTACATACCTTATTTTTATTAGTTTTAGACGTAGAAATAAGACTTAGAAGAAAAAATTGTAATTGTAAAATCAATGGATGTGCTTGTTAAAAATTTGTTTATTTCTCTGTAATATGCAAACCCATACTATCATACACAAAAATAAATGTAAAAAACACTATCCCTGACTCCATTTACTATTTCGACAGCGTTAGCGCGAGAAACCCCGACTTATTTGGGCGCGAAAATCAAAAATCGACAAATCGCTTTCGACAACTTTTTAAAGAAGCAAATATATTTGATTTATAAATACGTATTTTTGGTGAATGGGTTTTATCTCATATTTTACGATTACATAACTATTTAGTTATGTAATCGTAATATGTGAGATAAATCCCATTCACATGAAAAAATATTTGTTTGGTTGTCAAGTGTAATTTGTAAATAATACATTCGATTTTTCGTATATGTAAACGATTTTTTTGCATACAAGTGTATCCGAAGAGTCGCAACACTACGTGCAGTGACCTAACTACGTAACTTTGTAATGCGGTCAAGAATATAACTATTAGAAATTATTTACTGTGTAAATATGTGTTATTTTGCTTTGTTTGAAAGTTTTCAATTACATTTAGATATTAAGAATTGTACATTTTTAGATACAATAATGAAATCTTTCTAAATTCATGGTTTTATGAAAAAGGTTATCGAAACTGAATAATGTACGTATGAACAAAGTTGTTTCGGTTTGAAAAATATGAAACGTCAAACGGTACCTCTTAGATTTGATGGACTGTAAAACTTTTAGGTAGGTACTAACTAAATGCTGAAAAGGAACATAGAAATTTTCCACAATTACGAGGTAAGTACTTTTCTTTAATTCATTGAATAAAACGATTTTTAACCGACTTCCAAAAAGGAGGAGGTTTTCAATTCGATCGGTATTTTTTATGTCTGTACACCGTTTACTCTGAGATTTATTATTTGATTTAAGTGATTTTCTTTTAGTTCGATGTGGAATAGCTACCATTTGGTCCCATATTTTTTTTATAGTTTGTTCCAGTAGATTTCATCTTATGAGCATGATTGTATTATTTTACTTCAAACGACGTACTATTTATATTGTCTCATATTTCCGTCTTTTATGAACCGATTTCAAAAATTATTTTTGCATTGGGTTTAGCATAACTCACAAGCGGACTCATCAATTTCACGGGTACTGGACCTTGGACTCCGGAGACAGACAACTCCTCTAAATCGATTAGAAAATGGGAAATTATTGCATTTTAGCTAGTTTTAGGACGATCCTGTGACAAGGTAAGCTACATTATGACAGTCAAGGACGTGCTGGGATTATCTAGTCCTGAACTATGGAGTAAGACAACACATCTACTTAATTATATAAAGCATATATGTTTCGTTCATGTTATTACGACCATTAGGTCAATCTTATGTAACAGAATTCAAAAACTGGCCGAAAGCATGTTGGGCTAAGAACGGACTGAATAAAATTACTAACAAAAATCGACTTCAAAAATTGAAATGTATAGAATAACTAACAAAAAATATAAGTAATATAATTCTGAAAAAGAGCAATACTAAAAACAATAATACTAAAAATATTACGCTTCCAAAATAAGGACAAACTTCTAAATTGAAATTTATACAAACTGCTACTCAATATACCAGCGGAATCTTATTGGTTAAGCAAATTATTCATTTCATGGATGCAGTTTAAACGCTAACGCTCGAGGACAAAAAATTGAGGTCAATGTTAGTAGAATTTGAAGTATGGAACTCAGTCAATGAGAATAAGTTATCATTTTTGATGCCCTTGGCCCCACTAAGGCTCTAGAAAATAAGTCAGTGTAATTCGAGCGTAAGTTATTTGAGCGCACAAAATTTTAAGCGCCAATAAAATAAATGAAATTTCAAAAATCATCGAAGCAAGCATGTTGCGGTACCCAGTCTCACACTCTGGGCATTTTATTACACACTTTTTTTACTTAGTTGGCGGTCAATTTGCATAAAGTCGCAAGTAGCCATACAGACGGTGGTTCAAGATCGTAAAACGGACGACCATAAAAGAAACACCTTTTTGCTTATAAGGGAAGTCGTTGTTTTGCAAAGAATTAATATATGTGATTGTATTATCTGAGTAACAGCTCACAACGTTTTGCGATGTCACTGAAGTTCTTAAAGTTATTTTTTGATGGTAAGTAGTATGTTGTAGGCAGAAGATAAAATTAAGTATTTTGTGTTACCGTTGTTATCATAATATGTATTTATCAGCAAATGTTGTGAATTATGTAATATATGGGTCATTACGTGACTGGTATTATTTAACATATAACAGGCATTTACTTGTATCTAGAAGAGTGACAAGACAGAGTTGAAACGAGAAGTCTACAGAATATCGCATTTACCATACATATTTCTATCTTACAACAGTAATATTTTTTATAGACTCAGGCTTTTCTCTCCTTAATAGTTTGCGTTGTTATAAACTTATTGCTGTAACACTTATACCTATCGTAATTTCTAAATTCTCAGTACCTACCTTAAGTTTAGCTCAATAAGGTTACCCATGCGTACCCCAAAATAGTGTAACGAAATGATTAAAATAAATGCATTTTCAATGTCGTTACACTAACTAATGACGTCATGCGACGGTAGTTGATTGCCACGTGTTACATTTAACAAACTTCTGAACCACGGAGAAGGAAATTAATCATATTCTGTTCTCCGTGCTCTGAACACAAGTTGTCAATCAGCATAAGATTCGCCTACTAAGGGACCGATATTCTTGGAAATCCATGGGTCCATCGCGTTACTGAGTTGGGAACTCAGGATAGTGCCTGGGACTTGCGACCCAGGTATAGGTTTAGAAGGGGCCCCTTTTGTAGATGTACAGCAACACTCACCTTCACCAATCATTGTTGCAAAATATTGGGAAAACGATTTCTACGAAATTATTCATCGCTTGATCTTCACTCACCCCATTTTGCGGTACCTTTACATAAATTAAGACGTTAAAGCTGAAAACTAATAAGTATGATAAATTTACACTCGCAGTTGCCAACGGCCATACCACGTTGAATACACCGGTTCTCGTCCGATCACCGAAGTTAAGCAACATCGGGCGTGGTTAGTACTTGGATGGGTGACCGCCTGGGAATACCACGTGCTGTTGGCTTTTTGCTATTTTTCTTTCCAAGAATCTTGCCCAGTTAACTAAATTGTACCATTTTTAAGTGTTTGAACAACTTATGTGTGTTAGGATATTTTTTTAATTATAAAACTATTTTGTTTTATTGTCTTCATAGTTATATTTCATGAATGAAATTTTTACTTAGGATTTTAATTGTAAAGCACATTATTTTTTCTGACATCATAATTTATTAATATAAAAATACGAATGTACATACATTTTATAGTAAGTCACTTAATTACACCTGAGCGAGAATTTTATGTTTAACATTTTTATTACTGTCCTGGTAATTTAAACTTTAGTAACAATATTATTACAATCATATAATTTACTTGTCTTGAACATTTTATATAGTATCTGTACTTGTTTCATAATTTTTAACAATTTGTCATTTGTCTCTGATTGATAAACAATAATTAACTATTTCAAGAGTGAACAAAATAACATCTATTTATTTACAATTTAAAATCAATATCTTAAATTAAATCACGATTATTATTAAACTGTTTATTGCCCGACAGATTTAAGATTATTAATAATTAATAATTACTATAGAATAACTAAATAATAAATAACAGTTGTAATAAGAACCAGTCAATTCTTAATAGTTTAAATTTATATCCTAATGTTAAATTACTATCAATATGAATAATTCCAAAATCAGCACTGATGGAATAAATAAAAATTATCCAAACAGCTTCTCATTCGACGCTATTCAACAATAAAACACCAAAATAAAAAAATATTGCCTAATTTTCGATAAACTAAATTCATTTTTCTTAAAATTTGGAGGTAAACAAAACACTGCACAAACAAACCTTATGAGATCTTTACGAAAACCAAATCCACGTTGCAAATACGTACAAACATACCTCTAGTAATTTTACATTGCGTATTTATAATCGAAACTTGGACTAATAATACTTTTCATTACAGTTAAAATAAAATTAGGTACAAATACAAAGTCATGTTTTAATACTCATCTAAAAATGCATTTTTACAATCCCTTAAAATCACTGCTATCTATATACATATACTCTCCCAAGCCGATTTCGGCTACGGTGACTA
This sequence comes from Eilema caniola, assembly GCA_949126895.1. Classification (NCBI taxonomy): domain Eukaryota; kingdom Metazoa; phylum Arthropoda; class Insecta; order Lepidoptera; family Erebidae; genus Eilema; species Eilema caniola. The sequence goes on from OX421477.1 coordinate 16,451,080, forward strand.
CCACACGTTCCTTTATTCCGCAATAAGAGGGCTACGTTGGGCTGCCCTGTCGTGTGCCCTAATATGACTGCAGTAGCCAATCCTGTTAGAAAACGTGCGAGAACATTGCCAACACGTCAGGACACCATTGGTATAATTATAAAAAATAGCTGCTGATGGTCTGGCTTTAAGAGCATCGCGCTTCGAATCTAGATCAGATTTTCGTTGCTCTTCGAAGTCATAAATCTTTTTCTGCACCAGGCTCCTCCACTCCAGACGATGGCTAGCAGTTTCTTCCCACCTTAGCGGGTCAATGTCGCATCGCTTCATATGTCTCTTCTGAACATCCTTGAAACGTAAGAACTGGCCGCCTTGTTTCCGCTTGCCGTCTTGGAGCTCAGAATAGAAAATGCGTTTTGCGACTCTCTCGTCAGCCATACGCGAGACATGACCGCACCAACGCAGCTGCCGACGCATCAAGTACGCCTCAATGCCACAGACATTTGCCCGTCGAAGTACTTGAGTATTACGAACTCGATCTGACCATTTGATGTTCATAATGTCTCGCAAGCATTTGAGGTGAAACCCGTCCAACGTGCGTATATGCTTGCGGTACAAAACCCATGTCTCCGAAGAGTACAGAAGGTTTGGGAGAACTACAGCCATATAAACAGAAACTTTAGTGGACAGTTTCAGATCGTGTGAACGCAACACCTTAGACCGAAGTTTTCCGAACGCAGCCGCCGCAGAGCTTATGCGGTGGTTTATTTCGCTTTCTAGGTCACACTTGGACGCAATTGTGCTGCCTAAGTACTTGAACTTTTCCACCTGTTTCAGCTCACAATTGTCCAGGCTAATTTTTAGCGGGTCTGCATTGCCAATGAAGTCCATTGCCATAACTTCGGTTTTAGAAACACTAATTTTGAGTCCGTAGCGACAACAGACTTCATGGAGGTTAGTAATTAATAGCTGAAGTTCTTGAGAAGAGTTGGCGACAAAACACAGATCGTCTGCGTACATAATCTCCGTGATAGCCGCGTAAGAGACCCTAGTGCGGGCTTTAAGTCTAGCCAGGTTAAATATTCCACCATCGGTTCGGAAACGTATGTTGATGCCAGAAGAATTTCGTTCCAAAACTTCACGGACTGCCATGGAAAAATAGAGCGCAAACAATGTCGGGGCTAACACACATCCTTGTTTGACTCCACAACTCACTGTAAATGAATCTGACTCTTCCCCGTTGTAGGTTACGCAGCAGGTCATGTTGTCGTGCAACAGTCGGATCAAACGAACAAATTTCTCTGAACATCCTAGTTTTGCCAGTACGGTCCATAGTGCTTCTCGCGGTACACAGTCGAAGGCTTTCTCCAAGTCGACAAAGCACAAATAAAGTGACTGACCTTGTTCGCGACTTTTTTCTTGTAGTTGGCGAATGGAAAATATAGCCTCGCAAGTGCCCCTGTCTGGACGAAACCCGAACTGGGTCTCCGGCAACAACTTTTCCGAAATCGGTAACAGGCGGTTGAGAAGTACTCTGGCAAATATCTTCCCAGGAACAGAGAGCAGCGATATACCCCTGTAGGAGTTACAGTCAGAACGGTCCCCTTTATTCTTATAAAGTGTCTGTATGCGAGATATCTTGAACTCAGGTGGAACTTTTTCTTCGTCCCAAATGCGCTGAAACAATTGCCAGATTACACAGTGAAACTGCTCTCCTCCGTACTTAAGCAGTTCTCCAGCAATGTTATCAATGCCAACTGCTTTCTTATTCTTTTGCTCTTTGATGGCTTTTATGACTTCATCCAGTGACAGCGGTTGGTCAAGAGTGATATCTTCCGGCAAATGGGGAATAGATTTGATGTGGTCGAGATCTGCTCTTCGATCTACATTAAGCAAATCATTAAAATACTCTGCCCAACGTTTAAGTATGTCCTGCCTAGCAGACAAATGTTGAGTCCCGTCATGTGATTTCAAAGGGACACTACTTCGCATGGAAGTGCCAATAATTCTACGTACTTCCTCATAGAAAGCACCCAGCTGATGTGTATCCGCAAGCCACTGAATTTGTTTAGCCTTTTCAAGCCACCAGCTATCCTTGTACCCCCTGGTGATTTGTCTTAACTCCGTTCCACTTTTTTTGATCTCCTCAGATAAGCCGTCACTGCCGTTGGATCTCAGTAATAGGTTACGGTGTTTCTCCAATGCCGCAGTTAAAACCATGTCATTTTGGTCGTACCAATCTTCGTTTATGCGGTTTTTATGGCCTAGTACTTTGGTGGCAACAGTTTGTACAGAAGAAAATAAATACTGCCACTGCGACAACATTTCCTTTTCACCGTCATGGGTATCGTACGCTGTTAATAAATCTGACAGGTTCTTTTGATACTCTTTCCGCACTTCTGACAAACACAGCCGATCTAAATTGAGGGATTTTGGCTTAGGTCTGATAGCCCTTCGAGGCAAGCGTAAACGCAGTTTAAGTTTGGAAATTAGTAACCTATGGTCAGTCCAACAATTAGCGCCACGCATAACACGGGTAATATGCACCTGGGGTACATCTCTTCGCCGGATTATTGCATAGTCAATTAGGTGCCAATGTTTGGAGCGTGGATGCATCCAGGTGGTTTTGTATTTATCGGGTAGTCTGAACAACGTGTTAGTGATGGTAAGGTCGAACTGTGCACACAGGGAAAGCAACAATTGTCCATTACTGTTCATCGTGCCAATACCATTTTTGCCCAGAACACGTGGCCACGACTCATTATCTCGACCGACCCTCGCATTGAAATCACCTAGAAGTAATATCTGCTCTCTCGAGTGAATTTTGCTCAAACATTGACAGAGTTCCTCATAGAATTGGTCTTTAACACTTTCTTCGTTGGTCATTGTAGGTGCATAGACGCTTACAACATTGAGGAAGTTATTATTCTCTAGAAGAAGACGCAGTGTAATTATGCGGTCCGAGATGTATTGCGGACATTCTGGTAGCTTTTTGACAATGGATGTTTTAATAGCAAAGCCCACACCGGCTTGCCTGGATTCGGTCTGGGAACGCCCTTTCCAGAAAAATGTGTATCCACCGCCTACTTCTTCAAGCTCGCCTTGGTCAGCGAAACGCGTCTCGCTTAGAGCAGCAATGTCAATATTATAGCGACCAAGTTCACGAGCAACGACGGCAGTTTTTCGCTCCGGGCAAAGGTTTCCGTCATTGTCAATCAGCGTACGCACATTCCACGCGCCAAAGGTCATAACTGATGTTTTTGTTTTTGTGATCTTATTTGCTATCTATCATACACACAAATGTGATGGAATATTCTTAACGATGTAGCTTAAACCTAAGGCGACGCTACAGGATCACAATCGCTGAAATTTAATGCAATCAGCAACTCAACTGTAAGATTTACGAACATTATTTCATCAGCGTCTCATAATATCTTCTATGCTGAAACCTTTCTTCGGACCAGAAGCTTGACTTGTACCAGGTTTCGGATTAGCTGGCGGTTGGATCCCAATAATATTCTTTATTCCGCTTGTTATGAAGCTTGAACTGCCTTCTTCAAGATCTTTCTGAACATCTTTACAATTAGTGACAGTAGTTGAAGTGCTTGGAGTAGTGTCTTTCGGTGGTGCATGTTTTACTATCAAATCTTGAGCTACGGTTTGCTGTGGTCCCAGTACTGTGTGAGATACGGAACCAAATGCCATTTGAGGATGTGGAGGTGGCATAGGAAGTCCAAATTTATGATATGCAGGCATTCCTATCATTGACGGAGGAATTCCTACTACTACCTCCGTGTTTAATATCGGTTGCCGCGGCATTGTCAAGTTTGTCGGTTCGGGAGACCGAGGTCTATAAATTGCTGTACAGGTTCTTACATTTTCTCCAATATCCGGTGGATGGCTTCTCTTCCTGAATGGACTCATATACATACCTGATGGTCCGGGATCTACAGGTGGACTCACCATTTGACTTATTTTTGATGGATCCGGTGGGGTGACTTGGTGGAGATCTCTTCTTATTTGTAACTGAGGATGTCTCATTGGTGGTTCAGGAATATCTGAGTAACGCATTTCTTTCTCAATTATTTCTTCAGAAGTGAAACGTCTCTTCTCGTATAGATCTGAAGATGGCATACGATGTTTATCTTGATATTGTGGACGCATCGTGTATGGGCTAGCTCTATCTCTTTGATCGTTGTGATGACAATGAGTACGTTCTACTGGAGACGGTGAAGTCCGACGAGGTCTTTCTTCACTTTGTTCTCTTCCGATACTTTCAATAGATGATGAACGTGCCCGTCTAACGGGAGAATGTTCTGGAGATGATAGTTCAGGATCTTCATCGTCGAATCCAGGCTCAATTGGTGAACCGGGTCTGCCAATATCTTCCTCACCTACATCTAAAACATCACCCGGTGGCACATCACCTACAGCGTGTGTCAGTGCATGTCGTCTTAAATCACAGTTCCTTCTAAATACCTTCCCACAAGAGTTGCATTCGTAAGGCTTGTGGTCTGTATGAGTCAACAAATGTGTCTTGAGATTGGAGCGTTGATTGAAACTTCGACTGCACACTGGACATTTGTGTGGTGATTCTTCCATATGAAGGATCTTATGCACCGCCAGAGTCCTTGATTGACAAAATCCTTTTCCACATTCTGTGCACTTGAACGGCTTCTCCTTTGAATGTATGTACCTATAACAAAGATAATGAAATTGAATTTCTATGTCATTTTCAATATCAAATTTGGATAAGGTTATTTATAGAGCGTTATTGAAAGTAATAGTTTTAATTAATATTATGCATAGTGAAGTCGCATGTAAAGTATTTATAGCATTATATGAAACGCACTTCATTTATGATATATTACAATACGTAGGTATTCGAAACGGGTTTTGGTTGGAATTGGAGGCGTTCATTCATTAAGAGAGGAACGACCTTTAGTCATTCATTGTCCGGTACTAATTAAATGTCAACTTAATACAGTAACTGTGCGGAATTCTATGTAGTTGATGTGAGAGTATTTTTTTCTGATAGTGACCATTATACTAGTATGATCAGACGTGCCTTGAACGTGATCCGAGTAACATGAGCCTAAGTCTCAAGGCGATACCGACATCGACAGCGTCACACGAAAGCATACGAACAAAATCACCATTTTTATAAGACCTCCGCTTATTCTCTTTACCTCCTGTTTTACTATTATAATTATTATGAATATGTGGGGAGACAAGAAGGTCATATTGAGTTGGTTCCATTCAATAGGAGTTCCATTGGAAGTGATTAGAATAGATTGAAATTACTTTGTGGCCAATCGCTGCGATTAATATTATTAACATCAGCTATATTGGATTACTAATAAGCATCTGTTGAATGAGCGGTAGGTAGACAAATGACGTTGAAAAGTATTTCGAATGAGTTTAAAATGTTTCGGTGGTTTTAAATTTTAACCAGCCAGCATTTAAAGTTAAGGTATATATGTCGCCGCCAACTAGCTTAATCACCCGTCCAATTAACTGCCTAGGCAGTTAACTAAACGACGCCATTCATTTAAAGGCCTGAATGATATTCAGCTGTCTCGTTTATTACATCATTTTATAACCTGGCTGGCTAATCCTTAGTCCAATCGTAAGATGGGGCACTGCCTAAATACATACATATACTTACACCTGTAAATCCCCGAGGGGGCAGACAGAGGTGTATTCACAGAAAATTAGTGATAGGTTTATTGTGATAGCTACGCAATCCGACTTCGTTAGGTTAGGGTAGGTTAGAAGGCCATTAAGCTTTCGTGGTTATTTTATTATAACCATGCAGAAATAAATCATTTTTCTTATTGTTTAATTAAATGGCTAGGCAAGTAGTTAAAGGTCATCGATCCTAGCTATTTGCCTAGCAGTTTAATTAAATGGCTGAACACCATTCAGGCCGTTAATTGAATGGCGCCGTTTAGTTAACTGCCTAGGCAGTTAATTGAACGGCTGATTAAGCTAGTTGGCGAAGACAAATACATAATGTCAGTTTATTAAATCAAGTGATGTTTAAGATATTATAACAATATGAAACGTATATAATATAACGATTAGACAAAAAATAAACATAAAATGTAACTTTTATAATTGCATAATAATGATTGGTATGTGCAGAAACGATGCGATGTAAGATTGGGCTGCGAATTAATAAAAGAAGTATTGGGAGCACCGTGTGGTTATAATAATAGCCCGTTATGGTTTCATCTACTGGCCAAAATGGAATGGAATCTGAAAACTTAAAATACCTAAAGCTAAGTTTAATTTAAGTTAAATAAAACTGCTTTATTTTTTGCCCAATACTGATCATTCTTCAAAAATAATAAATAAGAGTTTTTGAAATATTTAGCAACTTTCAAACCATTAATGAACTAGATCGGTGCTATGATCTAATTTTCACTAATCATTATAAAAAGGTACAAAATAACAATATGTACCGTGCTACGGTAATACACTTCTACCTAAAACTAAATAAAAATAGTATCTATATAGCTTCATTTCATACAAAACGCTCCATAAACATTCAAAAATCTAGCTCTTTAGACAAAAATATTGAGAATGACCACACTCGGTTAATCATAGGAAACTCAACAAAAACTCTAATAATAAGTTTAGTTGAGTTAGTGTAATGATGATGACTTCAAAATAAATCATTGGTTTTGTCATTCTAAGAATGCGTCATGTAAATATTGCGTTTAAAAACTAGCTAATGATGATTTTAAAAGTTTAGGAAGAATAAGTACTTATTCTTCCTAAACTTGAAACGTGAATGATTGCTGAACAGAATTGAGAAAAGATAGATTACAGTCGAAAAGGTAACGACAATTTATCAGTGAGGTACACTTACCTAACTAATAAACAGTGGATTAACATTATAGCAGTCTTTTAACTTTCCTAAGCATTGATAATAATTTTCCTAAAGAATTTATTCATTTTCGAATCAATGGCAATACGGGCATGAAATATCATAAAACTCTAAATTTGATTACTTACTTAATATTTAAAATGCAAATCGATAACATCAATTAATTCAATCAATAAGTGTGTTGGTACCCACATAATGTTATTTTGTACCCTTTTGGAATGTATAATAAGAATTAGATTATTGCCTTGAATTTATGTTTTAAGATGTTAATTTTTATAAGGATATTATTGGTTATTCTAATCACATAACGCCAATAAACCTGGTTATAAGGGTCCAAATTATATGTATTTTACATCTTGTCGCTTATAAATTAATTTTTAAATTTGGAATAATTAAATATAATAATTAATAATTAATAGTTATGTGCGGACTCATTCCTCCATTCGACATTCAAAAAAGCATTTTAGTTTGCTTTTGAGCTCGGTGTTTCACCAGCTTTACACATTCAGTTTTTGGAATCACGAAAACATGCTTAGTTGTTTTTTATTATATAAATTTTTTATTACTTTGAGAGATTATTCATTTTAATGAAATATGCTACTTATATTATTTAGAGAATTCCTCTAATCGTCAATTGAGAAAGTATTAATAAACATGTGAAATTGATAGAGAATCTGAAAAAGTCTTAAGGTAAGTAGTATAATATGAGTATGCCAAAATATATATAGATTCAGAAGTAGAGTCTAGAGAGGTAAACCAAAGTCACTTGTTAGGTTATGTAGGTATCTGTAGGCAACCACGGCTGGTGTATCCAATTGAAAAGGTTATCTCCAGACTGTTTTTTTTTTAAAATAAAAATTCGTTTATTTCCTCACCACAAGCAGAATAGAATGAATAGATGCTAAGTTATTAAAAATTTACGCTGTAAGTATAACCATCAGTATTTTATGAATTTCAGTTTGAACTTATAACCTAACCATTTAAAAAACCATGTGATGTTTTTAGCAACGTATACAAACCTATTGCTTGTTACGTATGTAACTAAAACAATATAGGTACATAAAATATAAGCAAAGTAAACTAACTTTTAAACTTTCGCGTTCCATAATATATAAGTAAAGTAAGTTAATTGAAAAGTGGAAATTGAAAGACATGGATAATTAAAATATACATATTATAGATTTTTGATACAGCGTCTTGGACTACCTCTAAATTTATGAGTATTGCCCACTCCCACTATGATAATACATAACGTAATTATAGATTGCCAAAGAGCAAAATATACTTGTTTTAAAAGATTAACGCCAACTTTGAATATTAACCTTTTTTGGTACTTTAGGTCAGCGAATAGGTATTTTAACGGGAGTCCTTGAAAATTAATAGAGACCAAAAATTTTGGGGTTATAAAACCAAGAACTAGAACTTAGACAATACCTAATAATATTAGGTAGGTGTCTAAGTAAAAAATCGATAGCATAAGTCAAAGAGAAAGTCAAGCAATGAATAAATTTATGAATGAAGTCGAAGAGAACAACGCGAACTTGCCAACGTCACGCAAATATTGTGTTGTGAGTTGTGACTGACGAACGGACCGGTTCCAATGTACACACAGGCTAGTCCAAACACCCACGTTGGAGGTATTAAATTTTTGAAGTAGGTATTATTAGATACTGACGTGCCTTCGAAAATTTATGTTTTTGATCGGAAAAAACAGGATATAATGTAAGTACTAAGTAAAATTGATTCAGTCAAAAGTGATTTCTGCTTTATCGGCAACTGATAAAAACCAATTCACAGATATAATAGAAATACTTTGTATTAATAGCAGCTAAAAGTCTTGTTCGTCGTAATATTTTTCATATATTAAACAATATCAAAACAGCAATATATAAAGATTAACGAATCGTGATAATATTTTTTAAATGTGTTGTGTATAAAAAGAGCAAAACGACTAGTTTAATATTTAAAACACTAATACCACAAAAATGTGATACATGTAACATAGAATGATATAGAGAAAAAGTGTTCCAATTAAATAAAAACCTGATCTTTTAATATTGGAGCCGAAATTACTTCCAATAAATTTTAAATATCTAATGAACGCGATATCTTTATTCTAAAATGAATCGAGAGCCACGATCGACATCATGTGATGACGGATTCGGGTACCAGTCCAACAACTTGAGTAACATCAGAGAAGCCGACGCCAGATTCAAATTAACAAGGCAATTACCAAGTTACAACGAAAACATCCAATATAAACCAACTTAAACTATAAAAGACACGATTGCTGTTCAAATGGTTAAACCTAAAAACAATATCAAATCTTGTTCGTGTTACGGTCGCTATTCGTAAATATAAACTGAACATTCATTTGGGAGGCCTCAAAATAATAAAAAGCAGGACAAATATAAAAAATATACATTATTAATGACTTAAACAAATCTTACCCTCTCAGGCATCTTATCGCGTCAGTTCGATCAAATCTGACATTAAATGAAATATAAGTAATGTCTGTCTCTTCTTATTATGCTCCAAGATAAAGATCGCGATGGACAGTCAAAACCCCATCAAGACAGAACGAATATTAAAAAACGTGGCTCCAAATTACAGAGGGACTGAGATTCCGTGCTAATGGGTTACATTAAAAAATATTTTCCATTACAGTTGCTCGGCGTATAATATATTATAGAAGATACACTTATACTGAGGCTGGTGGTAGAGTGAAATGATAATACCAGTGACTTATGAAATGAATACTAAAACAGGAATCACTGCAGTTGATAAAAACGACACAACTCTTTAAGAAGAGCAATAGAATAAAAAGCCTTGGTCACTTTACTCAAAAGATGTATACCTTGATATTACTTTTTATGATGTTAATAATTGATTCAGTTAAGAAACTAGTTATGTATAAGGACAGAGTTTATAAAAAATATCGTGTTTCATTTTCATTTTCATTTTCATTTAGATGAACTGTAAACTCGGAAACGTTAATACAAAAACAGAATTTCAGTTCACTTAGTTTAATAATCTTAAAAGTCATTCGAAAATATCTGTATCAATTATTTTAGTTTAGTAAGACTAGTTTATTACGTAGATACAACATTGAATCTAAAAATATAAATGAATTTCGTATATAATATTATAACTACAGGTCAAATTACTGATTCCGACTTTAGTCATGCTTGAATTTGTTTATCAATCAACGATCAAGGGCTAAGTAACAAATATAGACAATGATTGTGATAGACCTCTCTGTTCAACGGTCTGTATAGACCTGTCTGTTTATTGAACACAGAAATACATTATCAAAATATACTTACAAGAATTTGTAATTAGAAAAAGGTCTTCACGTTATTACCAAAAAAAAGTGATCTTTTCTATAATATTACTAGTCCTTCACCAAAACTAGTAACATGCATCGAATCAATTGCTTTTTGCAGACATGCATTTTACTACTAGATAAGTATGCATGGAAGATAATATATATGGCCAACTTCTAAAGTGTGTACTTATAAAAACTTTTCGTTATTTGAATGACCACTTGAACAGTACATACTTGTCTACTTGGACAGGGAAATATGTCGATTACTTTAGATTCAGGACTTCTATCTACCTCAGCAATTATTATTACTAGTACTATCTTAAGTTACATTTAAATTAAGTTTAAATACTATTTTATTTATCGTTGATCTGCTTATCGGTAAACGTTCAAAAACACTTTGAAATATTGAACAAAATTACTTCACTTCATATCTGTTACAACTTACACCTTATATGCAAGTTATTTTACCGAAAATGACTTATTTGAACATTAGTAAAGTACCTACAAGTGAAATATTTTTATAAAAAAATCGAGTTAAATGTAAAGAGAGCAGGTACAGCGGACGCGCGTTGGAATGCCGCTGGGGTCAGTGTCCGGTCCCTCCTTACGTACCTCCCGTTCATCTACACTATCTAAGCCTATCGAATAGATTGATCGTAAAATGCTTTCCTCATTAACTTTACTAATTACATCTGTGGATTTCATCGCTTGTATATTTATATTCGTATGTGGTAGAATTGCAATAATAAATCCTCTTAAAAAAAGTTAATATACCTATAAGGTGAAATCTTTCAGGAATACGCACAATAGGAATGATTTAAGATGTGTAGCAATGCAATATAATTTTCATAATTGTGTCACATAGCACATCATGCACAGTTCTAATAAAATATATTTCAAGGCACATAAATTAAATCATAATTCAAAATTCAAAATATTATTTTGAATTCAAATTAAAAAACAAAACACTAATTAAATTAAGTCATTATCATTAGTCATTATAAAACATAAAATGTGGCAGAAAAGACAATGCCACTGTGTTTATGATAATGACTGGGACGCTCTTAATTATGTACGTGGGTGTATTTGCAAAACGTTAAAACCCACACAAGTGCAGAACGGTAGCTGATGGTAGTACATAAATTTATACGAAGAAACGTTACATGCCGCACACCAGCACATAAGTAAATCAAAACCGCTCACAAATAGTTCGCATTAACATAATCTCGCGATTTGTATAATGAAGTAGCGAACTTTGTTATTCAAAATCTCGTCGCTTTCAGGCAGATGCATAAGAATATAATTTTATTAGTCATTTCAACTTTTCTATTGATTTTGAGACGGTGAAAGATGCGAGGAAACTAAAAGCTCACAGTTTTATGTAAATTGTTGTTTAGGAATAAATATTTACAAGATGACTTTTATTGTAAATATTAAATTCATCAATATACATAGTGTTAACATATTTAGATACTACAGCGGATGAATTTAAAATCCATGAGTTATTTGAATGACGTGTAAATGGAAAATATTATAACTATTCAAGTACAGTTGTATACAATATATCAACAATACATACCTATAAACCGTTCTTCAACACATGCACCAGCCATACTACGCCACAATCGGTTTCGTTGTATATTTTTTGAAACATCAACATGAAGAATTATTATTATTAAACCAAGCTGTAACCTAAGCTTGACTTTAGGTTACAGTAAAATTATTTCCTTGTCAAGTATAACAGAAAACATTTGCTGTATTGAAGTGCGTTATAGGCGTACTTAAGCAACTGTACTCGGCTGGCGTTTTGAACCCACGCACTTTTATATCTTTACAAGCTGGTTTCCTTTAAGACGATTTATTGTTATGCTACTAATATCTTTGCTTTACTTTCCAATAATTAACATTTGAATGACAGATATTGTTCAGTACTACACTGAACACTGACTGCATGAGAACTGTTTCTCTTTAGAGAAGTAATCTTATATTTATACCTAAATAAATAATAAAAATGTAACTAATAATTGACTGATTTTAATAGAAATATATGAAGGTCCTTAATAATCTAAAAATACTTTCTAAATCAGTGATATGTCATGAAATTATGTGGTGTTAAAGGCAGGAAGTGAACTATGTATTAAATTAGCATCACACAGAAGCTAGAAACTACTTGACAACATTTCAAAGAATCGTTTAACTAATTAGCAAACGTGCCGGTTCTGACGCCTAGTGAAACTTAGAAGTCCAATTAACATAAAGGTAGTGGAGCTAATATTTCTAAAAACAGAACCATAAGAACCTGTATTGGTAGCAAAATATTTACAAGAGCTATATGACATAATGCAAATGAGCCGATGTATTTTCGCAACGACTGAGCGAAATTAGCATCACCATTAGAGCGTTTTTTGCATTGCTTTTAACAAAATGAGACGTCAATATACTGAATATATCATTTTGTTTTTAACCGCAATGAATTTATGGTAATAAGCTTCTTTAAAATAGCATAACTGAAGTTATGAATATTGCAAAACTTAGTGCTAAATCTATTATGTGTTAAAACATTATTGCAGCAGTATGATAAATTTTACATAAACCTGTGCATATGGTTTAACTGTTTCATATTACTTATTATTATTATCATCTTCTTTTTTTATTTAAAAATATTTAATTTATAATTTTAACTAATTTTACCACTTTTTATTTCTACTTTATACTAAGATATTAATTAATTTATTGTCAGACTTCGATTTATGTATTATGAATACTTCCCATAAAATCATTTTCTGATTGGTTTTATCTCTGCAATTTTATATAGTTCAATAAAGGACTCTTTGAATCTTCATTATAAAAATCTCTCAGTGTATCCAACGGGAAATAACCATTACTTATGCCCTTCTGTAATCTTAAACCTAATACGTTATTACCTTCTATAGCTTGAACAGATGTATAATCCGGTTTGTTATCGTTCCTTTAAGATGCAACTAAACATTTCAGTATTTTATTTTTATCATAATGCTTTCTTTTTTTCCAAGGTGGTTTAGTTGTTTCATTAAAAGATAAAATGATTTAGTTTATTCAGTTTAAAAACCAATCTTTAAATAGTTTTAAAGTGCTTTAGTTAATTAGCAGGTCTTTTCTGTAATGTAAGGTATTTCTAATACTGTTATTTATTATTTCAGAATAGAAACCATTGTACTGATTATAAGTCCCTTATTGAATTTAGATTGGGTTTCAAAAATAATACGTCATTACTGGAGCTTCGAATCTAAAAAGGTTTCGTGTAGGCGTGTTGCATTCAATCAGCACAATGAGTCGTTAATGTTACTGGTCTGTGTAATGGTCTAGACGCTACCTACACAAGAAAGTCTTTTGTTGCTTTTCTCAGTAATTGCAATAGAAGCATTGGTAGAACTTACATGCTGTTTGCATAAAGGTTTTACTGTTGCATCGGTTTAGATACTTTTGAAACAATTTTATTTGTATTATCGTTACTATATTTATTAAGTTAACGCAATGTTCTTTTAAACTAATGTACTAACTTAAATTTAAGTTCTTAGGTGTAAATTAGCATTTAGTACTCTATGACTTAAGTTTCTATAAACTCTCATAGCGCTATTCTAAACTTTACCTATCAAAAAAAACCTAATCATATAATATCACAGAGTGCTCTGCAATGCGTGGCGCTGTATCATTTATTTTTCATTTGTACACTAAAGAAATTTGGTATTCGTCGCGCGGTCGACGTTATAAAAAGTCAAAACCCCAAAAGTCGGACAGGTACGTGGACAAAAAATAAATGGAAAATACTAATGGAGCGGCGCGGTGAGGTTGGACCGCGAAGTGCTATGGTAAGTAGCTGGTATAGAAGATTTTATATTTTACTTTCCAAGACTTGAACCTGCTATGAAGTCTTGAAAGACTTGTACTAATCATCAAACCGGAAAATAATGAATTAGCAGTGCATATCCATAGACTCAATAATAAAATTAAGTGAGTAATACACTTAATTTTATTATTGAGTCTATTGATAGGAATACAAACTACACATACTTAAATGTAATTTATCCTTAAAAAAATAATTGTAACTAAGTTATCAAAATAATTTTGAACCCTGTGAATTTTACTCTATTGATGCAGAAAAATCTGTGGTTTTGTGAATAAAGAATGATACAAATGTTATATAATTCATTTTGATACAGGCAGCTACGTACACTGTGACATCCACAGCCGGTTTGGCTGCGCGTACGCCGTCCATGCGACGTAATGGGAGCGACGGCTCGCCGCTGCCGCTTCACACACAATTTCACCTCTGAGTGACGCAAACATTCATTGTACTTGTAACTGCGTTCTTAACTTAGCCGACATCAGGTGCATTTACCTAATATTCCTAGTATGAAAGTGAAAAAAAAAGGCAACGCTGCTCTAGTGAGTGTTGTAGTAAAACGAATCGCAGCACCCAATTGTCGTGACTACTTGATTAGCGTTGTAGTCAGGTGCATCTACCATACTTTACATACTTCATATGATAGAGCTAATCATGTAAAATGTTTTATATGCTATGTAACTCTGCCCTCCATAGAACATGGGAACTAAAACATAAGTGATTGTATAATTTATGTCTTTGAAGCATTAATTTATCATAAACTAAGTTTTACTACATGAAATGATTAGTTCTGAGAAAGTAAGCAGTGATTTTAAAGGATTAGAAAGTGATTTAAGAAAAATTGGTGAGAACGTTCAAATGGGTATCTAAAAATACTGGGTCTTAAAAGTTAATAGATGTTGCGATAATGTTTAATTATGAACATAAATCTGACTACTTGTTACCCAATACCACATGATTTATCTGTAATTTTATATGAGCAAAATACAAGTTGAAATAGAGATCCCATTTCCGTGACTGGCAGGATTTTTTTTTGAGGACAAAAACTAAGCTATGTGTGGTTTCGGTCTATAATCTAATCAATCTTATTTCTAGACATCGAAACAGTGTTAATAAAACCCAACAAAACTTTACCCGAACCTGTAATCCCTATCATAAGCAAACGTAGAGTACAAATGTATTTCACACAATCCGTGAGATATTTCATTTCCATGATCCCACCGCTGTTTTTTTACCAATCTTGAGTTTTGTTAACGACCATCGCTTTTGACTTATAAAATAAGTTGGCGCCTGGCCAAAAAAAAATTGTTACTTGATACGCCTAAGTATCAAATATATCATCATCATCATAGACGCGCTTGGATAGTTCCAAAATACAATTTTTCACGGTTCGAATATCGTTGAAACCAGATTCTATTCTTGTTTTATAATGCTGGTTTGTAAGAAATTGTTTCCATAATTATATCTAGTAGCATTAACTCGTCATTTGCTGTTTTCTGCTCACCTAAAACCTGTAAATACTAAAACTTACTGTTTCTTTGAAACTCAAAGAACGAAGAACACAGGTAGGTAATATATTTTTATTGTTTCCAGTTTCGTTCTGTGTATTCATTAAATAGACTGATAAGATTAAAATATCAAATAGATAAAACGTACTACAGGTATATTTATCAAATTCATTACGCTTAAAAATGCTTAACTGGATCGTCCCGGAGTGACTTAAAAATATTCTTGTTCGGAACGAGTTCACTTATCAGATTTATAACACTGGCAGTTGATTCATGATCGTCTCGACTGGCAATTATACCAAGAGAGATATCATTAATCATGTATATTGATTGGTCCACTCTATGTACAAATCCAATTAGATGGAATCCTTCAATTTTGTTTGATCCTGTATGATTTATTGCATCTGGAGGTGCAATTAGGCCATCGGGATGTAAGAGTGTTAATTTTGGTCTCGTCGTAAATCCTGTTTTAGTGCTTTGTGTAATTGACCGTAATCGTCTGTAATCGTTTCGTATGGTAGATGTTATAATGGTTACTTCACACGTGGGAAACATGTTTAAGGATGTTGTTTTTCGTAGATACTGTTATCATAGTGGAAATATACTTCATTTTAGATTTTTAAATGGACCCATCGAGGTCAAAATACTTTTAGGTTAATATAAAACACATATCACCAATACAAGTATAGACATAAATAGATATATCGTAGTTTCCTACCTATTAGCGATAATTATATACTGTCGCAGTTGGCATCATTTTCGAGTAATCAGTATTGGTTATAAATGCCTACTTTGAAGTTTGGAGCTTACCGCTCGAAAACTAGAAAATACAATTGACTAATACTTGGATACTGGGAATTGGTTACTTTATTGCCACTTTATGTTAAAGGCAAGAATGATAATGATAGTGTTACTAACTACTTATAAACAATGGAAGCGGCAAATATCACTTACATGTGTGATAATTATGAAATCATTGATATAAAATTATCAAAGATAGGTAAAAATAGGATGTTCAAATGTATTGGTCTAAATAAATTTGTATCGATATGGATTATACTAATCAAGTGAATTGAAAACCATCATAATTCAGTACGGAATAGTAATCGGTTTCATTAATTTTATTTCAAGTTTTGGTACATATAAGGATGTCTCTTTTAAGAAAAATAAAAACTCACATCTATTTAAAAAAACATTGATAAGCTTTCATTTCGTTATTGACATATTTTCATTGCAATAGTTAATAAGAACCCGAGGGGCGTTCCTATTACTATTAAATAATTACGTTGCTATCCTTATATAAAGATTTTAATTACATAGTTACATATTTTATTAATCTACTTATTGGTTGTTATTAACTAGAGCAGCAATTCAAGCAGAATTACTATCTATAAGTTCATTTTTAGAAAGGACAATTTTAGGCTTCTTTCAAACTATTTAACGTGAAACATTAATGTGGCAAAAATAAACTTAAATATAAATGCAATAAATACCAGTACAACCCTAGCCTCTTCTAGTCATTTATCGACCATTCGAAAAGTTTTCAAAATTCGATCATAGCTTTTAATTTCCCATAAAATCGTTTCGTACGTGTTCCGAACAGATTAAAGTTGCTTACTCCCAGACACAGGTAATAAATAACGTGATTTCGTCTTGGAACTGGCCACAATATCTAAGCCGTTCTTTTTTGAGTTATTCAACCGAAACAGAATATTGTTAACGGGATTAAGTTTTTATTCTGAGGCTTTATACCTTTGGTGTGCTGCCGTTTGTATAGATTATTACAAAGATATCTAGTAATTTATTAATTTTTTTATAAGGATTATTTAAAAATATTCTTTTATTTGAGTCTGTCGGATTTTTTTCCGAAAACTTTGCGGCTTTTATTTCTGCAATTGATTTAATAAATAAGTTTTTAATAAGTTTTAATTTTTTGATGTATTTATGAACGAATGCTGACTGTTGAGGATGAAATGCGTGAGTATAGTATGTATGTATGTATGTCTTGTATACATGTACGTTATAAACCTAATACTCCTACAACAATTTGTAACAAAAACTCATTCTGAATACGAAAAAGTACCTACATTCTTTCTCCCATTTTGTCATTACTAAAATACCTGAATAGCTGCATTTTTCTATCCAATTCTGGTTGCAACTTAAACACTGCGTGGAAAGCCATGGGTATGCAAGGGTTCAACCGCCATGAACCAAGGACGACCGGTCGTAGCGCCTCGTTAAGTCACCCGTTCTCTCCTGACAATGTAAGAGAGGACTGCTTTTTTGGCTTTTCCCGAGTATGGTAAATTATTTCAAGTTTATTTATAAACGTAATATACCTATAATCTTCTCATTTTTTGAATAAATACTTGTTAGTTTTGCATTTAAATAATTTAATTTAACAGAAGTAATCTATTTGGAGCTTAAAAAGTCCTGGACCAAGTAGGTACTTACAGTTATGTGAAAGAGTGAGATACCAGCCCCTCTAGACAAGTGTCAATTCGCTAACTGGCCTTCGGTGGCATAGAATGACGAATATATGGGATTTGACGTAGGTACCTATAGTCGTTAACGCATGTCAAGTACGTCAAATCCCATACATTCGTCATTCTATTCCACCAAACGCCGGTTAGCGAATTGCCACTTGTCTAGAGGGGCAGAGCGATCTGACATCACTTTTTCTTAACTTAATCGTTTTTCGTAAGTTATGTTAGATTACTCCGGGATCTTGGTGCAGGCTCTCAAATATTCGGGTGATTATCATTTTTATCATGATCACAACTAAAACAACCAAAAAAAAATTTACAAATGTTTTGAAGAGGATTGTGTTTCTCCCTATATACCTGTCTACTCACTTCAAATGCTACAGGCTAAGACTGTATGAATACTAAAAATCACATTTAATTTCTGTTTGTCTTGCATTCAATCAAAGATATTAGCTTTTATGCTAAATTTTATGCTTACGTAAAGAACTCAAAGTATTCGGAATAATTGATCAAATTTGCTTTACATTTTACATTTTAGAGAATCTTTCGATTACATCAGATAAGCGAATAATAACATATAATAATATGAGATCAACTTCATTGACATAATCTTAAAACGTAAACCTCATGACATGACAGTTATTTACTGAGAATTTCTTAAAATAAGAAAGATTAAGGATCTCTACCTGTTTGTAAATTGGCTTGTGTGTATGAGGTTACGTTTAACGAACCCTCTGTTTATGTATGTGTGTGTGTGTGTGTGTGTGTGTGCGTGTGTATACATATGTCGCTACGGATTTTATCTAACGTTGATTTCGTCATATGATTAATGATTAAACAGAAAGCTATGAATACCTTTCCTTTAACAATGAAATGTTGGAAAAATTCTTAAACCCTTAACTAATTGCAGGGTTTGTAGAACTAAATGCGCATACTAAGTGAAATAAATAGATATAAATAATTTATAGTTTCTTGAAGTATTCATGTATTTGCATCAATATATAATAGGCATTTTATAATAAAAAGAAACCATAGCTAACTCAAAAATCTAAATATTTTAAGTAATGATCATCAAAAAAATTAAGAATAAAATTTCCTTGAATTTAAAACCGGAGCAGAAACTACAAGTATAATGACTGGCGCATTTCAAAGAATCAGCTTTAGCTCTATGTGGGTAATTACATTATTCGTATACAAATAGCGGAGGATGTTAATGTAAATACAAATATTCTTGAAGAACGTGGGCTCGGTTTAGAGGCCGTGCTGGATGGCACCGGTACATCGCTTTGTTTGGACAAACGACCGGTCACTGTTTGCACGGAGCTCCTCGACACCACTCGGAAATATTTCCAACGAACTCTTGAGCAATGGCTCAAGTATAATTATGAAAACGAATTTTAAACGAACGCAAGTTAATAAAGAAAACGAGGCCTTTATAATTTAATAAAACTTGACATATTTTATGAATTTAAATAAATATTAAATAAATATTTATTTTAATAAAATAGTGCACTGAAAATATGATTCTGAATTCAAATTTAAAGAACACGTGTGGCCGAAAGTCTAAGTTTAGAGATAATATAGAGTAGATAGAACAACCTACAGAATGCTACTACAAGCTTAATGGCTTTTAAAAACTGGATTAAGTAGCAAAGAAATGCTAAATCGACGATAAGCATAAGTCTTGTCAGCCCACGCTTGAACACGCATAAGTTCACTTGATATGAGGTAGTAAACTCTATACATATAGCTTTAAAGATAATTTTGATTTAAATGATTTAAAGTTACATTTTGAATTCATTGAGTTAAATTCTCTTTTGTTGTCGGCGTCACACACATATACTTTCGGTGCACGTTGAGAAAAAAAATTGGTAATCCTAAAAACGTTTTATGCCTCATGTGCAAAATTATAAGGAAGAAAAATTTTCAAATATTATGTGCATACTAGAACCACTTAAATAAATAAATAATAAATAAATATTTGGTTATGACAAAAATCTGTGCAAATGCAGCAAAAAATACTAAAAGCGCTTATTGTCTGGTCACTCTGTCACCTAAAACATAAGGTAAATTAAAAATAATTAAAATTGGCCTTCATATGCTGGTGTTTAGGATTCGTTTACAGGTTTATAACTTGACGATTTATATAGTTAATTTTTTTTATATTAGTCTTAAAGAAATGACATACAATAAACAAAATTGACATAAAAAAACATAATTTAATAACTGTCAGGTATCTCACATATCGGATTATAAAATTCCGGAGAGGATTAACACAATGAACTTTTATGTGGTTAAGTGTCATATTCAAGAAATTTAAATTTAAGTAAGACTCTGTGGGGAGTAATAAAAATGTTTGCAAGCCTCTCTGAATATTTGGCAATAATAAGCTGAAATGTATATTTTTCTCTTAATTAGTTGTAGTATAAGAAATTATTATTATCATTAGGCTATGGAACCCTGCAGGCTTATTGTTTCAACATTAAGAGACAGGTTCTGCAGTTGCGAGTGAACTACTTTCGGCATTTGTGAATGATTAATCATACAGATTGTATCGTTCTAATTTTGATTGAAAACTGACGTTTGCATCAACTGTGCAATCAGTTTTGAATCACTGATAGAGACGAGATAAGTATGCATATTTTAAACAGTGGTTAGCAGCAAACAAAAATTAGTCAAAATCAGTGACATAAAAATTAGTTATTAATATTTCATTAGGTATTATTATAGATTAGTTCATTAATATATATTATTATCAGTTTAGTGACATCTGCTAAAATTTCGATACAAACTTTGCGTTCATAAAACAAGTGATGTTATAAAACAGTAAATTATGAAGACAGAAATAAAACTACGACATCTTTTGCATTTTATTTTATCTCGAGAATCCGAATCACGCGAATGCTAAACTTAATTGGTTGGATATAACGACAAAAAAGCGTTTTGCAACCTAACACGCAAATGCTCCAAGCATAATTTAAATAATACGTTTACCTGTCCAAATCGATTCAATTATAATGGCATCTGAATAATCTAAGACAGATTCAAATGGAATCCGTTAACATATGCAAGACCGAAGAACCAGATGCGTGGTATTGACCGTCGAAAATATGAAAGTCACAGTTACAGTAAAATCATAGTTGCTATTTTATTTGCATGACTGGTAGACACATTGACGTAGCTTGAAGATTAAATACAAGCACAAAAGTACTGAATGAACTTTTTAATTCGACAGCATGGTTTATATTTAAATCATCCTTGTCGAGAAATTCCCCTCCTAAGTATTATCGGCAGATTTTGTAAGCGATCCCTTCTGAGATAGTGTGGGCCCAACGGCAGCAGTTGAAATTATTTTTTTCAATAAATAAACAACTTTTTTCGTCGCCGCAGGTTAGCGGGATAAAATGTGTTCATAATGTCAAAAATATTCGAGTATGTACAAAAAGTTGTGCAACATTTCAAGAAACTTTCAAAAGGCAATGAGATACTGTGAAATCGACTGGAGGTTTGCTGCGTAGCAGATACCTTGCTAATTAGTCTAGAGCCTCGATCACGATTATTTCAAACGCATGCTTGTGTAAAAGTACCAATTGGATACATGATCTAATCAATCAAAAATTTTATAATTTACCATAGTTCTAAGTGTAATGCAGCTTATTATTTATTTAAACTTCGATAAAATACTTCTGAGTGGAACCATCTTTTATGAAAGAAACGAATAATATTACATAGTATAAAATCGTTTACAGTGCTCAACGAAATTCATGACCATAAATTTAAATATTGCGTGACAAATGTGTGGAATAGCCTTAAGTTATGGCGAATTCTGGAATTTGAATTACAAAGATTCCATTTGAATCTTTTCCTGACGGTCAAATTTGTGTTAGCAATATGATTGGCTCTAAAGATGATAATTTCTAAAGACCGTAGGCGAATCTCTCGTTCTTGCGATCAAGTCCACCTGCCCCTCTTTGATTTATTATGGATTCAGTATTAATTTGATATCCCTTTTTGTTATAGCCCCTTGAGCGATCTGTACGAGCGAGAGCCTTACTTGGTCCCCATTATATGTGGTCTCGGTTCAATCATAATTGCATATGAGCCTCGAGATAAAATAATATTCAATGCAATAATAAATTCTTACAAGGACTTAAGCAAATATCGGATACTTCTATGGCAAAGTTAGAATGTGTTTCAAGTTTTAAAGATAAAATTAACTTTGAATATTATCTTGTATTACACACACGGACTACGATGATAATAATGTTTATTTAATATTCATACGAAACCCATTTTATTGGTTGTGATGCCACATCCTTCAAGGTTTTAACAACAATATAAGGACGCAGACTCTTTCTTGACTTGGAACATACGGTTGTAGCTTGAGGCTAAAAGTAATTATAATGTTATTGATTATTTTGTCTGTAAATTTAAAGACATACAGACCTTTTATTCTATATTATTTTCTTTTTTCTCATCTCAACACAGACACAGAAATAAAAAGAGTTGATGAGAAATACTCCGGTGTTATAATATTAATGTATGCCAGCAGATAGTTCGAACCAGTTTTTAATAAGAAATTGCCTGGCTTGCGGTAGAAAATTAATGATAGCTGATGCCCGCCAAGGTGTAGTGCAATGGAGAATGTTTCATGTCACGCTTCGCGAGTATGCGCTATTATATAAGCCTGTAGTTGTCAGATTATAAGATTATTGTATACCCAGAAACTAACAAGATCTTTACAACACTTGTTTTCGTGGCAACATGCAAGTTTCTTTATTATGGATACAATTAGAAGTAACCCTTTCCCGTTCCCACGAAAACTGCCAAGAAACCGTCATTATTATAATATCAGCAGGATTATCCACGTATGCGTCCATCATATTGAGTTCACCTGTCACTTTTTTGATGCGAACTCCATAATATTTTATATGAACACAGGGAATAAATAAGATTTTGTTTATTTGGAGGCTTAATGAATAGAAAATCGACAGAAGGGACGTTTTGCAACCTTTTTTATACCTTTTTAAGATTACTATGTATATTAAGAATGACTCAAACACGTTAAACCAATGGCATCAAATTGCATAATTTCTTATAATTAAAGATGTTGTAAGGCTGATTCGATTTTATAATTAGTCGTAACAGAATCGTGCGTCTACCCGAGCCGATATTTCTACCTCTCCGGTACTACAGGTTTATAGTGTGAACACAGCTGTTTATATAGCCATATTTATGTTGTGGTTTGTTCATCACACGATGGGAATATCGGTACTTAATGGCTAAATCGACTTCCTCCGCCATTCGACGCGAATCAACATATTTTGATGGAAATATTTTGAATTTTAAATGAATTGAATGAATACCGTGTGATATTTCGTAGTAGTATTTACAAAATGCTTTTAATAATTGGTTTACCTTGCTTTGGTTAAGTATATTATTTCTGGTGGTGATTTTTGATATCATAAATATGAAAGCAGCTAAAGTGTATGTTGAATGCCTCATGTGGAAGCCACGCTCGTTCTACTATGTACAGTAGACATATGAAACGCGTTGGAATTCGTGCTATGACTGTCTTATTAAATACTAGCGATCCGTGCCGGCTTCGCACGGGTGGTAAAAACGTTCCCGTGGAAATCCAATATAGCCTATGTTACTCAAGGTGAATGTAGCTTACCAATGGTGAAAGAATTTTTGAAATTGGCATAGTTGTTTTTGAGTTTATTCATTACAAACATACAAAAATACAAATCTTTCCTCTTTATAATAGTAGTGTAGATGTAGAAGTGTAGATTTATGTTTCAAATATGCTCTTTTTTGCCCAGTAAACTATTTACTGTATTAAGGGTTGAAGTCCACTAGTTTTAATTTTAGTATTTATGGGGAAAAATACTGTAATTATAAATAAATAATGTATAAAGAGCTCGAAATGTTTACATGTACCGATAAAAATATTTTGATAAAAAATGACTTAACTCAGTTTTGCTTGACAAGGCTCCACTCTTGTTGGCATAAAATTTTATATTAACCTAACAAAAAATTGTTTCTTACGAACAGGTTTGCCATAAATATAAGCGCCATGCTATCATTCTTTAATGTAAGTAAAAATATTCCAATCACGTTCGATTCTACCGATCCGCTTTTGATAAGACGGGAGCATTAAAAGCTATTTTATATTTACGTAAGGCTGGTAAGTCGTTAAATATTCATGAACTGTATAAATTTTTCTTTATTTTTGCAATTTTTGTTTAAAGGATTTTGGTTGTAATTTTTAAATTGGGAAAAATTAGTGAATACATTTCATATTACGTTTTGAACTAAAACCTACTTACTCTATTAAAAGATATGGATTAATTATAGTTAAACGAAAGTATACGAGCTACGCTGCGCTATCGATGGCGAGGCCGGTATCTTGACTAGGTATACCGATCTGATTAGAATAAAGATAACTAACACATTCATCTTGAAAAAAACTTTTAATGTACATTAGACAGACATTGTTATAGTGGTTCTTGATATTAATATGTTAGACTCAAATAGTTTTGCAAACAAAGTAGGTCTGCAAAGTGGGTAATTTGGTTATTATATCTAAAACGATCACAAAATAAATTATTTCATTATTTACTAGTCTAGAATCTCGCAGCATCCCACTAAGTAGTGCGTGCAATTTTGGATTAAACATTGCTAATTCAATCAAAATTTTAAATATTAAACTGTGATTTTCAATGCTCGTAACATAATATTATTCCTTATATTTCTAAGAAACTCAAGTCCTCTCGTCGACCGAAGTCTTTTTTCTTTAAAGGTATTAATTACGCCCGTGGGTTTAATGACGAGGTTATTATGCATCTTGTGCACTTTACGAAGCATCATATTCATATCATAATTATGGAGGACAAAAAATAGTTGCACATTATGGTACGATGATTTCATATATCCGTTTAGCGTAAATAGATTCTGTAGAAGGTTCATCCTAGGTGGTACAAAAACTGTATGAGGAAAATACTATAGAAATGTTGGTAACTGTTTTGTCTGGTATATCTATGCAAAACGAACTCAGTAGTCATAATGTTAAGCAGTAACATAATTTTAGGCCCCACTAAGATCTTTGGAGCCCCAGCCGATATAACTATTGATCTTACGAACGCAGGTTTACCTCTCTAGATTTAGAATACAGACGATAATCAGCTCTATAAAAACAATATAAGGCAAATCAAAAGGAGGAGAAGGAGTGTGGTCCTGGTTTCCGAAGTAAAAGCCGCGGATGCTACTGGGAACAATGCTAGGATGATGACACTGGTCAACAAAATTTTAACTTTGTCGTGCCCCACGAACTTTTTTATATTGTTTATTTTAATTGATGGTTGTAAATAAAAAAAAACAAGTCATTTAAATAATTAACTCCCTAATTCGAAGTCCTACCAAAATACTCTCATTTATCTTCGCATCACTTTTATCTATAAAAAGAAAAGACGGGTTGCACTCCAGGAGTGCCAGCAGAAGTGATTTTTGAAGTGAAAACTTCTTTAGCGGCGTTGGATGGGTGTAAAATGTTAAGGAAGCGTCAGGATTAGTTGACCTTTGAACCGTAACCGACGACTGACGTCATACAAGATTAGGTACAGACTATCTATTTTGCAAGTTACGATAGATAGCGTCGTAGCTTAAACGGTAAACACTCCGACTGTAAAAATATGTAAAAATAAGAAAAAATAATCACAAAAAGTAATAAATTACAAAAAGAGAAAATAATCACAAAAAGTAATAAATTACAAAAAGAAAAATACACACAAAAAGTGCCAGAAGCCCAGTTTCGAACCCGGTACTATCTGAAACCATAAGGACTTACAGTCGAAGCGCTTACCGCTAAGCTACAAAGCTTCTTAGCGTACGTGGCATAATAAACAATCTGTAGCTAGGAATGTTGTATGACGTCATGTCGTCCTACAAAGTCGTCGGTTACGGGTCCTGACGCGAGTTTAACACGTGATCCTGACGGGTCAAAGGTCACATGATCCTGACGCGAGTTTAACACGTTAAAGAAGTTTTCACTTCAAAAAACTTATTTTGGGTATTTTTCCTTTTAGTTACAAAAGCCAACGCCCATATCGATCCATTGCGATTTTTGTATCAATCCTAATTTGAGATGCAACGGCGGTAGGTAGAATCTCTCCACATGGTTGTACAAGGAGTAAATGCTTTCTATTTATTTTTCTCAGGAAGTAAAGATGTCAAGGAGACAAAAAATAGCAGTCTGAAACGTGATCTCACGGTTCAGTCCAAATCATTCGCACAGTAAACGGTATAGGTCATTTTTACTTTTTTCCATTCACTCAAATTCTTCACATACGTTAGGCAACAGACATGAGGAGCCCAGAGATTGTCATGATGAGTGACAGAGAAGCCAAAAGACCGGTGATAATAATCCAATATAAGATCCGTGAAATATTGTCCCTATTTTTCGAATGCAAGTTTTCCAACAATATAACCAAAAGGAGTTGTGGTCAGTAATACATTTTCTCGATATGTAAAACACGTTAATAAATCACAAAAATATACTTTAATTCACTGGAAAATAGTTTTATGGCTATTTACTCGCAAAAGTTCCCTCCATTGTATTGCCGTAATACTAGTTATGAGTATTTCGGTATCACAAGAAATCTGAGGCTAATTGACACCTGACAACTGCGATTTAATAATGAGGATAGATTACTAAAACAGAATTAACTGTCAAAGTCCGTGTGGCAAAACCAGTGTTAACCAGTGTTAACCAGTGTTAACCAGTGTGATTTCAAGTTAACTCGTATTTTTTTTTGTAAGATAGCAGTCTCACTTTGGCAACGTTTTCCACAAAACAAACAGTACTGATAAAACGTTATTTTTTCTCTTATTACAAATACATTATTGCTTCTATACAATACAAATATAGAATAAATGGCACGACGTATACGAGAACGCTCAATACTACAACTCTGCCTCAAATGCATGTACCGACGCAAACATCCTCTTAACATCATACTAACATTAAAAAACTCTTCACAGATGCTTGTGCTTGTCAATAATGTTTCAAGTTTGTGGTATAACCAATTAGGTAAATGATTCCACAACTTGTCTAGTAAAGAAATATTGTCTAAAGTGAGTAGCCAATCTTTATACTGTAAGCTCACTTGCTATGCGGTGATATGATAATTAATTTTACTTGATAGTAAGCAAATTATAGAACAGTCAAAAGGTAAATTATATTTCTTGAGGACTCATTCCAATTTCCTATTGATTGTGTTGCATTTTCTCAACCAATAAGTGCATTGAAGACCACACAAGTCACTTTAACGCTGTACTTTTTATGAAGCTACTGAAGTCGGACAAATAAGTGTGATTAAATGTACATACAAAAGTAGTGACGGTCATCGAAATTAAGTGATAATAAGACCAAAGATTTTTTGTGACTGTCCATTCAGTATCGACGTATACTCATAAAATGATGTACCAGTACTAAGTAATAATAGTTTTAAATTGCTCCACGATCGTCCGACACGTGTCGGTACCGACAGCCACAGAAATAAAAGTGCCAGGCAATAATCAGCTACTACTTTTTTTACTAAGAAACATCGGTAAATTGTTATAATGAGCAAAAACTCATTTGCCGAAACAAGCTCAAAGGATTTTTATGGCATTGACAATAAAATTAATCAGTGGATGCTATAAAAAAGTCTAAGACATTTTTATGACATGTTCATGTTAAATCTAAATTGTTGCTTGATGGATACTCGTTGGTAAAAGTAGTTTGACTTATTTGCTGCTGGTACCGGGTCCTGCATTCTATTTCTTGGTCCAATAGAAAATGGTGAATCATCAAAATTTAAACTAATTATGGCGGCAAGTAAAAAACCTGCTATATAATGTGGAACTGAGTCGGCTCGAATCCATCACAAAATCACAAAGATCATGGTATTTTTTGTTAAAAACGATGATTGTGGTCGACCCGCAATGGAAGTTTGATTATAATTCAAGTTTTTTTTTACTTTTGTACTATTCAGTACACTGTATATAAGTATAATGAAGCGATTGGATAACTGATAGCATCGTTTATAGTTTTATAGTTTTTTGCCTAGTGCGTGTTCTGTAAATGTAAGTATGACTTCACCAGCGCATTGTTGAGGAAAAGCCATTAAAATACGTAAATTTGCCACCAGCTGATCTAATTTCACACACATCATAGTTCTCACTTATGATAGAATAGATTGAAACTTACATAGAGGAATGCTGCGCATGCAGAAAAATGCAATAAGGTGCAATTAAGTGTAACGGTTATGGACTAAAGTAAATGAAAAAATAACGGCCACAATGGAGTTTTTGTGGAAGAATGTCACATGAAATTGTAATAAAATCTGTTGTAGTCAGTACGATTTCCCTGGCAACGCATTTATCGGCCTAAAATATGCTCATAAAAAAATCACTTTAAGCCGTCTGTCTGTTTCTCTATTTATTACTTTTAAATTACTCTAAATTTGTGGACATTGAATTACTGTTCTATTGGTATTCTTTTACAGAGGGTTGACGTATAAAATAATGTTTAAAAAGTAAAAGTTGCAACTGTCAGTAGCTAAGAAGTTACTATATCTCGAAATTCATTTTATGTTACCTCTTGAAAGCCAACTGATGTAATATTGCGTATTTAAAAGAAAATATGATAGTCTGTTATTGATTACAATGATTATCGAATATTTAATTTGAACGCCCGTTTGCAATTCTTAGTAATCAAGTTATAATTAATGTTATTTATCGCTTCTAATTGATGTGGTACGCAAAAATGTCAAAACTATTAGATGACGCTACGTTACCAAAAAATCGATGTTCAAGTTTTATATAAATTTAATGGATAAGGAAACTTGTCATTACGTTACTAAATTGATACGTATGTTACAAAATATATTTTGTGTTTTTTTTAGCCGATGAACAAACTCTCGTTTTGTTTTATTGCCAGTGTTACGTAGGTAATATATTTGACGGCGCGTTATAATTATTGTGTGATTAGGGTGAATGAAATTCACTCTGGCGTAATGCAAGACTCTAGTGCTCTATGGTCGAGTGTGACGTCATTCGTTCATTCGGTCAATTTGAGTTTGACAGATTGTTGACTTTGGTGGGGCGCGCGGAGAATCGGGATCAGTGTCGCCGTGAACCTCGACCGAGCACTACGTGTCTAGCAGAACGCTCCTAGTTCGGTTGAATATACTTGGTTATAGATCGCGAGTGTGTCTAGCTGTAAAATGTGTAGTCAGTGATTGAAGTATGGTGATTCGTGTATTAGGTTGTCCTATCTCCTTGCCCGCATATCCACGCGGATTGTAAGTGCAAGCTTACAATGGGCTACTAAGAGGCCCCAGACCCCGAAGTAAACCCCATGTGCCTTCATCAGAAGTGGGATACCAGGGCAACAAGCTGAGGAGAATAGCAGTGGCAACCAAAAGACTCGCTAGTCGGGTTTACATGAAATAACGTGAAACGGTGACTGTCCTGATTGTCGGCTGCATCCCGATTACAAGACCCGGTGAGCCCGTTCCTTTTTATTTCGTAGATAGTGAGTGCTTATTTTTTTAAAACAAGTGGTATAACCAAATAATTTCCTGGTAGCGGAATATCGCATTCCACCCTCCAGGGAAAGATATTGTTGTAAAGGTATTACTCGTGGGTACAAATTCATGTTTGAATAAAAAGTCTCATCCTATTTCTACTATTCCATATAGTGCCAGAAGAGACGATAGCAGTTCTGGCAATCCGTGAGCAGAGGTTTATGAGGTAGCGGAGTTTGCACCTAATTATATAGGGGCTAAGTTAAGTTGTCATTACACGAGAAAGTTTCGAAATATCCCGAATATCTAACTATGCTAGATTCTATACTATCTGTAGCTGTTGATACGGTGAGAAGACTTATTCGAATTGAGTAGGGTACGCTGCAAAAGGTTACTGTGATTGCTTAGATTAGCTTAGAATGCGGTGACGCGATCAGTACGTCCAAGAAGTGAGAACGATAAGTTTTAACGAACTACCCTATATTAAAAGGTGAGTTCATTATTGTCAGTACGCAGATGCCATGTCAACATAGTGCAAAGGCTCGTTTTAAATCGTCTTCCATTGAGTGGGGAGGTAGTGAGACAGAAGGAACCAGTTCTCGATGGTAGTGAGACAAAAGGAACCAGTTCTCGATATAATCTTTTTTTTATTTAAGTGACCTAATTTACGTAAAAGTGAGTAGTTTGCAGTAAAAACTAACGAAGGACGATTCTGATTATATCACGATGTAAAACGTGTTGGTTTTTGCGTTTGCTTTTTTGGTTTCGATATCTTTTCGGTAGCAGGTACTGACCCGGTGTGTCTTGTCTTGAGATGTTTAGGTCCCTCGGAGTACTCAAGCTGTGTTTAAATGTTGGTGGACAGATAGGTGAATGTAGCTGTACGGTGTAAGATATAGCTTCCTATGAAGAAGGTTGAACTCTGTTAATAATCGCGTGCTGGCTTGTCAGTTTAATTTCTGTGATGCTGAGTAGCAAAGAGGAGCTATGCGGTATCAGCTCTAACGGGTTTTGTTCGTGTAATATTTCTCATTAGTGGGTAGTGGGTAGACTCACCGTGGTGTACTTCACTTTGAAGCCACACTATTGTGTAGGTACCTAGGTAGAAAAGGCGTGGCGGATACTTAGCAAGAATACACGAACCAACAGTTTGGTAACCAAATATTTCGGGTCGACTAAAGGAATAGTTCTCGTCGCCAAATTGGCGAATTGCGGCCGATAAACTGCCCCGAGTAGTCTCTCGTCTTAATGGGCGATTATATGATCTACATTCTGGTGAAAGCCTCTGTGGCGTGGCGGTGGTCGGTGCGGCTGCTGCGCGAGGACTCGGTTTCGATCCCCGATCGGCGCGGGTGTTTGTGTGCTCGTATGAGTCTGCTGGCATTGGTCTGGTCTACGTGCTACGGAGGGCCCGTTGCGTCATATATCCCGGTTGTCATGCGAGCGTCTGTGGCGGTCGCTGCGGGTGATCGGAGCTCACAGGGGTCCGACTGGTGTAGCTGCAGAACTTCGGTGCGCCGCTTGGTTGTGGGGATTGGATGGCGGTCGCTTCGCGGGGTGTCTCGAGATCCAGTCGCGCCGCGTTTGTACTGGAGAGCCGAGACCGACTAGGTCGAGAAAAGGGTTCGGAGATTGACGATAGAATGAGTTGGAGTTGATTGCTAGGAGCGGCGGTTGCTGCTATTTATTTGTCATATACCCTCCATTATGATGAAGTGGAGTAAAGTGTGTAATTACGGGTCCACCACCACCAGGATGGCTACCAGCTGATTCCGCGTTGTCTGAGTGCTAACAAATTGACACTAGGTTATTAACTGTAGAAGGTTTCTGGTGGTAGGAAAACTGAACCCGACTCACTGCAATCACGGGCACAAGGTGAGGTGCGTAATGTTGAGGATTTCGTGTTGTTTGGGTTTTTTTTTTAGTTAGACAAGATTCTTTAGTTAACTGTCTTTTATTCTAAGGTTGGGACAGTGTTTGCAATATTTTACAATAATCTTAAAGTAACTAGCTAGTGCTTGTGACTTGTGTGGCTGACATGTAAGAGCAATATGGCGGACTCATTCCGGAAGCGGATACAAGATGGTATGCCGCTCGGGATGCCTTCCGAAGCGTTAACACGTAAATTTCAAACTGTTACGAAATTTCAGGCAAAATTGGGTCTAAGTACGAATCATTGATCAGATGTCAGAAGTTGACGTACAGACTATAATCAGATGAAGGGGGCTGTAATCCGTCACATCAGTAAGTGGTGTACAAGGAGTGAAAATAAAGTGCTTTGGTACTGTGTTCTCGGGTATGAGTGATAAAGTCGTCACAAGCTGTGTGCCTTTGCTTTGAGATGTCTCATTTGGTGAAATTAGGACGTCTTTGATTTCAATACCCTCGCGTACCTAAGATTTAGGGAAAGATGTTCTATTAGCAAGTAATGTTTCATTGTTATCTCAAGTAACGGTTTCTCGTCGTACGTGGTCACATAGACGAAATTCTACATCGATCAATCAATCAACCAAGGTTAACTGCTATGGTTAACTGCTCGACGTGGGCCTCTCCCAATGTGCGCCATTTCGAAATACTACATGGATATGGGTTATCTATGTTATATGATTAGAACAGGAGAAGACCTAAAGTTCCAGATACTGACAAGCATTGGCAGAGACATCCAGGTTGAGGATTACTACTTCAAACAGACGCGTGCTTGGGTGACTTCTCTTACTTTACAGGGTAGTATTGGTGTTATAGGGCTACTCTGTTTAATAGGCAATCAATGAGCTAGATGAAAATGACAGCTTCCCCGTAAGTGTGATAGATATGTTCGCTCCACAGCCGATCGTGTTGATCCAATAGTGACTTCGATGGATCAACACACGGATGATATCCAGGGTGGTAATGAAACCGTTCTAGTTTGTGGGAGGGCGGTGTGCTCCTCCATGCGTCTTATTTCGCTCCATATTAATGATTGAGTGATGTAAAGTAACAGCGTAGATGTGCAATCCGTGCGACTCCGCCAATGGTCCGGGGAAGCGTAGTCGTGATTCGTGCCCTCGTTAATAGACAGGGTAATGGAGCGGTTACGAGAGCCTCTGCGAGAGAAGCGTCGGTGGCTTGGTGGTTGGGGGGTCAGCCTTGCGATCGAGGGGTCCCTGGTTCGAGTCCTGGCCGTTGCACAGCCGACGTGAGCCCACTCCTGGCTCGGGCAGTTTGGCTTGGTTGGAGGGGTTAGAGGGAATATTAGTAATTTCGATGATTTCGGTTGCTAATATTCTTTTGAAACGAAGCGCGTATGGTAGTTTGGTACAGGAAAGCGAAGTGTAACAAAATTGGCTCCTAACTAATTCTGAACCATAAGTTTGTTCTAATTAATCGGTTTCGAGTGTATGCGGATAGAGCACTAAATGGAGTATAGTCAGTGTTGGTTTATTGGTTTCCAGTCTTGCTTTACTTGCTACTACTACCTTTGGAAACCTATTCAAATAAAGCCTGGCCGCGGCTTGGGCTAGGATGTAGACGCTACTCGCTTCCAATATGGCGG
Organism: Eilema caniola; assembly: GCA_949126895.1. Classification (NCBI taxonomy): domain Eukaryota; kingdom Metazoa; phylum Arthropoda; class Insecta; order Lepidoptera; family Erebidae; genus Eilema; species Eilema caniola. The sequence goes on from OX421477.1 coordinate 16,484,264, forward strand.
ATAGAGCTGGGACACATCGTGTTTGGGCAGACTTCAGTACATTTCATCTCCTAGCTTCGAACCCCAATGCCTCAATCCGATCTCGAGAGATTAGTCATACCACTGTAGCAGAAATTGACAACGAGCTGGCCGAGACGGCGGTCTATAGTCAGAACGAAGGAAGAATTCACGACAACGACACATTCTCAGCGATTAATTCTCACATCATTACTACTAGTCCACCTTCCACAGATCTTGATGCATATTGTAAGTAGGTAGGTCCAGACTCACTTTCATGTTCGGACTGGCTCCTCGAGGGTCGATGTTCGAACTATGTATTGTTGCTAGCCTTGCAGGATAGTGTAGGTGTTTGTAGGGGCACCGAGTGGTTGTACGTAGGTCTAGACTCGCATTCATGTTTGGATTGGCTCCACGAGGGTCGATGTTCGAACTATGTAATGTTGCTAGCTTTGGAGGACAGTGTAGGTGGTTGTAGGGGCACCAAGGAGTGGTTGCCCGGCCCGACTGGTTTGCAGTCGTAGGGGCACCAATGAGTGGTTGCCCGGAGTCCGACTTGTTTATGGTCGGAAGGGCACCAATGAGTGGTCGCCCGGGGTCCGACCGGTTTATGGTCGCAGGGGCACCAATGAGTGGTCGCCCGGGTTCCGACCGGTTTATGGTCGCGGGGGCACCAATGAGTGGTCGCCCGGGTTCCGACCGGTTTATGGTCGCAGGGGCACCAATGAGTGGTCGCCCGGGTTCCGACTGGTTTATGGTCGCAGGGGCACCAATGAGTGGTCGCCCAGGTTCCGACCGGTTTATGGTCGCAGGGGCACCAATGAGTGGTCGCCCGGTCCGACTAGTTCATAGTCGAAGGGGCACCAATGAGTGGCTGCCCGGTTCTGCTCGTTGTGGCCGAAGAACACCAACGAGAGATGTTAGGCTTATGCGGCGATGGAAGTCAGTGATGGACGAGCGTGTCAGTGCGAGAAGAATTAAAGCCTCGTACATTTGTTCACAGACGGATCTCTGGCATTGGTCGCACGAGGACGAGCGACATGTCAGTCTGGCCGTGACGGCGCGTTATAATTATTGTGTGATTAGGGTGAATGAAATTCACTCTGGCGTAATGCAAGACTCTAGTGCTCTATGGTCGAGTGTGACGTCATTCGTTCATTCGGTCAATTTGAGTTTGACAGATTGTTGACTTTGGTGGGGCGCGCGGAGAATCGGGATCAGTGTCGCCGTGAACCTCGACCGAGCACTACGTGTCTAGCAGAACGCTCCTAGTTCGGTTGAATATACTTGGTTATAGATCGCGAGTGTGTCTAGCTGTAAAATGTGTAGTCAGTGATTGAAGTATGGTGATTCGTGTATTAGGTTGTCCTATCTCCTTGCCCGCATATCCACGCGGATTGTAAGTGCAAGCTTACAATGGGCTACTAAGAGGCCCCAGACCCCGAAGTAAACCCCATGTGCCTTCATATTCAAAAGCGCAAATTACATGTTAGAATTTTTACGGAAAACATTTAATTATAAATTTCTGGCTCCTCATAAAATTATGTACTTATACATGTATATTATTAAATTTTGATATTTAATGCAATTATGATTCTCCATAATTGAGATTGCTTGATTTTTGTTCAATTTGCATTACATAGTTTGTGACTTACTATAAGATGTATAATCTAGATGTTTTCTAATAAATAAATTATCCTAACATTTTTGTTAAATCTGTTGCTAATCACTTTTTAAATCTGTTGTTACTCGATGTCATTTTTATTGTGATATTCAAGGTTTAGTCTGCCGTATTGAAAATATATTTAAAAAGTATATTAATCATACTAAACTGTCAGGTAGTAAAGCAAATATATAACTGCATCATTTATAAGTGGCATTTTTCTTGTATCTCATAACAGTTTTAAACTGTTTATGGAACTCACTTCAATGAATTACAGTCAAATAATCAAATATGAGGATAGTTGTGAACTGTGCTGACAAACGAGAGTTGAACACTTTGAACTTCTCAATTATAATTGTGAGTAATAGTTAAAGTTAATAACTTATACAAATCAAGCTTCACAGTTGTGAATTATTGCGTAACACCATCGAACGGTTTATCCGCTTTTCTTTTGTCCATAAAAAAGAAAGTTTTGATTTTTAACTTGACATAATCTGAGGTTTTCTCTTTGAAGTATGTAAGAAATTTAAGTGCACCTCAGGTATGTTACAGTATTGTATTTTAATCTTAAATTAATAAGTTTGACATATTATATACTTGGTTATATAAATATGAAAGCAATATTGTAGACTCAAAGGTACTCTTCAAATCTTTTTACATTATAGCAAAAGAACTCGAGAAAAAGTGTACTGTAGAGGGTACAAAAAGATAAAAGTTAGAAATATGAACATTTGGTAGCACAGTCCAATCATGACCAACGCCTGTTCAGTTTTTATAACTCACTATAAAATTACTCGATTCGCTTCGTAAGCCATCGACCCTCACACCAAACGTATGCTTTAATGAGTTATATATTATAGGATTGACGTTCAAAATATTTAAATCCGATTACAAGCTTCTTTGTAAAGAATCTATATGTGTGTGTAAGGACATAAAAATTCTTAGACCATCCGCATCTACGATACTTTAAATATAAATTATATAGCCAGTATATAATATTAATAATTGATGACCAGGTTATAAATATTGGATTTATATTTTTCTTTCTCTTTTCGTGTCGGTTCTTGCGTATCAGCGCTGTGAGTTTTTTTATAAGTTAACCTTTTGTTATTACTAATGCATCTACGAATACTCTAATAAAATCGGTCAGCTCGTCTGTCATGTGCTGTTTGAGACAGCGATATATTATTTGTCCGTTATCTTGAAGTACAATCATGACCGACGAGCGACCACTACTTTAGCTATTACTCAACAATTGGCGTTCGGTTGTACATTCGTCAGCCAATATTTTTTTCCATCACAAATGTACAGGAGCTTTGCTTTTGAAAGTATAATCACCTTTTACTTATTAATCAAGATATAAAGATTTCGAAGAAGCCGAAGCTAGCTACGATCGAGAGACTTTATAAATATTTCGTTTCCAAGTAGTCGGGCGGAAACGGCTACAGACGGCTTAACATCTGCAACTTGACTTACACCGGCTGCCTGTTTCGTGAATACAAATTAGCTCTATAACTTACTATCATTAGCCCTGTGGAAAACTAAACAGTGCAAGCTGCCTTATATTGACAACTTACTTAAAAACCTACTACGTACCTAATTACATATAAAATTGATTACGTACCTGTGGTCTCTCAAGTGGTCCTGTCTTCTAAAAGCTTTGCCGCAAATGTCACAGGAGTAAGGCCGCTCGTCCGTGTGGGTCCTTTCATGTATAAGCAGGTTGTACGATTTGGTGAACTGACGGTTGCAAAATTTACATATGAATTGTTTTTTCGGTCTAGAAGCTCTTCCAGGTGCTCTTAAAAGTCTTCTGTCTAAGTGTGGGTGCATTTGATGTGGCCCAGCGCCCGGAGGAAACAAGCCTGCTCCGGGAAATGTGAAACTACCTGCGGTAGTTGGTGATGGCCCTGGAGCACCCAGGAAGGCACCAGGTGGGCCATAAATTGGTGGTTGTGATGATCCATCAGACATCATGCCTTCGATGGAAGATGTTCTATGATGAGGCATTAACATTGCTGCTGCAGCTTCACGCAATGCCACTTCTTTTCTCTTCTCAACCATCATAGCCATTAAATCAAAAGAGTTTCTCTTTGGAAAGTTTCCTGAAGCTCTATCAGGAGAACTTTTTGCAGGTTCTGTTCTTTCTCTGTCCATCATTCTGTCTCTCTCTATAATTTCAGAAGGTATTAAAGCAGGGTGCATTTCGTTAGGGTAGATAACTGGATGCATAGTACGAGTTGGAACAACGGGAACAAATGCTGAAGACTCGCGATGTGATGCCGTTAATAAAGAGCCTGTAGTTATTTGACGGTGGAATGGTATAGTAGGTGAGTCAAAACTTCCAGTTGGATTTCTACCACTTGAAGATGGGCGTTGTTGGGCTCTTTCAGCTGAGCTGGCGAGAAACTGATCATGTCTGGATCTCAAAGGTGCGGTCACTGGTGTGTCGTTGACTGGGCGAGGTGTAGACGCCCTGGATACGACTGCTCCACTGTTGTCCGACATCACGGTTTCAAGAACATCTGTAAATAAAAATGTATTGATTTAAGAATAAATACATACAAGTGTTTTACGAACTCTTGAACAACTTTTATGTATGTTAAGTTCAATCATTGACATACACAAATACTATTTAAACAGTATGAAATTTATGCCACTACACATGCTCTGAAGATTTGAAAAATAATCCAACAACATGCTCGTCTACTAAATATATTCAGTAATGAAAACAAACAGGTAAAAGATAAAAACTTTAGTCTCAGTCTCAGTAAATTAACAGCAGGTGAATACGCTCTCAGCTAAACACTGATTCTTATCTCCGTTCATCAGTAGATTGAATGCTCGATATACGGATCTTATTTCCATTACCATCCCACGAGTGATGAGCATTGAGATTTATGGATCGTGAAATATGCTTAATTAAGCAGCATTACATTGTTGTAGTCTATTAACATAAAACATGAATTCTCACCAGCAAAAGTTTTGGAATCAGATCATTAGTTACCATATTCCATTTGCATCAAATTGATTTTTTAGCTTTGAGAACCTTGTACTAATTAAAATTATTGTTTACTTGTGAAAATCTAGCCATTCTCAACGTGAAGATATCCATAAATTATTGTCGATTGTAAATTAATAGTCATATATTTTTCATTTAATTATTAACTTTTAGAGAACATTAGAAAAAGTAATCAATTTATTGCCAAAATTGGCAATAAAATCGCTGCCTTCTAAACGAAACTAAGGAAAAAACATGGCGACTAGTCTTACAAAGACGCATGTTTCTAGAAAGAAACCGGTTGCATGGTAGTATAGGTTGAAGTTTGGCGTCCTGGGTATTAAAGCAACACTGTGTACGCATAAAATGTAATCTTTAAACCTGGGTTTCAGCAAGGAGTTTTTACTTAAGTTCAAATATCTATAGTCTATAAACAAAAAAAGCAAGAAAAAGGTAATTCTATTTTGGATGTATCTATAAACTATATTGAACATAATCGTATCACATAAAACTTCAAAGTTGATAAAATAAAACATAAGTCTTCCACGCAATCACGTTCACCTAATAATAAAGTTTTGTGCCACAAAACGTTTTGTCTTTATATTATTTTAAAATTTTCTTGCTAAACTCATGCATCATTCATCAATTTATAGTTTTGTATAAGTTATAAGCTTCTGGTGATATCAGAAAATGTTAATGAGTACCGGATTTGGTCATGGTATAGGCATTAGTGTCAATAACTGATATATTACAGACTATTCTTTGATTTGCTTTTACTATAAATTAAAGTAATTTACTTTGAAATTTATTATAATTGCGTCTGAAGTTCCCGTGGCGACCTCCATTCATGTTCGTAGGAGTCAATATAATTCGCTTGTCGTGTAAATCTTTATTGTTATTTCTAGTTGTATGACTGACGTTAATTACGTACAATATTATTGTTGATTGTGATGAAAATTTACAGTCTTTGTTTTTGTAAGTTCAACTATAAAAGCTAAATAAAATATTATAAAAGCGGTTAGCATGGTCTATAAAAGCTTGCAATATCCGAAGCAAAGCCGTCTATTCTACAGAATGGGATTTAATCATTGAAATCTTATCTAGGTGTGAAATGGGTCAGATGTTAGTTTACTTTGTAAACCAGACTACCATTCTGATTTGTATAGGTAGGTAAAAATCAGTAGAGGCTAGAAATTCAGTAGGTAAAATGTTATAATATTAAGTATTTAGACTATCATGGTCACTCACATTACTATAAGAGTTATCGGGATATTTACCAACCTGCCATAGCGCCGAAATATCGGAAACTCGAATCAATACATAGTCAATACCTCGATAGCTCTAATAGTAACGTGTTAATATAGTTTGGTTTGAATTTATCTCGTTTCTAAGCATTCAAAATGAGATATAATATAGTAAACGAGTATACTAGTATTAACTTAATCCCATTCTCAGTACGTGCATGAGCAGAGGTACAACTCTAATAATGTCTCAAAGATTGCTATTCAGAGATTTACGATGGCCGCCTATTTCCATTTGAGAAGAGCAACATGTTTGGCAATAAAACTGAGCGCGAGTCGCTGCGAGTATTTTCATAAAGTTTCCGGCGTCTGTAAGTTTTATATTCTTGTGTCTAGTAGTTACAGTTTATGTTTGTTATTATACTCTTGTTTACGACTCAAGTAGGTATTCTTATATTTTCTTTCACTACTAAGCTAATAAATACGGCCGGTCAAAGGGGTTACCGTAGCCAGAGGCCGTTTATAAGTGTCACAAAGCGTGACCAACGCGGCTAGTACCTGTTTATTATTTTATGAAAAAATATCCGATTCTTAGATAGTGCTGTAGTTTGAGGAATTGTTCAATTACATTGCCGGAAGTTTGAAATAAAACTTTAATTGAACGGATGCTGTAGCTATTTATTTATAGTGACATTTTCTTTTTAACTGTTCTAGAAGGCAGTAAGTATGCCATATACTTACAACCATAATAGTTGATTGTGTTAGTGATTGAAAAAAATGACTTTGATTTTTTATTTTACTACATGTAAAAACGGAAAATACATTACATTTATATACATTTCTTGACCTAAATTAATAACGAAATTTTGAATTTGACATTGAACGCGATATCTCATGTACCTTATATCAGATAATGAGGTAACATTCATGATTTTATAAAGCGTTTTAATTAAAATGATTTTGATATTTAGACACTGGGCCTCGTGGCTCTTTTTTAAAATATATCGTTTGACCACACAAAGGCTAGAATTCCCAATACCTAGGTGTACTTACTGCAGATGCATATGGTTTTTCCACGAATAATGATCACATACCTAATTGTACGAATAGTAATCATTAATTTCTAATATGCAAACGGAAGGTCAAACCTGCAACCACATACATCATTTCGACCCCCCCGAACAATAAGTCGGTAATGTGCTATTATGGTATTTTTATTGTTATGCGAAATTCGGCATCTATGGGTCGGGACACATGTCTCAATTTTTTTTCGAAATTTGTCTACTTATATTAACGAAGATATTTGCAATTACCACTTTATTGTACGGAAACATGTCAACACATGAATAACCAGAAAAACTTCATCATACATTGATACAAAAGTGTTTTTCTTTTCGATATTCGGTAAGTTGCTATTACCAGTTTATTGTGGTGAAAATTTTATAGTGATTGCCGGTAAACGCATATGTGATATTTATATCGTATTAAATTTATAGAACATAAATCGGTAATAGAAAGTAACAAACATTTTTAGGTAGAAAATCATTAACTTATTATCTGTAATATGACTAATATGTACATACCTACTAAACATTTCAAGTTCGAACACGTCGCAGCCGACTTTGAATTTTATTGTTTTTAAGTCGTCGTGTGATAATAGGTACAAGACATTTCTCTCTAAACGTACCATTCGCACAATGTCCCATTCTCAAAACGTCCCATTCGCAAATGGTCCCGTGTATAGTGGGAAAAAACGTACCATTCGCACAATGTCCCATTCTCAAAACGTCCCATTCGCAAATGGTCCCGTGTATAGTGGGAAAAGTTAAAACAATTTTAAATGCCTGCTAACATGGTGCCTTAGCCTTCTAACCTAACCTATCCGAGGCAGGGTACCCTGAAGTCCAGATTGCATCCAGATCCTTACTAGCTTGCTAGCTCCATGTTAGCAGACGTTTGATCCCTTGTAAATTGTCCCATGTATAGTGGGAAAAGTTAAAACAATTTTAAATTTATCTGTCTGCCTGTCTTTCAAAAGTTGGTAAATTGGGAAGTTGGTGAATTGGGAAGTTGGTGAAGTGGGGAGTTGGCGAATTGGGAAGTTGGTGAAGTGGGAAATAGAATTGGTGGGTTGGCTATATGGGAAGTTGTCTATTTGGGACATTTGTCCAGATGAACCTAAAGGTTTCTTTTTATAGCAATTAGACGGCAATAGATAGTGAGCCACGCCCTCAGCACGTGTAAGCTTTCGCTGCCGCGGCAATGTCTGTTATTGTTTACAGTCGCGAATTTGAATTTGTGTGCAACACGTTGGTTTGGTGCTTTTATTTTGTAAAACTTTAAAAAATACTTACAATTTAGATTGATACCTACGTTAATTAATGTATGAGTGGTGACTGTTGTTTTTACGAGTTGATTAAGGAATTAAGATGGAACCGAAAAAGCCTAAAGTACTAAAAAATTCCCGTGTAAGACGAATGCTGCTTATGGTGAATAATTCAAATGAGTTTGAGAGTAAGTACCTATATAACAACTATGATCTGAAAGTTCTTCGTAATGAACAGGTAAAAATCCAAACTAAATCAACAGAAACATACACAGCAGTGGTCAAAGAATTAGAAAAAAAGAAAATGGAATTCTATACGTACAAACAAAAACAAGACAGGAGTTTCAAAGTAGTCCTAAAAAACATACACGAGATAAAAGATGCACTAGACAAGCTTGATCATGAATGCACTAATATCTGGAACATCAAACAGCGCACCACTAAAAAAGCACTACCGATGTTTATAGTGGAATTAAAACAAAAAGATAATAACAAAACTGTATTTGACATAAAAAAACCTACAGCATTGTAAGGTAGTACTTGAACCGCCAAGACCAAAGCGAGAAATCCCTCAATGTGGAAATTGTCTCCAATATGGACATACGAAAACGTACTGTAAAAAAAGCCCAAAATGCATTAAGTGTGCTGGGGATCATTTGTCGGTTGAATGCCTACGAAAAACCAGATCCGATAGCGTTAAGTGCGTGCTGTGTGAAGGAAACCATCCAGCAAATTATAAAGGCTGCAAAGTATACAGGGAGCTACAAAAAATCAAATATCCACCAGCACCTGCAAAGTCTCAACAATACAGACAACCATATGATAGAACTAAACAATCATACAATCCATCAATTATTGGAACGACTTATGCCGAAATTGTGCAAATAAAACACCACCGAAAACAAATGAACCTAGCAATAAAATGAGCAATGACCAGATCTGTGACATAAAAGAGTTAATGATGACAATGAAACAAATGATGGAACAATTATCAGCAATGACAAATCTAATCTTAAATCTCACGACTAAATTAACTACACACTGGACTCCATAAAAATGGTCCTCTGGAACGCCAATGGGCTGTCACAACATACCCTTGAGGTTAAAAAATATATTCTATTAAATAACATTGACATCATGTTGATCTCAGAAACGCATTTTACAAGGAAGAGCTATTTTAACATATCAGGATACAAATTCTACCACACCATGCACCCTGATGGTAAAGGCTATGGAGGAAGTGCTGTTCTTATTAAGAACAACATTGGACACCATTTGGTTCGTAACTATTGCACTGAGAAAATTCAAGCTACAAACATTGTGATAGAGGACTGGTCGGGACCTGTTACAATATCAGCCATATACAGTCCACCAAAGCATGTCATAAAGCAAGAGGAATACGAAGACTACCTTAAAGCGTTGGGACAGCGGTTTGTGTCTGGCGGCGACTTTAATGCTAAGCACACATTTTGGGGTTCTCGGATCATAAACGCAAAAGGTCGACAGTTAATACTCACGATAAATAAACTCCGACTGGACGTTATCTCAACCGGAGAACCAACATATTGGCCCACTGACCGAAATAGGAAGCCAGATCTCATTGACTTCTGCGTCATTAAAGGTATTAGCTGCACCAACTTCACCTGCAAATCTAGTACTGACCTGTCCTCTGACCACTCTCCTGTTGAAGTATTGTTGACTCGAAGAATTCTGCAAAAAGAAAGACCTTGCCGCCTACACACTCGCAGAACTAACTGGGAATACTTTCGAGAAATAATAGCCAAATCTCTTGATGTCAATATACCATTACAAAAGGATGAAGATATCATTGGCGCAGTTGAGCATTTTAACCACTCGGTCCAGCAAGCTGCATGGGAAGCTACACCCTCACCTTGCCAAATAAATCGAGATGGACCTCAATGTTCTCCATCCATCAAAAAACTACTTGATGAGAAGCGTAAAGCACGAAAGAGGTGGCAATCCACACGATACCCAGGTGACAAAACAATATATAACAGACTTGCTGCACAACTTTAGCAACTACTGAGCGATGATAGAAATCAGAACATTGCAAAATATCTACAACACCTGGACGCTAAACCCTCGACAGACTATTCATTGTGGAAAGCAACAAAAGGCTTCAAATAACCCCAATAACCCACCAACCACCTTTGCTGAAAGCAGACAATTCATGGGCTAGGAATGATATTGAGAAAGCCAATGTATTCATGGAGCATCTACAAGAAGTCTTCCGACCAAACCCCAATAATGGCTCCACAAAGACAGAAATGGTTGCAGATTTGTTGAACCAGACGCATCAACTAGAGAGTTGCCTATTCAAAAACTTAGCAGAGCGGAGATCAAATCAGCAATCAGAAAACTGAAGGTTGGGAAAGCACCTGGATACGACTTAATTACACCAACCATTCTGAAAGAGCTGCAAGAGAAGGGCATAACGTTTTTGACGCAGTTGTATAATGCTATCCTACGAAGGGAATATGTACCTCCTCAATGGAAAGTAGATAGAATATAACACTTAGGTTTTATTTGCTAATAGACATGGCAGACATGGTATATCTTAGGGTCTAGGTTCAGGTCTAGGTCTAGCCTTAGGGGCTATAGAGCAATTTTGCTGGCATAGCCCTCGCTCCGACTTCTTCCTCGTATAAATTAAATCATGTGACTGTTTTTCTTAATTTGTTAAGCAGGTTATGTTTAAAATATGTGTATTATTTACTGAAATATTGTTTTGTGCAATAAAAACGATTAATCTATTTATTTTGAATTATTTTATTAAAAATACCTTAGTTTATTATACTCAAATGATTTTTGGAATTGAATGGTTACTGAAAAATGTTGTTGTCATATTTCCGGAAACAACCCTGTAATTTACTTGTACAGTATTATTGCCCTTTAATATTACTACAATAACTTGGTTATGATATATTATGATCACTTATTGCTATACAAAATAACGTTATAATAGTCCGCAGTATGCTAGTACGTATCAACACTCTTCAAAAAATTACCACAATAATCCGGTAAGTTACTATTACAGGACAATAGAACTTTTTTAAAAACTGTAAGATCTTTCTTTTCAAATTGTAGCTTACTAGAAGCATGTAGTTTGAAATTGGTAGCTAAATACTATTTCATAAAAAATTAGCATTCATTTTATGTATCAATGATGTCAATACTCCTACTGGTTGGAAAGTAATTCAACAAAAACAGTATATCATTTTTCCTGTAAAATTTGCTTTTTGCGATTACCGACTTATTGCCCGGAGGGGTCGATTTAATAATGTGGGTTAACAAAACTTGATATTATAGACAGTACACTAAACTAAATTTTATAAATAACCAAAGTTAGACACCTATCTACGTTCGACATGAACCTATAAACGCAATCATCATTTATTACTAGCTCATCATATATTTAACGGCACCAATAAGAAAAATCTAGCCATCACTTACAGCAACTACAAAAGATTAATCTCAAATTCAATTTCTTGAAGCGAGATCGAAAAAGGTGTACCGAGTCCGCATTTCACTGCACGCTGTCCGGTCTACCGTAAAAGCCTCCGATTTTATTGCTATCCTTCTCACACTTTAACGACATTACTTTCCATCCTTCTCGCACTTAGCTGCCTGATCGAATTTCTACCATCTTACTTGCACCGGAGCAGTAAAACTACTTTTATCTCTCTTTGGGTTCGAGAATTTAGAGATATGAATATTTATGTGGACACAGTGCAGTTAGTAATGGAGGCTGGGATGTAATACCGGTCATTTCAATAACATAAAGATTTTAAAAGGAATATTTTAAAGTGATCTCCTTGAATATTTAAATTTCTAGAGAATAGCTGTGCTCTGCCACGATATAAAACTGTCTGTATGTTTTTATACGTTAAGTGAGTTTTTGTAAACCCATAAACAATCGGATTGGTTTCGATTGTGTCAGGAAATATATCGATCAAGTTTATATATCTTGAAACTGTATGATTTAGATAACCTGAAGAACATTTAATACAAAACGAACTGTTAAAGTAGAGATTGAACAAATGTGGTGTCCTAAAGATTTCAGGGTAGGACCTGTAAATGCAAAGAGAAGAGTACAGGTAGGTATAATACAAATATTATAAATGATAAACTTGACTTGATTTAATTTAAAATTGAGTGTGGAAATTTGAACTATTTTAATAAAAGATTGAATTGGAAACTTGTACGTTAGTATCTACTTTTTAAAAGCATGTACATTTGCTCTTAAAATAAACGTAGCCAAACACCGGAAAACAGAAAATACTTATTGATAATAATCCATGTTATTTTAATGCCGACCGTACTTATAATCATCTGTACAAGACGTGGAAGTATAAAAATACACACCTATACTTATAGGAACCGCTTACACAGAATGCACCGAGCTTCTACAATGTACAATAAAATAATAAATAAAATAGCCTTCAGTTCACTGTACAACAACCAAGCAAATATCTAGGAACTATCTTTATTATAGTCAGCTATACTACTTCAGTATCCAGTATGCATGTATATTTACGGTCATTGAATGACTTTTATGAGAATCAGCTACTTAACATCAATACATTGTAGCCAAGTTTAACCGTACCGGTATAATACTACGCAACTGGCATAGAATATGTATGCAGTCATAAAATTTGAACGTGAAAATGCTAGGACATGCCCGCTCGTATTCGCACAATACAAAAGTTGCTTGTCCGCTTGCCATGCTCAGTTTTGTAAAGTCAATACGAGAAACCAGTAATTAATTGTACTATCATACACGGTTTCATTCACATAGTTTATAAAAAAAACATCGATCCGTTATGATTGAGTAACAATGATTGTGGGAACTCGCTAAGAAGGCTAATAGTGTGAAGTTTTTTGATAATCTAAGACATGTACCTAAACTATTTTGGGGAGGCTTGCTTTTTAAATACATCCTTTATTTAGTATTGTTTAGAATGATCATGAAGAGCACGCATTTGTTATTTTACAATAAATCATTTTGTGTTTAGAACGTATTTTTTGTATAAAATAAAGGCAGTTTATCTGATTGTTTTTTCTTTTAATAGCATTTAGCGTAGCGTTTTGTGTTACGATTTTGAACCATGTTTTATTTTGAAAAATGTTTTTTGTCAACATGGATTTGTACACCTGATAGTGATCATAATTGCTTTTATTACTACTATAAATATAGCGGACCATTACTTCCGACATAAGTTTACGTGAGTGCCATTTACTTTTTGCTAGAAATGATTAATTTTATGCTGTTATCTTGATATTGAAATCCTCATAAATGTACATAGTACAAATGATACATAGTCATAAATAAGACCTATGTGGATACTAAAAGTAGCTTACCTAAATATTAGTCGGTAACATCAAAAGTATGAGGAAGCGATAATCCGATACTACATTTTATTATCTGTTTCAACGCTTAATATGTGATTTTTGTCGCATTATTTTTACAAAAACTTAGCTTACCTATATTTTTCAACACACCTCAGTCTTCATGAATACTAGTATAAACTGCGGCCCTTACTAATAAAAAATTACACAGGTTATATATTTAGACATAACAGTTATGTTATGTATGTACCCTGTTTAATTTTTTTTTAGTAAGAGCCTTCGGTGGTAATAATATCTCTACGTGGTATAAATGTACTAACACTGCCGTCTGATACCCCAAACTAATAATAAAGTCTGCATCAGAGCCTCGTCTATCGTTCAGCAGGTGTACTGGCTTGCAGGTGAGTAGTAGTAAGTACTTGCACAACCATACTATTACGAAATGTAATTAATACATTATTAATAAGATTTATGGATCGACATACATGATTAATAAGCAAGCAGTTTTTCTTGCAACGGACCGCCAGTTCACACTGAATATTTCATTGCGATCTGTATATTATTCAAGCAGGTGAAATCATTATCGTTTGACATTAATATTCATTTAATTATAGACTTCGTTTGAATAGCTGAGAAAATTGAACCAACTATGTTATGCATTGACAATTCATTTACCATGTAATTAATAAAAAAATACATAGAGTATGTACAGCTGTTATGTCAAATTTTCTATTTAAAAATTTATTATAACAGCTGTATATATCCTGTGTTGTTTTTATCGGTAAGAAAGTTAATTTTTATACGTTTCAAATGTTGGCTAGGAGTAGAGTAAAAAGAACGGTAGCTCTATACGCTAGCGGGTAGAGGTCTACAAAAATCGCTTGCGAAAACAATTACTCAATTATAATTTATAACATAATGTTATTATTTTGTTGCGTTTTTGAGAGGCACTATGCTGAAGCTGAAAGAAAATCTCACTCTATCCTGCTTAATGGTTTCACACCATTACATTACAAGTACGTAGTATGTGTACGCGCCCCAAGTGACTTGTACCTTAAATATGTGAGAAAAGCTAGCATCTGATCATTTTCATTATAGTATAGTTATTCATTAACCTTATACATATATAAAGTAAGTTCAGATATAAGCGATCATGCATCTAAAGCTTATCATTTATCTCACCTAAGTTTGGAATTTAATTCTTGATTGGAAATTAATTTTGTGAATGTGCATGGGGCGTTGCTACACAAATCGTGACCCTCTTACTATCGTGTGATGCATGCCCTGACCCCATGAGCACGTCTTATGACCTTTTAAGCTTCTGCGAATGAAATGACAGTAGCAAAACACTGTTATCTGTTCTGAGACTACCCGAACATAAGCAGAGGCAGTATGAAGTGATATCGATATGATAAAGGAAGAAAAAAAATGGTAATACACTCTACTACTTCTATATATGTATAATCATGAAGCTTACGTCTTTCTTTCGACAGAGAATACCACGGTCTGTTAGCTTCTGGCATTAGACACTTCACAAGGTTCTTCTACGGTTATTAACTTACTATCATGCAGGCTTCCGGCTTAGAGTTCTTTTGATATACCTTTTTTAAAAGACCGTTTATCACCCTTGTTATTTACAAGTCATAAGTACAAATTAATGAATTTCTAAGGAATGGAAGAGTAAATTGACCTTTCACAGTGCTGTAGTAAATAACTTGCTCACCAGGTTTTATTATTAGCTTCAACTGTATGTTGTTATGTGTTGCACTAAGATTTTTGACATATCAAGAATTCTTAACGCGTGTTACTTAGGCACGTTCCTCGAATAAAATACAATCCTCACACTAAATCCTGTTTCAGTCGACTTGTAACTTATCTGGCAATCTAGACACTTCGAGGAAGTTTTTGTGGCAATATGGCGCGTTACTGTCGGCTTACGTGAAAAAATGTATCATTTATTCCAATGATAAAGTGCAATATCTGATTATTAGTTCTTTATACCTTTTGATGTTACCGACTGGAATAGAAAAATAGTTTAGGTAAGCTGCCATTTGCTGGCCACCAAACAACAACCTGTACCGATTCAATTTTTTCTATTTAAATCGATTTGAACTGAAATTATCAAGGTAAGTACATCTAGGTGCACCAGGAATGCATGAGCGTATATGATCACTTATCATACTTCCTTCCTACTATTTTTATTTGATTGGATCAGCCAAAGTCATGTTTAATCTGCTCGTTAATACCATAGTATCTTTCCAAACAGTTTCAAAGACCCTATTAGTCGTGATGGTTGGGTATTATGACCATAGTATATTTATTAGTTAAAATTTATACAAATAACAATAATAAAAGTAACAGCTGTATAAATCATCCATCTCGAAGTTAAATTTACTTATTACATACATACATATAATCACGCCTTTATCCCCGTAGAGTTAGGCAGAGGTGAATTAACACCCACATTTCACCAATCTGTATCGGTGACCCCTACTGATTTCCTATTGCCGTATTCCGGGCACTATTGTTGACTCGAGCCATGCATCCGAAGGTGAGTCCGGGCTGTACATATCTGTCTGATGTTAAAGTTAATCAGCCATATCCCTTAGTCGCCTTGTACGACATCACATGGGAAGAGAAGGGGTGGCCCAAATTCTACTCTGCCGGGAACCACGTGGCAAATTTTATTGATTTGTCGCTAACGATGAATTACTATTGTTTTTACTTCAATGATAACTCAACGGTAACGTAGCTACCCACATAAGTAATCAAATCAGCAATGACTATGTTCTTTCCCGTCTTCCATAATATTAAATGATTGTCATCAAGTGATGATTGGTACAATAACGGTTTGGTATCTGTGCATCTGGCAACTAAGGTTATGCCTCCAATTATGTCTGCATTCGCAATCATACGTGTCAATATCATACATTTACTGCCAAGTATACTTAAGAGACTTAAGACCGAAGTGGATGTAAGTCGGAAAGGAGAACCCAAAGTCGGTGACTGGACCGGACCCGAGGTGAAAACCTCAGAAGCGATTGGAACTCGACACTACGACGATAATGATAGTGACTAGTTTACACGTTTTTACTATATATCTATATTAACTATTACCTACCATGATTACATGAAGTAAAGAATAGTGCAATGGTATTAAAACGTATCTCCTGAACTTATATTTGCGATACAGGCGAAAGAAATCCTGACTGAGAAAGCCCTACACAAAACTATTTCTTTATTATAGTGTTTCTTTTTTCCATAAATGTGACTAATGGTTTATTGCTCTATTTCTTTCGCAATGTTCAAAACAACATCAGATAATAATAATGTATCTAAAATACTTCCCCCTCATAACTTTACTGCCATTGAAACACCAAATACTTGGAAGTAGTAATGGTTTATTAGTGTTATGCCGCGGCATCCATTTTTTATATCGCAAGGTACATGATAGGTATCATAGTATTGCGATAAGATTACACGTTATCAATTGATGGTAAAGATAAACTACTATTTGCAGAACAATTAAAACCTCCCGACGTTTCTACTGTATTACAATAAGGTATGGAATTATGCAGCTAATGAATTGAATTAAGAATTCATAAACAGAGAAAATTTGTGTTGTCAGCACTTCACTATTTTTCGGTATAAGACAGATATTCCCATTAAAGTTTTAGAAGTAACTTTAATGGGAATATCTGTCTTATAGTTGTGAATGTTTTCCCAAGATCGACTTTGGGAGTAATTTGTTTTTACGCGGACAGGGGGACATACAGGTATTTTTACAACAATAGGAGGCAACATCTAATAAATACTTCACCAAGTAGTGCGAGGGTGTTACTAACTATGAGGGCAAAGGAGCCAGGATTTTGACTAGTTTACTACATCCAAGAAACAACTTTGGCGCATAATAACCTTTCACATTCCTACAAGTAGGTTTATAGGTGCCTAAAGTATTTCTCGCATTGGAACTAGCGGAGAATTTACCACGGCCAATATGGTCTATAATGCTACAGAAGAGTTGGTTGGATACCATAAAACGCCAGTCACAATGACATAATTAGTCGTGTTGTAAGGCTATACAGCTGGCACAACCGGCGTTGAAACAATTGGCTTTGCACTTGATGCTGGCGTCGTGAAGAAACCGGGCGGCATATCTCTATTGCCACGGATACCTTTACGATGTCCCATTTTCCAAATAGGGTGAGCTGCTGCATCGGCTCAAATGTCACCTAATACTCAAATCTATATCCATCAAAATCTTGTGGTAGTTTTTGTTTTGGCTGTTTGAACTCACGCAATCTTTAAAAGGGAGATTGTGAAGCGACTGATTGGCGCTTTTCGTGACCGAAGAGCCGGCTTTGTCTTCACACAAAAGATTGATTTTGTGATTGAATGAAGTACTGCCGCCAGTCTTCTGAATGCGCAGAAATTCCATTTTGTAGTTATATACACGATAACCGTTTTTGAATTTATCTACTTTCAAGTTCTGGTAACTAGTCGTTATTCGCTTCAGTTCTATGGTAATCAATAGCTGAAACACATTAGGATATATACTGCACTGTGTATCTTTTAACCGATATCTTTAATGTCCTACTACTTATATTCCTTAATATCCAGTAAGCTGTAGATTTCAACACCAAAGATGGCATAAAAAGCTTTTAAATTACCTCTTTTTGCTCATAAAACTAGTAGAACTGATCAAGACGCGGTGGGGTCTACCGCAAGTCGAATCATATTCAAGGCTTCATCTTCTGCCGATGCCAATATGTAATTAGTTTTTATGGCGATTTTTATTATGTTACTGTGATTGGATGTTGTAAAATTCGCTATTATGACCAAACGTGGCGATCAGAAATAAATCTTTTAATTGATTCTCTAATTATAGACTTTAAGGAGTGTTTGAAATAATATATGTATTTAGTCACTCGTTTTTGTTCACAGCTAAGTAGGTACCGTACCTACTTAAGTATTCAATCCGACACATATTTTAATATTCCTAGAGTACCTACCTAGTCTAGTTATTCCCAAATAGACGGAAATCTTACTTTAACTTTTAAAGTTTCTGACCAATAGCGTTATTCCATGACATTTTTTTATTTATTTTGTAATATTAACAATCACTTAGTTACCGTTAAGGGACCGTTTGGATTCATTGAAATAGTAGACCCAGGCTCTGGGTACAGGTAATCGTCCTTCTATTCACTTCTAAATTATACTTGATGTCATGTAAACCTTCGAAAATCTAATAAAGCACGTTATTTAATCCAGAGGTTTATAATTTCTTTTCATATACTTATGTTCTTAATCATAACTGAAACACAATCGTTGCTTTTAACCCGCTCAACCCCTCTAGACAAGTGGTAATTCGTTGGCCGCCGTTTGATGGAATAGAATGACTAATGTATGGGATTTGACGTTTATGACATGCGTTAACGACTGTCAGATATGTCGAATCCCATACTTTCGTCATTCTATTAGATCAAACGCCGGTCAACGAATTGCCACTTGTCTAGCGGGGCAGATGTGAAACAAGCCGCATGATAGAGTTGCTATGACCATAAAAACAAAGCAAGTACCTAGCACCATAGGTATTCCATGGTCGCATGCAACTAAGTACAGGCGTTTTGCATGCTTTGTCAACCCTATGAAAATCTAGGTTTTGGATAAATCCTAAGATAAAGATCATAAGAATCGACCATAGAAGTTACTATGAACCGTGCAGTACCAACACAACCATTCTGATTTTAAACTTACTTCCCATAAACCTCACAAAGCTAGATACCCAGGAAGTTTTTACAATAATGCCTGTCTATATTCTGTAAGCAAGCACTGTACAATGGAGGGTATTAAACATCATGGAACCTTTGTTAGAAAGAACCTACCTATATAAATTCATAGACTCTAAATGAATTTGATATAGGTACTAATATTTCAAACTACCTATGTAGCGTTTTGAAGTTTATAGTCATAGTTTGATAGAGTTGAAAATTCAATGTCTAAATTGGTTGGAATATTTTAGTAAGTATATCGTCTATACACATGGAACTATACAATGTAGTAACAACGTTAACAGGTAATTATGTAGGTACCTACAAACATTAAAAAATATAATCAATCTTCGACTTACGTTTACACATATATAACACTATTTTGTAAGCATAGATACACAAAAATCACACGTATTTAGAAAGAGCATAGATGTACAAAAAATAATTCAAACTACAAGTAAGAACAGAACAGAAGAGCCACAATTTTCTACAACAGTATCCAGATATTGTGCACAGAGTCTAAATAATATTCTTCCAACCACTAAATCATTTGCAGTAAATCCTCGAGAACAATTAGATAATTACTGCGAAGCACAGTGGCAGGAAATATTAAGTAAACAGCGTTGTAAAATAGAACAATAGAAGCAAAACCGCACCACAGTTAGTTCCCAGAATTGTTTTTATAAAGCAAATGCGTTGAAAACAATAACATACAAGGCACACGATAAAACAGGTAGCGAAGCGCACCCTGCCTACCCAATTTATTCCACATCCGCTGTATTAAATTACGTTTATCGTAAATAAAAAACACTCACAAGGTGGTTGGGCGATCAATCGTCCGATATGTCGAGGTCCAACCCTCCGGTAGTCAGGTAGTCAACCCGCAAAGTTTACAAACTATAGTCCACAAGTGTACAATGGATGTCCATTGCAATTTTTTGTCACATTTCACAGTCCAACCGCAGTAGGTGGCGTTGAAACAGGTGAATAGGAGATTAGTGGAAGCGAGCACAACAATAAGACGCACTGTATAGGCCATAAAACAGTTAATAGAGACTGCGAACGAAAATGTTATTGCCGTAACTAAACTGTCACCTTTCTGCACTCGGTCTCACACTCATCATGCACTTTTAGTTTGTTCACTGTAATCCGATGATAGAGTTTAGCACTGTTGGAACACTGAGGTTTTTTTTCAGTATGGCGTAAGCGTACGCGCAGGCTGCGTGTGCGCAGATGGCGCGCGACTGGAGGGAGTTGAACGCGCGTACTACCGGCGTCAGAGGCAGTAGCGCTCCTGTAGCGTTGCCTCTCCCCGACCTTCGTTCTTCGCCCCGCTGCGGCCACGCCGAAGCCTCCAAAATGTTTTTACTTTGGGAGCGATAAAAAAGGGAAGGATATCGCTGGATTGTTTATTTTTCATGTTAGTAGCATATAAGTCGTGTAAATTAACACCGCCCTCGGACTTTGTATCTTGCTTCATGAATTTCACCGGTAGACGCTAATTGATTGAGTATTTTATTGTGTTTTTTCTTTATTTTATTTGATACTCATTATTACCTACCTCATTATTATATCTATCGTCAATTTCATTTCCAACATTGAAATATGTACCTACCTATTTATAAAGAATCTAATACTCTACAATTAAAAATGTAGAGTAAAAGAGTCACGTGAAACTTGATTTCAGAGTTAATATATATTAATTAATTAAAAACAATGGATGTACTTTTTATATATTCTTTATTACAACGAAATCTATTCATACAGTCACATATATTATTAAAAAATCTGATCGATACTAACTAATCTTTAACTTTTATTTATAAAATAATACATTAAATTGTATTTATTCAAATATTGTGTAACAGAAAATATTCATATTTGATAACATTAATATTAAATTCGGGTACAATTTATTTTGGCATGATTAAAAGTAAAATTGAAAGTTTTTAATAATATATATTTGATAATAATATAATTTATGTATTCCCAATTTTCTGATTTACTTATTTACTGAACACATTACAATAACTATTAGGTATATATTATAAACGGTTGATAAATCTATAAATTACTAATAAATAATAAACTATATTTAAAAATTATGTGCATTTTATAAAATTGCGATAAATTAAACAAATCTGTTTCATTTTTTACACAACTATGTAAACATTCACTAATTTACATAACTACACTATAAGCTTTCAACCGACTGTGTTATAATCAAGTCTTTTTATTTTATTATTTTAAATATATTATTGAGCTTTTACTGATTATTTATATACAAATCATCAATATGGATTTATTTTTCCTATTATTTATTATTTTAATGCACAATTTAAGTCACCTAGTATGGACCACATTCTAATGGAGATTATACAATTAAATTTGATAATAATTACACATTCATGCCTAATTATACGATTTGAATAAGTTATTTAAAGTGATTTATAAATTCTGTAACCCCAGATCCAAACTATCGTTATTTACAATAATTGATAATTAAATAATATCTATTTAATTAAGTATGCACTCCTATTATTAGTAAACGATTGTTCGAAATTCACAACACGTATAAGAATCACTATTCATACAAGGGTTACAGATAAAATGATGAAAGTATTTTATTTAATGAAATTTGAGTGTGCTTTATAAGTTAAAATCTAACTACTCCTTATTATTTACTAAACAATTGGCACATCAATAATGATACCTACTATTTATTTACCTACTGTTTCTACTTTCACATCTAAATAATAAATATCCATGTAACTATTAATAGGAATATTCTTTCACCTTAATATATCAGCTTAGATTTCATCATCAATATTTTTATATCCTTATGATGTCAGTCGTTATTCTTAGTTCAATGTTTCGTATCTTTTGCTGTGCTCAGTAGCTAGTATAATCTACTGAACACTTGGAATAAGTAGCAGTTATAATCTTTCAAGACTTGAATATTCACCCATAGGAAGTCGGCAGTAAAGGTAGGTATACTGTATTAGGAATACTTCATTGATTCATTTATTTTCCATTTTTAGTCTCATTTTCGTCAGTCGTAATATCGGGTATATAAAAAGACGTTTAATATTATGATTTTAGCCGTTAAAATCATTGATATATTATTTTATTTTTATTAAATATCTATTTTAGAATTACATAGATTAAAGCTATGCATTTAATAAAACATGTATCATCTTCGATGCGTCGTTGCCATGATATCTAGGTTAAATATTTATAGATAATTTTATTAAAAATCACATGCAATTTACAATCATTTTAAATAATATTTTACATTTGAATCCTATTATTAATTAAATAATTTGTTGAAAATTTATTGGTACAAATATCTATGTCTGGATTCAAGGTACAATAGGACGGGATATAACGTTGTTTTTAACGTACCTTTTATTTCATTCGTTGATATTTTTGAAGTAAAACGAATAATACCGAGCACTTTATGTATGCCAGTGAACTCAGATAGCGTGTTCAATTCATTTCTCATAGTACCGTCTATGCGCTTGGCGTGTCCGAGCAAAATTCGAAAATTGCCATGTGAAATCTAACAATTAAATTATAGAAGGCGCTAAGTTTTAATGTCGTTATGAAGATAGGTTTCAATGTACGCGTCTCTGTTGTTTCCAATCCCATTCATAGAAAAGTAAAAGATTGTTAATTTTATTCGCAGTGTGATTATTTGACAATTTCTGAAGTTCTCAGGATCAGGCTTCAGATTCACTGTCAAAAATATTGTTAAATATCTTACAGATCCAGGAATAATTTATTGTATAGAAGGTTTTATATGTTTCGCATATTTTGGTCAGCTGTCTTTTTTTCTGAATTTGAACGATTCTCGGTGGGTAATAATGTTTCAACGATGTACAATATTTGCAATACTAATTTATAACACTTAATGGATACCGCTGTATCACCAACAATGCCAATTAATTCATATATGTAAGAACTAGATCAGATATGTGATATGGAATAATTGAAGAGCAAAATTGTATCCATGCATGTATCTCATGTAAACAGTTGTATTAAACTACAAATTTTATCGAGAGTAAAGTTTGTGATCCCATTTCTTAACATTCACTTTAAAGGTCACTGAATGGAAAACCAGAAAGCCAAAAATAAAAACTGGTACTTATTTTTGGAGTGTTATATAATGGTATCAACTTGTGGTATCATTTGGTACATAAATTGCACGAAATAAATACCAATGGCAATGTTGCCCACCAGTGGATCTAAACTTTGATTCGGTAGATTGTTACCATACTATATATATATTTATAATACTACTATATACTATATATTTATAAATTACTACAGGCTAGTGGCATAGTTAAAAATGTTTACATTCTTTGTGTATGCTTTAAAAAGTTCTGCATCAATATAACTCATACTTCGACATAATTTTAACCCTTTTTAGTAATGGTTCTTAACTAGCTCGTTATTGGATTTATGTACAAATGTATTTATTCTCGAGCAAAATTAACATCTGTGTACCTATATTATTCACGATTAAGGTTTCAAAATATAAGCTGGGCCCTTACCAAAATATTCTATGTTAACCACACTCACGTTATGACTGCGTTTGTAACTCATTGTCAAGTAAGAAGAGTTCGCTAGGTCAGAATCGTGCAATATGAACACTTCACCAATATTTTGGATACAGTTTTTCTATGGAGGGTACGCCCGTATTGATCTCAACTAGTTTTAACTTATTACTTTCTATGAATAGGAAAAAACAACAAATAGCACATTTTAATATAATAACCAAAATATGGAATAACAAGGAATATATTTAACGAAACTATGTTATACAAAATCGAATGAGTCTTCTGAAGCGAAGGGTCGTCGTCAACCAGCCTTCATCCACCTGTCTATAGAATATTCCAAAGCTGCCATCCACCTGAGGAAAAGAAACAAACAATAAATTCATAATTGCTACCTTTTCGACTCGTAATTGGAATAATTAGTACGGCTATGGTTTTCCAAGGACAAATATGCTTGACTCGTGGAGTACCACACTTTCACTTGTCAAACACTTCGAGAAAACCGTAAAAAATCAGTATACATTTTTGGTATGGGTTGTTATCCCTCTATCTGGGCACTCAAGTGACTCCTCCGGAGTTGCAAAACATTCATAGTCTTGCCTTCCCTATGTATCAGCGTTCTAGTAACTTTTCATAAATGAAAGAACTTAGAGCTGAAGAATTTAACGTCTCAAGGAATACTATCATCATGATTATTATTATTTTTTGTATGAAACAGAGTTACTATGTATCCTAAACGAATAATGTTCTTTTTTGTGTTAACAGTAAACTTTAAAAATCTGCACAAAAATGAAGTTATCAAGCTAATTTGTACCATTATACTAAATAGTTACGACGTCACCTATACTGTGATCTTTAGATATACTAGGCAAGGAAAGCAAACGATGTAATGAGGTGGAGGCGGGTGAGTCCCAAGATCGAGTGAAGGTTAAACAACCATGCCCTATCCTTGATCTCTCCGCGCTCTCCCAATCGCTCGTCTCAGTATAGTCAGCATCAGAACGATCTTGACTAGCAGAGTACTCAAAATGGTCTTAATACCTACTAATGATTGTAATACCAAACTATTTCATTAATTTCATTTATACCAGCTTTGCTAGCCTAAGGCTCCACCCGCGTGGATGTCGGTTATCGTGACCAAACATAGCCTATATCCAACTCAAGGTCTAATCTACCCCTATACCAAATTTCATCAAAATCGGGTCAGTGGTTTAGCCGTGGAAGACGGAAAAACACACACACACACACACACACACACACACACACACACACACACACACACTTTCCCATTTATAATATTAGTATGGATTATCATTCGAACTAAAGGTAGGAAGGTCCCCCATCCTGTTAACTAATAATATACCAAAATATTATAAGATCATCTGTTGCTGAGTGCAAGTACGTTGTCTATAAGAGGGGCGTGAAAAAGCACCTGATGAGGCCGTCAAACTAAGTGCCACCATTTTTAACATGGTACGTGTATGTAATGGTGACCCTCTTTCCTGAGACATTGCCTTCAGCTTACCATCAGGCGACGTGAAGTCAAATTGACGTGTCATATATATATATATATATATATGACTCCCGCTCTGGCTCGTTTCTGGGGCAAAGGATGGCCATTGCGATTCAACGAGGCAACGCGGACAGCATCGTGGGCACCTTTGCGCCGGAACGATACGGGGTGGGTTATTTGACTCGACATGAGTTTTGTGTCTATTTATATGAATTATATTATTATTGTAAAGAAAAAAAAAACATTCATCCAAATTGTTTACGTTTAGTTAGGTACCTAACAAGTGGAGTAATACTTTGTCGTTTGTCAGTAGTAGCACAGATAACATAATATAATTCTTGGAGTAGTGAAAGAACTCGAAAGAGGGTAAATCGATACATTTTTACTTTAGTTTATTCGTGGTCATGATGCTTGTTAAAGACACTCAGTTATTGTGCTGAAATATCGGAAACTCCTAACAATACATACAAAAAATAAAGTATTGTATTGTATTGTTTACCTACAATACTAATACTGAAACCAAATAATATGTTCTCAATTGTTATAAGTAGGTGATAAGTAGGTGGTTCAGTGATAGCTTGTAAAGGTTTATTAAAATATGATAACAATAATGACAGTATTTTTTTTTTGTGGAAAATTTCACAGGATGTGGTATAAGTCATAGATAAGGTAAGGCCCCAATGCGCTAGCATATAAAAATGGTTTGCTGTTTGGTAGTTAAAATGGTGTATAATTGACTGCAATCATTTGTGATCTGATGCATTAAGGACACACTACTCCGTCCACTATATAAATGTATTTTAGACAGCTCACACACAATGCTCGATATAACTTTGTTCTAGCGTCAATACCGAAAACACCGAACAAAAATTAGGCGCTTATACGTCATACGTCATTGACATCGTCACGTCAGCCAGAAAACAATTTTAGAGATGTAGCTGGTTCTGTTCTTATTGTAATAACTTGAAAATGTTACAATCGGAATCGACTTTGTCAGAATCTTATGGAAAATAGAAAAAATATGTAAGTACAATACTGAAGAAATTGGACTAAAATTAAACCATCGAAATACTTTTTAGTTTAAATTTATTTTTCATACATAGCAGTAGACATATTTGTACTTGGGTATTATTTAGGGATGTTGACTTCTTTTTTATCCTCGAAAAATGCTCAGGCCACCGGAAATCCCTCCTTACAAAATAATTATCATCATCATCATTATTAAATAAGTCCCTTTATTCATTAAGAAACACATACATTACATTTTTTAAATATATAGATACATCTATAAAAAATATACTAGGTTAAAATTTAAAACTTAGTGCCTCACCGGCATTTAGGTACAGGGACCAAGCTACCGGTGGTTAGGACTCCAGGAAGAAACTTAACATCCTCGCTATGCGTGCCGTGTCTAGCAGAACTGCCTTCTGAATCAAGCCCTTTGACCCAACTGTCTATCAAAAGCCTTTTAAGCGGTCAAAGTCACCGAGTTTTGGGCTGGGCGCATCTAATTAATAGGGGTTAAAGTATGAAATTGCCGTTTCATTGTAATAGGTACTTCGAATTGACATAGAACCTTCATGGTTTGAGATTTTTGAGTGAAACTTTTTCCACATGGTACCTATATAGTTCTTCATTTAAAAATGTGCAACATTCGATTATCGACTTTCAGTTGTTTTTTTTATTCAGCTTAGACAAGAAAGATGGATACTTCGAAAATTCGAGTGATTTTTGAATACGAGTTCCGACGCGGAACTATCGCGGCAGAAACAGCTCGCAATATCAATGTTGCGTTTGGAGAGGGGACTGCTAATGAACGCACCGTGCGATTTTGGTTTAAACGCTTTCGTGATGGAAACTTTGATTTGAAGAACGAACCACGAGGAAGGCCGTCCACACAGGTGAATAACAATGAATTGAAAGACATGGTGGAAGCCGATCCGAGCCAAACTACCCAGGAATTAGCTGCATGGTTTAACGTTACCTTACCGATACCAACAATGTTGACTCATTTGCGTCAAATCAATAAAATAAAAAAATGTGAAAAATGGGTACCTCATGATTTGACTGATCTGCAGAAAGAAATGCGTGTTGAAACTTGTGTTGCCTTGTTGAATCGATACAGAAATGAAGGAATATTGGATCGAATTGTGACATGTGATGAAAAGTGGATTCTTTACGATAACCGTAAGCGAAAAATGCAATGGCTGACCCCAGGTGAAACGCCACAACAGTGTCCTAAAGCAAAGCTTACCAATAAAAAGGTAATGGTAACTGTTTGGTGGTCTCAGCATGGTGTTATTCACTATAGCTTTCTACGATCTGGTCAAGCAATAACGGCAGATGTCTACTGTGCCGAACTCCGAACAATGATAGCAAAACTAGCAGTGAAACAGCCCCGACTCATGAATCGATCTTCACCATTATTGCTCCATGATAACGCGAGACCTCATACAGCACGAGAAACCGTTTTAACTCTACAGGAACTGCAATTAGAAACTATCCGTCACCCTCCGTATTCGCCAGACCTTGCTATAACAGACTACCATTTTTTTTGTGATTAGAACAATTTTCTATGTGATAAAAAGTTTTCTTCTCAGGAGGCAGTACAAAATGCTTTCACACAGTTTGTCGAATCTAGATCACCAGAGTTCTATCGCAAAGGCATAAATGACCTTCCTACTAGATGGCAGCAATGTATAGACAATAATGGTAATTATTTTGATTAAATAAATACGATAAATAAAAAAAAAAACGAATTTCAATTTGTCAGTACAAATCGGCAATTTCATACTTTAACCCCTAATATTTTGAATGATTGCGACTGACACGAAAAAGAAAAAGACTATATCAGGCTCTTATGGAAAAACACAGTCCTCTGGTTTATGGTAGCAAATCCATGTCAGTGATGTAAGCGTTGTTTTTTTGTCAGTCGCAACGAGACGTCAGTGCTGTCACAAATTTTCTGTTTTCCGCGTGTTTTCATTCTTCATTTTAAAACATGCCGAAGGGAATTGTTTTAAATGGACAATCAAGGGAGTTGGTTGTACGCCTGCGTGACTATTTTGAAAAAGAACTTCAAAATAGTGGACCACTTTTGCCACTGGAATGTTTGCGGGAGCTTGTGGCGAATGCACTGGGAATCAGTGTTGGTGCCGTGACAAAGATAACTAAGGAAGCCTATGGTAAAAGCGGTATCGTCAGAAATAAGTCTTCAACGCCAAGAAGAAAACAGAGGCCTTTGGTAGTAACTAATGTGGATGAATTTGATAGGGACGCCATAGGACGTCACATATATGACTATCATTTAAGAAATGAATTCCCAACATTAAAAGGTTAGCTATTTCGCTTCGCAACTGTGTTCTGTGGACAGAAGTCTTCACTGGCGAAAGTATTGAAGCAAATAGGTTTTGCAAAAACTGGGGACAAAAGAAAAGTACTAATGGAACGCACAGACATTGCTCTAGCTCGGTGTAACAATATTACAAGGATTGGAAATAATAATTCCACATAAAATCATGATACCCATATTTTCATTAATCGATTAATGACTTTTTTAATCTATCGATTTTATCAATTAAAATTTTTATGCAATCACTATTTCCATCTGTCTTAAATACATTCATATAGTAGACGGAGTATAGATGTCCTTGTGAAGAACTAAGTAACGTAACCACGAAAACATAACTATTGTAAAATAACTGACTCGACAACCGTTTTTCACCTGTATAAAGCAAGACTACACATTGCTCAACAAACCACATTAGCATAACAAAACCGTCAGTTGAAACCATAATTATCTCACGTCCTTATCCATTGAAATACCTTTAATGAATTTTCTGTGAGGAAAATGGTTCTCAAGTAGCAAATCCATTTGCAATTTTTCAAAATTTTACTTCTACCTACTACTACAGTATTTATAAACACGAAGTAGGATAGTAACTATCCCAGAAACGGCACGTGTATGCGTGTCTATAACTCCCTTCGGTTAGATACTTAAGTAAAGGTAGACAATCGTGTAGCGACTGTTTACAAAAACTAATATTAAAAAAACAAATTAGGCTAGTTTTACTTTTTGGTTTTTAGTCTTCAAAATATGTTTCTAAACAGAAAAATGTTAATAAACTGAGTATTAAAATAAAACATACAATAAAATTGTTTACGTCAACTAGACGTAAACAATTTTATTGTATGTTTGTGCGAGTACCTAACGAGTGGAGTAATACTTTGTCGTTTGTCAGTAGTAGTAAAATAACCCTAGAGAGGGTAGATCGATACATTTACGCCTAAAACTTTGTCTCCTTTAACAAAACCTTCTTTAGTTTGTTAAATACATTCAGTTATTGTGCCAAAATATTAGAAAATTTATCATTTATTAACAATACATGATAAATATTCCAATATCTCTATAATGTGAGTGACCATGATATTTAAAATACCTACAATGATAAATGTGGTAGGAAAAATGATACTAAAATTTGATTTAAATATTACCTGTAGGGTGAAGAATCACAGTTCCATTATAATTTGATAAACCTTTATTCATGAGATCTTTACCTATGGAAGCTTATTTGAAAAATGAATGACTAAGCCTGAACCACTTACGTAATCTTTAATCGTTCCACATTAAACAGTTCAATTAATATAAACTGGAACGGCGTAACGACTAGCATTGTTACTAAGGCTAAACTTAACAAGCTTTTATGGAAGTCATCGGCTTGATTTTTATTTCTATGAAAAATAAGATAATTGTGTTAGGTCATAGGAATGAAATTCCAAAAATTATGTAAGGACATTCAATTTTATTTTTAATCGACTTCAAATATAGGTCCACAGTAAATACCTAAATATTAGTGAGCTAGTTTCCTGTAGTCCTTTTTAATATGCGCAGACCTGTACCTATATGGATACCTACCCTTTGTCCTGAATGTATGTTGAGGGATTTTCGATTATACTGTTCGTTTGCTAGACTTTTGATTATGTTGGTATAACTGTATTATTTTCAGTCATAGTAGTTCTTCAAACAAATCGAAATGACATAGGCTAATAAAAATTGCTTATTTAAAAAATGTGTACTCTCGCAGTCTCACATCTTTATCCAAAAAGAAAATGACACCCGTATTTCTGCGCAGGATATAAAAAAAGCAATTTGTATCATTCCTATTTCATGTGTCACTTTCTATTGTTTAACTTGTTTTTATTATTGAATTACTAAGATATTGTTTCTGTTCACTAAGTCCTTTAAACAGTAAGCTATTATCTATATGTATGGTGTGAAGAGTTCATAGATAATGTTTTCACGACAAGCCTGCTCTTCAAACTTCTATGTCAAGTGGAACTTCTTTGTCTAAACACTCAAAGTCTTAAAGCCTATAACAGCATCGTTGTGTGGGTGGTGTATGAGAACTTACTGATTAGTGTGGTGATCTTTGCGCAGATATAGATAAGTAATTTCTTATAACACATTTATGGTGTCTTCGAAAACAACAATACTTTAGTGACTTTCTAGTTTATTGACCGCTTTGAATGGACCGTCCTTTAAAGAGGTAAATAGATGATAAATAGCAGTATGCTCTATTTCTTAGCATATCTTTCTTTTTTTACAATTGTCGTTCTAAAAGACGTTTAGTAGAGCTAGGGTTGCTAGAGTTAAGATGATTGATTCTACATAATCTGATAAGACTTTAACAGTGAAAGTTATTGAGCTAGTGAGTCTCTCAGCAACCTACTTTATATTAAATGTTTTGGTTTGGTTTTATGTCTTTTTGTAAGATGTTTTAGTTCTTTTTACTTTTTCTGATTCTACTACATATTATTACGTTTCCATTATTTCTTTTTCATGTCCGTTTTCTACATGTCTTTTATTCTGTTATTATTATGGTTAAAGGTAAGTTACGTATGGAAAAACACAGATGCATACTACATTTGAGTTTTAAAACTTCAAGAAGCACTTTTGAGGTTTTGTTGATCGTGGAGAGATCAACAAAACCTTCAAAGATAACGAATTAGATGTATCTAACAACTTATTTTAATGTGTATGTTTATAAAGTTGTCGTTTAGTCAATTATAAAGTAGTCATTATAAAAATGTTGTGATTTTTATTATTCAAACGACTGATCGGATCTGGCTCTAAATTGGTACCGGAATAAATTATAGGACATTATGCGTTTACATGGGTAGCATAATTGGATTAGAATACCACGCGGGCAGAGCCACGAACAAAAGCTAATTCTAAATAAAGTTATGCTACTAACCGTTTCCTGTCCATCTCCGACTCGGTGTGGAAGTAAAAGTGTCTCTGCTTAGGTTCTGTGGGCATCACCTCAAACGCGAACTTCTTTCCTCCTGGCGCGCAAGTTTGTATTCTATAGCCGTGGAGACATGCCATACCTATAACAATCAATTTCATATATCAGATTCTCGAAAAATGGTCTAAGCTTACTGATTGACAGACTTTGCTCTCAGATGGGAAGGTCAGAATGTAGTACCTTGCAGCCCTGTGTCGCAGTGCAAGTCCGAAGGCGAGGTAGCTATAGTGCATATCCCTCGCACCCAGGCTGAACCAGGGCCATCTCTCTCTTGATTTGTCCCTCTTCGGGTGGGGGACCACGGGTTCCCCAGTAGACGATTAAAAGAGCAGGGCAGAGCTTCAAATGTAAGCTTTGGATGAAATCGAGTGATACTTTGTGAAACTGCTCACGGGTAATATTTATAATTATTCATTATGATAAAATTTGATCGATGGTATCACATTATCATATACACATCATTATAAACGACAATAAGAAAAATCTATTCGAGAACGAGATTTCTTGAAATGAAAAGTTCGTTCTTTTTACGTGCGTTGAGCATTTTTTGAGAATAGACATTGAACCATTGTTTGAGAATTACTAGCGCATACAGTGAAGTATCCAGTAGATGGCAGTTTTATCAGTTTATTATTTTATTTTTATTTATATTATTTATTAGGCACCCCTAGAGTGCCACTCTATCTCTGATATATGTGTATACAGTTACAAGAGTGAAGTTCATTAATCGTTTCTATAAAGGGCATTTATGGAAAATAAATGCTGAGCTACATTAATATTCTTCATAAATTACTGAATTAAGTTTGCAGTACTATTTTTAAATATATTAAAACTCACTTTACAAGTTCCACACAATTATATTTAGTTTTGTCACTGTATAATACTAATATTTAATTTATAATATTACGACATGTTTCGATTAACTCATCTTCTGGTAAACATATTTATTTTGATTGTATTTTTTTTTTATTGTAATATTATAAATTAAATATTAGTATTATACAGTGACAAAACTAAATATAATTGTGTGGAACTTGTAAAGTGAGTCTTAATATACTTATATAAAAATAGTAAAATGAAGTTCCATCAAGAAGTTTCAACAAATTCAATCAACTACATAAGTTTACAGTGTTTAAACCGGTAACTTTATGACTACTCTTTTACTTACCAAACGCATTTTTGCTGTTTCCATCATTATAAAAGTAGAGGCACGCATCCTTGAGCACGCAGTACCGTTTAGCCCAGGACTTCCACTTGGAGCCGAGTTTCATTAAATAACCGAAGCAGTCCGGCCGGGGTATTGACGATGGGGGTAGTTTCATGTTCCTCATTGTTACTTCTAACCAGCCATCTCGCTGAAAAGAATAGGAGGATAGATTTTTGAAATTCAAAATTTGACTTGTACTATATAACTGAGCTTATCATGATCAGACTTAAAAAAAACCGCATCAAAATATTATGTTCAGTAGTTTTTGCATTCATTGTGGACAAACAGACTGTTCTGTGTATCTATTTTTCATAATATGTACAACCGAGCATTACTACATACGTAATGTTTCACTGCTTTAGTCGAGTCAACTTCAAACATTAGACCTCTGTTGTTGGAATTATTTTATTTCGTTCTTCGCGAACCCGGGTACTGGTCGTATTCAAACAGTAGAATCCATACTATTATTATAAATGCGAAAGTAACTCTGTCTGTCTGTCTGTCTGTATGTTACGCTTTCACGCCTAAGCCACTGAACCGATTTTGATGAAATTTGCTACATGTTATCGCGAAAAAGGGAGTTTAAGGGGGGAAATAGGAGATGTAGTGCAGTAGAGAGTCGAGTAGAGGGGCGAACAGTGAGGCGAGTGGAGAGACGAATGTAGAGGTGCCTAGAGATCCAATAGAGAGTTGAGTATAGATTCGAGTAGAGAGGCGAGTATAAATTCAGGTATAAAGGCGAGTAGAAATTCGAGTAGAGAGTCGAATATAGAGGCGAGTAGAAAGTCGAGAACAGAGACGAGTAAATAGTTGAGGACAAAGTTGAGTAGAGAGGCGAATTTAATGCTCAATAGCATCGGCTCAACACTAAGCGATAACCGACATCCACGCGGGCGGAGCCGCGGGCAAAAGCTAGTATTGAAATAAATTAAGTGCCAAATATATTTATTTGGGGTTTGTAATAAGAATAGTAAGAGTACTACACATTTTACCACTTTGGAAGTCTCTCGCTCAAACTATTCAGTTTAGAAAAAAATGATATTAGAAACCTCAATATGATTTTTAAATACCTATTTTGATGAAAAAAATACCTATTGAGTTTCAGTTCTAAGTATGGGGAGCCCCCAAAATTTATTGTTTTTTTGAAGTGAAAACTTCTTTAGCGGCGTTGGATGGGTGTAAAATGTTAAGGAAGCGTCAGGATTAGTTGACCTTTGAACCGTAACCGACGACTGATGTCATACAAGATTAGGTAAAGACTATCTATTTTGCAAGTTACAAGCTGTAGCTTAAACGGTAAGCACTTCGACTGTAAGTCCTTATAGTTTCAGATAGTATCGGGTTCAAACCACCTGGCCTTCAGGGATTTTTTGTGATTGTTTTTTCTTATTATAATTTATTACTTTTGGTGATTATTTTTTCTTTTTGTAATTTATTACTTTTTATGATTATTTTTTCTTTCTGTAATTTATTATTTTTTGTGATTATTTTTGCTTTTCATAATTTATTAATTTCTTCTGACAGAAAATTAGCAGGAAATAAGTGATAGGTTCTATGATTAGCGCTATATTATAGGTATGGTATGGTATGTTCTTTTTTATCTTTTTCTATGTATATAACGAAGAAAGAAAAAAAGAAAATGTTTTCACTTCTGCCGGCACTCCCAGAGTGCAACCCGTCTTTTTTTTTCTATTTTTATGTGAAAATCTTAATGCGGTTCACAGAATACATCTACTTACCAAGTTTCAACAGTATAGTTCTTATAGTTTCGGAAAAAAGTGGCTGTGACATACGGACGGACAGACAGACAGACATGACGAATCTATAAGGGTTCCGTATTTTGCCATTTGGCTACGGACCTCTAAAAATGCTATCAGAAACCTTAGTGAACCTACTATAACAACGGATAAGAGTTTTCAGAAAATTCTTTTTATAGTTTTCTACCTATATCGACTTCTCATGTCCACACAAGGATGTACGATAAAGTATCACCAATAAGCCAGAAATATTAAGAATGATTCTTTTTATCACAAAGGAAGCAGCAGTTCATCGACGTAGATAGGTAACATTCTGCATTCCATTCGCTCGACTAAAGTTAAATTTATTTTGATTACCCCGCCATCTAGAGTAACATCTAAAAACTATTACAGTTGCTAACTTGCTGCAACTAACAACTTTTTAAACAGTGATGTGTTTATTGCCTATTATTTAGATTTATAATAAATCTATTGTCTTTATTTATGAATTTTAGTATTCAATACAACAATACAATTAAAATAAATAGGTTATCTAACAAACCTGGTTACTGGCATCAATAGCGTGAGCAAGCACAGCACGCCATCTAGCGGACGCTTCCGCAGTGTCTGCAGCAAGTTGTAACCGTACACCTCCCCCGCGGTGCAAGCGAAACCCGTTTGGTCTACCTGCATCTTCTTCGATTAGTTGGTAGTTCACAAGCATTAAAGCTCCGACTGGATGGATACTCTGTAAACGACATAGATGGCATTGTTAAAAAATATTTGCTGTCCCCAGACTCGTACCTATCCTGTAAATCCCCGGGGGGGTAGGCAGAGGTGTATTCACAAAAAAATAATGATAAGTTTATTGAAAAACCTGCACAATCCGACTTGAATAGGTATGGTTAGAGTTTAATTTATTTATATTGGTTATATCTAAATCTATAAATATATTAGGTCCTTACGTATGAAATTGGCGTTTTGTACGGGAGGAATAAAAAGTCGTTTTTTTTTTTGTAAAATATATTTAATTAATCAAAGTATGCACCGTTGTTATCTATACAATTTTGCCATCTTATGGGTAGTTCATTGATCCCTTTACTATAAAAACCATGGGGGCGAGAATCAATAAATTCTTTGAAGGCGGTTTGGACTGCTGCATCGGAGTGGAATTTTTTTCCTTGTAAGAAGTTGACCAAATTCCGGAAGAAATGGTAATCTGTCGGAGCAAGGTCCGGGGAGTGCATTGGATGTCGCAGACATTCCAATTGTAGCTCAGCTAACTTAGTGGTTGTTTGTTGTGCAGTGTGTGGTCTTGCGTTGTCGTGAAGCAGCAGTGGCCTAGAGCGATTGACCAATCTCGGTTGTTTAACAGCTAGTTCTTCCTTCATGGTTTGCAGTTGCTGACAATAGATATCTGCCGTAATCGTTTGGCCAGATTTAAGAAAGCTGTAGTGAACGACACCGGCGCTAGTCCACCAAACACTTACAAGTAACTTTTACTGAGTCAATTTTCGTTTAGGGCAGGATTTGGCTGGGTCTCCAGGGTTCAGCCATTGCGATGAGCGCTTTCGATTATCGTACAATATCCACTTTTCATCACAAGTATATCCCTTCATTATTGTGTCGGTTGAGCAAAGTAACACAGCAGGCGACCCGTGTTTGCAAGTTCGATTCACTCAATTCATGAGGTACCCATCGTTCGAGTTTTTTTACTTTCCCGATTTGCTTCAAGTGGATTAATACAGTTTTGTCACTTACCCCGAAGCCTGCTGCTATTTCTGAAGTGCTTTGTGATGGATCCGCTTCCACAATAGCCTTAAATTCTTCGTTTTTCACTTTGATCTCCGGCCGTCCACGGGGTTGGTTCTTAAGGTCGAAATTTCCAGAACGAAAACGTTGAAACCAAAAACGTACCGTGCTGTCTTTAGCGACACCAGCGCCGTACACATTATTAATTCTTCGAGCTGTTTCTGCAGCACTGGTGCCACGGTAGAACTCGTACTCGTAAATATACCGATAGTTCATGTTTTCCATTGCGCGGTAATAAGCGACACCAAAGAAAAAATAATGAGGAAAATAACAAATGAATGACTGTATTCCAAAGAAAAAAAAAACCAGGTAAATGAATTTATTAATTTGAATTTGGAATTCTTAACCAAAGAGGAGATATTTCAGATCAAATTGATCAGTACGACAAAACGCTAATTTCATACGTAAGGACCTAATATATAACTCAAAGGTGACTGACTAACTGACATAGTGATCTATCACCGCACAGCCCAAACCACTGAACGGATCGGGCTGAAATTTGGCATGTAGGTAGATGTTATAACGTAGGCATCCGCTAAGAAAGAATTTTGATTAATTCTACCTCCAAAGGGATAAAATAGGGGATGAAAGTTTGTATGAAACTTTGTCAATTTTAAACCGATCGGGCTGAGATTTTGCATGCATAAAGCTACTTACTATGTTGACTCAACACTAAGCGATAACCGATATCCACGCGGGCGGAGCCGCGAGCAACAGCTAGTTTTTTTAACCATGCAGAGCAATGTCATTTTCATAGCTATTTGACTAAATGGCTCGGCAATTTAACGTCATCGATCCAAACTATTTCCCTAGCCAATTAATGAAATGGCTGAACATCATTCAGGCCGGTAATTGAATAGCGCCGCGCGCCGTTTAGTAAAGAGCCTAAGCAGTTAATTTAACGACTGATTGAGCTAGTTGTCTGCAATATAGACACAGCATTTCTAACAATATCCATCACAAAAAGCGATGTTCTTTAACTGTCTTTAATTGTATGTATAAGTTAACTTGTACTAAAGCAGTAGATCCTTGTGTGCCTATAAAGTTTGTATATATGGTTACTAACAGTTATGACCGAAAAAAGCGCAATGAGCTTGCACTAATAAAGTTATATAAAAATGCAGTCAAAACTATTATAGTTTGTTCTCTGTTCAAAAGTGTAACCGAACAAGTCACTGTCGCTTGAGTTAGTAGTGGGTAGAAGTATTTTGGCTTGGATTCGAACCTGAGATAGTAAGAATGAGTTCTCAACCACGAAACTTTCGAGGCTACGTTTGATTTTGTGTAAATTGGATAAAAATAATTATTTTAATAACTTACAGAATCAGTTTTATAGTAATATAGGCAGTTGTCTCTCTTTAGCACGAACCAGCGTCTGGTCCATCGCGCTGGATGGTGAGGCTTAATAGGTGCAGCTCGCCAAAGATACCCAGAGTATAAAGCTGCAGGACCACCCTCGTGAGCGAGAGATGCTACTACTTCACACGTCCTCGCCACCTGAATAAGTTATTCGTTCGCATATCATTATTGTGAAGAGTTAGAATAGGTTAGTAACCACACTCCAGGTCAACGGAAATTCATGCATCCACTGTATTGGGTATTTTCAAGATCTTCGCGGCCGAAGCTAGCCTTACCTGTAACTGTAAGCCGACTGATTGATGGACGATGCTCTGGCATAGGCTTTCCGTTCATGGTTGGAAGGATCAGACGGTAGTCGCTTAGGTCGAAGTCAACCAAAATAAACTATATCGAAAGGAGGACTAGGAGAGCGGATACACTCTTCCGCACTCACTTTGGAAATCTTAGAACTTAAAAACGTAACTTTAAATCATTTTTATATAGTCATAATTTCATCAAAAAGTTGTAATAAAACCAAACAAAACAACGCTTGCAATAT
This sequence comes from Eilema caniola, assembly GCA_949126895.1. Classification (NCBI taxonomy): domain Eukaryota; kingdom Metazoa; phylum Arthropoda; class Insecta; order Lepidoptera; family Erebidae; genus Eilema; species Eilema caniola. Next base: position 16,522,665 of record OX421477.1, read on the forward strand.
GTAAACTGTAAAATGCGATTTATGAAACTCATCGTAGAAACAATCAGCAATCTCAAAAACATTTACAGCTGAAATAGATCACAAAAAGGGGTTACAACGTTCGCCATAGTAAGATTGATCTTTAACAGAACGAAATTAGCACTGGAATGTTCTAATAATACACTAGTAGATAACATTATAGTTTATTGTAACTAAAAGCTTTATAGCATTAAGAAATCAATATAACACGGCAGCTGTTCGGTTTTGATAATCGATTCTAATATGGCTGATATTATAAAGACGGAAGTAACTCTGTCTGTTACGCTCTTACGCCAAAATCACTGAACTGATTGAGATAAAAACTGGTACATATTTAGATAGACTAGAACTTGAGGACCCCCATCTCTTGAAGTAAAAAATGTGAGACTCAAATACGCATAAATATGTAAAAACCTTCGAATTCAAAAATGTAACCTAGAATATGAAATTTACTAGAAGAAAGTCACCACAGGTCTGGTCTCTAGTCATTCATCAGCGTTTTGTTAACACTTGAAACGTTACGAAATATTTACGTGACATACATTTGTTATTTTTAGTTTCACTCGGTAGTGAAGAGTAGTCTAATCATTGGTTCTTCATGTAGCAAGTTCAGCAGGTACCAAGTTCAAATAAATTCTTTTCTTTTGCAATTCGGTTCTAAAGACACACATATATATTATTACTATATAGGCCTCCATTATGCAAACGGACAAAGAAAATCTGTATGCTTATTTTATAGCTAGGTATTTTCAGTCGTCAAAAGAGATACGCTCGCAAGTTTTCATATAAAGTTGTATTTGACGGTGCAACCGCATCTCCTTTGTCGACTGTACTTTCAACCAAACATTATGAATCTGGTCGTGTCATACAAGAAAATGTAGAAAACCACGGTTAACTGATTACAATTAGAAAAATTTTAACGCGAGATGTTCAATTTTTTTTGGACCCTCATCTTATTAATTATACCACAAACTTACATACAAAAAACCTTTTCATAGAATTTCGAATTGATCTTACCTCTAATTCAAGTATTTCAGATCCAGAATGTGCAATCTTTACCACTTCAGAATGTATTTTATCTAAAACATTGATCCCTGAAAATAAATAAATGATCCATGAGTGTATGCATTCAATCAAATTGATTTATTGGCAAGGAAAATCCCCGCATAAGCATAGAGATTAATTTTTACTGCAATATAAATAATGGGTTATAGTATAATGCGTATAACGGATTTAAGATGATTTAAATTCGATACCGGATTCATTATTATTTTCTATAGATTTCTGTCTGCTATGTTTTTTTTACACCACTTAGGAGGCAGTCAAGCAGACGGCTCACCTGATGGGAAGTGGTTACCGTGGCCTATGGACGTATGCAACACCAGGGACATCACAATCGGCGCTGCTGACCCTAAATCACGCAGCCGACCCTAAATCTCGCTGCCGACCCTATGGTATGCTGCTATGGTATGGTATAGGCCTTTCAAGTTTGAACGAGAAATTCCATCATACTCTTTTTCCTTAAAATACTAAACCCATTTCTTTTTAAGCATTACCTACTATGCTTAATAGTTTTAAAAAAGTTATAATATACAGTCTTTTACCCCAAAAAGTCACAAAAACGAAATAATTGATGATAAGCAAGTATTTATTTTACTTTAATATTAATTGTATTTTATTATGTATAAAAAGTTCCACGAAAAGCAATCACGTACATAAAAAAGAAGAACAGTCAAAATCAGCTACGGTATCTAAAGTTACAATCATAGGAGTAAAACCACTGCCCATAATAATAACTAACGCCTAGGAAAATTTTAGTTAGAATGTAATTGAGACGTAAAATGCTGGTATTGAATAGGTCTATTTGTAATTCGCGGCACTAAGTATTATGCATTAAGTCTTTTTTAAGGAGAAGTAGATGAAATTATACAAACCCTTTTAAACTTACCATTAACAGCTATGACGATATCTCCAACTTCTAATCCAGAGGTCTCGGCTGGAGTGTCGGGTTCGATCGCTGATACGACTACTGGCTTGCTGCCATGGATTCTGAAGCCAAATTCTTCATTACCACGCCTCACGACCACCGTTTTATCACTTTCTGGTAGTAAATTAGAGAAGTATATTAGTACAAGTTTAGAGCTTTACTTCTTCTTTGGGGATAAACAGGAGGCGTGACTACATTTTTGTTGCAAAAATTGACTTCAATTATTAATCACAAGAAAACTTAGACTGGTTAAAACAAAATATGCGTGTATTATGGTTCTGTAATCATCAATCTGAATTCGTGTGGAATTATCTCTGTCCATCAGTATCATTATCATATTTATTTCAAATATTCAAAAACTGTATAAATTTGGGCCTGTGGATTCCAGTGGATCTCAGACTTTGTCTACCTAATTAAGAGCAACTATGACACAAACATTGTAATAATACGGCCCCTTTAATTTTGAATTGCCACATAATGATTGAGATATTACACTTTCCTCTTTCCTTTTTTCATAGTAATCGAGTTTTACTTTAAAACTACAACACTCAGACAGAAAGAGACGTCAAACTAAACACACCTTGTTTTACGATGTTGGAGGTCAGAGAGGTGAAGATTTGTGAGATCTTCCAGTGGTTCACAAATGGTATTATTTGCTTTACAACGTATACAAAGGTCGAGACTATCAGACACCTTATAATTTATCTCTTAGCCTCAAATTCGGTCTATAGGTTGGCTGCAAAAGGCTATTGACATGTTGTTACTATGAAGCATTGTATTTCTATTTGCAATTGATATTTGTATGCATATAGAAACATTGTACCTATAAATTTTCAATACCTGTCTCATAAAATTAATTCTATTATCACTTCCGTATCAGTACCTAGTGTGCAGGGTATCTCTTTTTACTTGCCATATCATTGTCATCTTCAAATTGTGTTTTACAGTCCCTAACGATGTGCGACAGACATTTGATCCTAATTTCGTAATTTTTGAAATGGTTTCTTTACGTTCGTGTTCAAATGCAGATTTTTGTACCTCCCTAGGTGTTTGTGATTCAGGTATTTAGATGTTCGGCAATTACCCATACAAACCCGCTATAAATTTAAGATACCTTATACAGTATACTGAAAACATCGATTCTCATTATAAAATTTGTAAAACAATAAAGAATCGAAAGTCAATCAAACCATTGCAGACTTAATATACTTATATGTTTATTTTTCATAGCAACATCTTTGACCTAACATTTATTTTCTTTTCTAAATAATACAATGATGTCGGCCTACAGACGGCAATAAACTTCTGTGAGGGAACTGACCGTGACACACATTCAAAAAAGTTTGAGATAGGAAACTTGTACGGTGAAATATTTGCAGGAATACTCGTATTTGGCCATCGTCCAAGATAAAAGAAATAATGTTTCATTCATACAATGCATCATTAAAACAGACATTTTATAGCATCTAACATCAACAATTTTTCAGTTAAAAAGACTCCATATGGCTGATTGAAAAGCAGTATTATTTAAGTGACAACAATGAATAAAAACTGAGTTAGTGCACTTATTATTAACGTGTATTAATTTTAAAATCACCGTGTATGTAATAAAGTGCAGGCTATTTTACCACTTAGTTCTGGAGCTAGAAGCCTATTAATCTGACTTTGTCGACACCATAACATCAGCATTAATTTCAAAATTTCTTCCAATTTCTGTCTCAAATCTCCGACAGATCGCAACGTATCTTTGACTAAAACACAAAATAAAAAAGCATAAGGTGGGATGAAATGAAAAAATCACTGTCTTAATTCATTAACTGTAAAATATTTTGAAAAAATATGAAGAACTTACATGAATGACCCATCCTACATGAAAATTCCAACTGTTCAAACTACAAGGTCTTGAACTTTCGAACTGGCGTTTGACACTATTAACTGAACGTGAACTGTATGAAAATTACATCATATATCGCGGTAACAAGTTTACCGTAAGAAAATCAATACGAACTAAACATTTACTGAACAACAAACATAAAAATATCATCTAGCCGCAGTAGCGTGTCGTCAACAACTGAATACTGACGTTCAAATACGCTTCAGGAATTAATTTTAGTCCGCAACAGATCGGTCACTTCTGATTGCGATGTAATTTCGTACCTTTCACTGATACATGCTACAATTGTACGGGTGACTCATTTGTACCAATGACTTTATTCACTTTCAAATGCAGGTCATGAAATTTTAAAAATAATTTTAATATTAAAGATAATGATGTCATAGTCAAAGCTATTTTTTGCGTGCCAATAGCGAATTTAAACGAAAGAATTCACGAGACACTCTTAAAATAATAGGTGATGTTATTTTAAATAGAGGGAGTAACAGAAATAATTTCAGTCGTCACGTCATAGGAGTGGTTTGGTTAAATTTGCTTCGATACTTGTTGTGACGCAATACGGTAACTGTTTTATAATAGCTTTAGATAAATGAAGGGCTTTAAATAGAATATAGACAGTAAACTCGCTTATAAGGTATCAATCATGCCTGGTGGTTAAAAGCTGTACAATATCTGTTCTTTTTCAAAGAATAAACAATATTTGTAGGTTTTTTAATGAATGCTAAGTATACGTAAGGATACTATACGGTTTATGATGAAGCACATAGCCAGAAGATACCAATCTGCTCATGTCTGTAATATGCCAGCGTTGAAAGATGTTCCATTACTTAATGGTGCCCATGATAAAGGTGGAGTATAATTGCATTAGCAAAAACACTATATGTAAATATGTGGAACATCTACTATGTTTTGTTAGCATATCTGATAAAAGACTATCTATTTTTTACATGATATAGATATATCGATTAAACGATCATACGGCATTTAAGTTTTAAAAGTCATAGTAAGATGACTTTTAAGTTATGGCCCGAAGTTGACTTCACATTGCACTAGTAAAATGATTTATAAATTAACACCGAGATGTTTATTTACACATTTTAGAGTCATAAATATTCGAATATATATAGAAGGTATATTAGGTAGGTACATAAATTACCAAAGCTATTGTCAGCTTGACGCCTGTTGAGTTCTATGCAAGCCCGTCGATGCACCAGCCTGTGAGTGAGCGCCACGTATCTCTTGTTGAATTCAGTCTCGGACTCGGTTGGATCCTCTTGACTAGTCTCGGGTGTATCTAAGACATCTGGGAAACGTATACGCAGTATAAGTTATTATATTGTAATTGTTATTCTTTAATCATTATTATTCATAAATATATTCGGATTTTCTTTGCTCTTAGTAGAAGCAGTTACAGCGTATTGTGAAATGCACTTGAAAGTAATATTGTTTATTTCATTGCGGCTTCTCAATGGTACCATAAGTGTATAGTCTTAACTGACCTGGAGGGATTCTGTTCCATTGGTCATCATTTTCAGAGAGCAGTATCCAGTTACCGCACCACCAAGGTGAAGCGTAAATTCCTCTCTCATCCCGACCACCTTCAGCACCTTCTGAACTACCAGAGCATTCTTCATGTTCTACAAGATATAATGTCAATTTACCATTACTTTCTTCAAAGCGTGTATAATATTCGTTGCCTTGAAATTTATATACATGAACGTACAATGCTAATTTAAGTAACAAGTTAAGTGAATATAGTGCCCACTATTTCACTTACCATCAGGATCTACACTTGCACTGGAACCACCTAGTTTATCTAGGCTGTTACCAGCAGATCTGGCTATACGAGTATCTGTAGGTTTTTCGCTGGCAGCATATTCTTCTTTGCCTCTTTCTTCAGACTGTAAAGTTAAAAAAAATCAGTTTATAGATTTGTAGACATATAGATAAGTAGCGAGTTATTTATAATTGATCTCTAGATTTTAGAATTTTAAACATAACTTTATTTATTTATTAATTGAAGTTGAATGTAATTTTTCAGTCTGTTTTTTTTTTTCAGATAGGTATAGCCATCATTCATTTTACTTAATTGTCATTATTTGACGCAGTCAGTGCGATATATTTCGGAGACCGTAAACTGAGAATAGACTGTATTTTTTATCTAAACATAATTAAACAACTAATTAAGTGCAATTACGGAGAAATGATATCAATAAATTATACAAGCCATGTTGTCATAATGTGTTTAGTAGTTAATTTGTACTTAAGTGTTAGTTTTGAAGAAAATATTGCTATATCTGCGGGTTGGAAGAAATCTAACAATTTGGCTGCAATTCATGAATCCGACTATGATGAAAGTGAAGAAATATGGTTGGAAAATGCATTGAAAGACATAGCTTACTATTTGAGAAATCACAAGTTTAACGAATGGGATCGAAGATTCTATGAAAACAAGCCTCGTTCTACTGGGTTTTATGACGCTTTCCCTTCACCAAGTTTAAACTCTATTCATTGGATGGTACACACAAATTGCTACGAAGACTTTCTTAAATGCATAATTTATTTGCACAGTATTGTAAAAACAGCACCTTTTACTAGAAACGATGATATTGCCACATCATTAAATAAAAATACCACATCAGTAAGTACTACATCTTTAGAAAGCCAAAACTCTGAATGTAAGAACGCTTTAGCTTATGCTGACAATACGGGTCTACCTTTTAGTGGGCCAAAAGAGAAGTTTTACTGGCGCACTTCGGCCACCTATTATATGTGTTGGTTTACCATGAAAGGAACTCCAGCACTATCAATGCTTGGTGAATCTTGTGATAATTTTGCTTATTGTTTGGATGGAAAATTCGGTAGTAGAAATCATGATCCTCGCTCAAACGATCGGTTATCATTTGCTTGTGCAATGTATAGTTTTTGCCCAGACCCTTGTTGTCCATTAAAACATGTACACAGTATTTCTGATTGTTACAAAAATATTAATAGTCCTTGTTATACTGAAAACATTGAAAATACTGACATTTCACAAATGAAATGTAGTTTTAATCGCAAAAATAATCAAGATTTGGAACAAATTATGAACAATAGATGGAATGTATCTTGCCATTGTCAAAAGGAAGGTTTTAAATGGGACTCACAATTTGGCATGTGTGTAGATATAAATGAATGTATGACAAAACAGCACACCTGTGATACAAATTGCGAGGATTGTTTGAATTTACCAGGCACTTATAAATGTGTTTGTAAATGGGGATATGTTCATGATAAGTTAAAAAAGAAGTGTGTTGAAAAACTTATTCTTGTAAACCCTACTCTAGATGAGCCTAATAGACAGCAAAATTTCATTGAAAAAGTAAGTTCTTTTTTCGAACATATTATTGATGTTTGACCGAACCTTTGCCCGAACATCTTGTCTATGTCGGTAGTGATGTCTGGATTTGTCTTCAGACCTGTATCTTTTATCCAATTTTTTATATAAACGAGCACCGCTCGCCTTTTTCGTCGATACACAAGATGGAGAATCTGCAAAACCAGCTGGTGCCGGAACAATATCTGGTGTAGCATCGGCGAAAGATTCCTGAAGGCAAATCAAATAATCTTGACTATATAGAGTACTCGTATTTCTAAACAATATTAGATAATAAAATAATTATTTGCTACATGAAGATTACTTTTATAGCACATATTATGTATATCGTGCACTCATTATTTTCACTTACTAGTTTTTTTTTTAATACCACTTAGGTGGCAGACAAGCACACCGTGGCTTATAGACTGTAGTTGCAATGGACTTGTAGGTGGGGTGGGATTTCAGTTTGCTCTACATACTTCTCTGTGCTAAGCCAGGAAGTTCCCCAATGTTATTGAAATCAAATAATACTTACGTCAGTATGTGAAGTCCTAGACGCTACGCTATCATGTTCGTGAGTTGCAGTCACTATGTGGACTTCCTTGCCGCAATGTAAGCAATGTGCTTTTGATTCACCATCGGCGCCCGCTTGACTCTGCTCCGTTTGTTCTGAATAAAATACGGAATCTGATCCCGGTGACACAGAGCGAAGAGATTCTGCTGACGCTGCTTTCGCACATTTCCCTTCTGAGAAAAAAAGTTCTTGAGATCTCCAAAAGAACTACACTAAAATTAGAACTTTCGTAAAAATACTCCATCATCGTAGCTTCTCGTTTTCGTTAGCAAATAAGCTAAATTATTTAGCAGCCTCCTCTGTGGGTTTTGTCGCGGTACACAAGCGACTGAACGAAACTAATGTGTGATTATTGGTCCTAATTATTTTATTTCTTTATGATTTTCTTACAAAAATAGCTAAATATCATCCAGATCCGCTTGGTCGTTTTTGCGTGAAAGAGTAACCAACATCCATCCATCCATCTATCCTTCAATCCGAACAAACTTTCACGTTTATAATATAAGTGTGGTATTATGATTCAAAAATAAACTAAGAACCTTTATCTTGCTGTTTCCTTTGATGTCTAGGAGAGGTTGTCGGACTTTTTACGTATCTCAGTGGTGTCAATCTAGATCCCGCGCTGGTAAGTGTTCTAGTTGTTTCTATGTCTTCAGCTTCTAAAGAGCTTATGCAGGGAACCGTTGGTATTGACTGTTTTCTTCGTGGTAAGCTACCAGGTAGTGATATACTTTCGTTTGAACCACTTTTTCTTCTTGGCCTATAAGTTGAAACGTTTGATTACAACTATAACAATAGTAGATCAGTAATAAAATGTAGAATAATAAAGATTAATTAGGTATAGAGTGTTTTTTTATAATTTCATTTACCTATACACTGAATGATTGCTAGCTGAAGTGGGAGACTTAGCATTATTAGAATTATTGCCCGTTTTTCTTCTCGGACTATCCCGTAAACGCCTATGTTTTCTTGGTGATATATTACCATTATTAGTACCTGCAATTATGATAATTTATTAATACTATGTATACTTGAACACTCTAGAAGAATAATGGCTTAATGACTGCAATAACAAGTTACCTTCTTTTCTATATTGTTCACTGGAATCGTCTGACGTAGGTATATTTAAATGTAATTTCATATTGGAACCGGTAGCTTCCCTTCTATCATAATGCGTTGATCGATAACTGTGATTACTATCGACTGCTTTGCTTTGAGTTGGACTTTTTGCTTTTAGTTTTGTTCTTTTTACATACCTTTCCCTTTCAGGAGGACGTTTAGATTCAGGGTCTTTTTCTTTAGTTGTTTTATCTTTGATGGACTTTTCTATATCTATTGGTTCTCTTGGAGACAACTGAACACTTTTAGTTTTCTCTGCAAAATGAGTTTTCTTCTTACGACATTCAGTAACCTTTTCTTCTAATGGCGACTTAGTATTCGAATACTTAAATATATTCCGTTCAGACTTTTGGCTCACACTATCAGATTCTTTGGTAGGCTTTTTACTCCAATCATCTTGCGAAGTAGATACAGAATCATCGTAGGACTTAGAGAACTCTAACGTGAAAGCTTTCTTTTTTCTTCGTTTCTCTTCAGATAGCCAAGACTTAGGTCTTGTCGACGTTCTGTACTTTTGTGAATGTTTGTAAGCTGTGAAAAAAAAAGTATTATTTAAAAGGTAGTGACAGGGTTAATAAGCAATAATCTACTATACTCACTTAACCCACCGTCATCATCGTCGTCAACAGGACTTTCATAATAACCCGATGAAGAATAATGTACACTTCTTTCATCGTCTGACAAGGAGCCCTGCAAGAAAATAGATATTTATACGTAATATTACTTTTTAGCATTCGAGATTTGTTTTATCCGTAATATATTACCATCATTTTTGGTACAAATTGTTCTTTCTTATGTACAGTGGCAGTAGTTTTATCTACCATTTCTTTATTTTCACTTCGTTCAGGCAATTCTACAATCATTTCAGATGCTTTCTCCTCAATAGTTTCAGTAACATTAGGATTTGATCCCCCTATACTATAACTTCCACTTGAGCTACTCTTTCCACTAATCGTACCACGCATAGTCTGAAAAGGCGAGCAGTTTCAGATGTAAGCAGAAAGGAAAGTTTTAAGAACTAATAAAGCTTCGTGCAGAATCTAATAATAAAAATGAATAACCATATAATATATGAAAATCCTTACTTTGGAAACTTTTGGCATATCTTCTTTAAGTTTTATATCAGTCTTTTCTCTCTTGATTTGTTCAGTGGCAGGATTGATATCAGCTTTAACTTCAATCTTTTCCACTGTGGGTAACCTATCTGATAATGGTAAAGGAGGTGAAACCAGATCAGGAACTATGAAATCATCATTGATTTGTAAAGGCGGTGAATAACTTGGCACTATTAAATCCTCAGCAATATTTTCTGTTCGTGTTGAGGAATAAAGACTTGACGCGCTTTCAAACGATGAACCTTCTTGAGCTTTATTATTTTCTGGATCTAAAAATTATAATGAATTCAATTTAAAATAATGTTAGAAATCATGCATTCAATTATTTCTATTTTTCTTTATGTTATTTTTTTACTTACTATGATTTTGATTTCTACAGCTTTTCTTAGAACTGTCAGAATTAGCTGTAACGTAGTCTTCTGTTGTTGTTGTACTCTCTGATACATCAGTAGTGTTCATTTTACCTGAATCTGTTCTAGCTAAACTTGTTTCACTGCCAACAGTCTTTACTAGGGATGGTTCAGATGGAGATTCTATTATTTGATTTGAAATAGTTCCATTGGGTTCCTTTTGTTGGGCTTTTTTCTGTAAATCTCTTCTCCTGGATGGACTTAAAGCTCGCTCTCGCCTTTTATTGATAATGCTTGGGGTTCTTTTAAACGGAACATCTGCTAAATCTAAACTTGGATGAGTAATAGCAATCGCAGGCATGTGGTTGATTTTTGGTGGAGCTACAGGTGAAATAGTTTTTGAAATAGTTGGTTGCTTGGTAATAGGTAACGAAATATTTGGAACTACAGCAGGTGGTGATAGTGATGATCTGGCTTGCTGGGAACTGGAACTTGAATTATCAAGTTTATTTCTTGGAGATGTAGGTGACTGACTCTGAAAATCAAAATTGTACATTAGATTTTAATTCAAGCTGCATGAATATTATTTTTTTCTGTACACCATATTTACTTGTGAAGCATCAAATTCTTCATCCAAAGCATCTGTATCTAAAGAAGATCGTTGTTGATGTTGCAGTAGTAAAAGTTGCTTTCTCCTTGAAGTGGGCGTTAGAAGTGCTAACGCTCCAGGTGATGCAGCTAATGAACTTAAATCTGATGAGCTACAAAATAAACAAAGTCAATGTTTCGAATTACAACCAACAATACTGATAATATACAATAGTAAAAAGCAATATATAGATCGTGCATCTACCTTATCACCGTTCCATTTTCTGTACCAGAATCAACTTGCAAAACAGTAGTTTGTGATTCGTTCCAATTTCCTTCTGAGTGATCTCTTTAGAAAAAAAGAAAGGCCACAAATTATTTAATTATTTTTTGTTTGGATCTGTATATCATGTAGTTACTTTATGACTGAGACTCAGGCACAGGTGCAATATTATAATAATGTATACCAATTATCTAAGTATTTTTAATGAGTAATAAATAATGTTTAACAATGTATTGAAATACCTATTATAAATATAAACTAACAAAATACACTAAAAAAGTAAATACTGGAAAAATTAAAAGCTTACTATTTTCAACTACCTAAAAGCAATTTTTATTATTCAATTGATCAACAATAATAATTATCCTCTGAATTGATTAAATAAATTTAAAAGTTTCATTTTAGATTTAAAAGACGTGCTTAATGTCAAGCAGAAAATTGTCGAAATTCACCAAATCGGCGCAAAAAAATATCTTTAAAATATAAGAATTCTATGAACATAAAATTGACGTCGTATTAAAAAATGATACCTATTCCATTTGTATTTACCTGCTATGATCAACTGTGAGTGATTCATTAGATGCACAAGGTGAAACTTTATCCAGAGGAGTAAGAATAGTAGTTACAGTGTTAGAAATAACAGCCCGCTTTATTTTGTGGTCCATTTCTGTTTCAATAGTAACAGAATTTGGTGATCCAGGGCTAGATTTCGCTGTACTGAAAAGGTCAAGGTAAAATACTGTTAACTCATAGGAAAGATCCAGCAAGCCCGTTGTTTAATTTTGTGGTTTTCATCTCGAAGCGTAAGAAATATTTATTAACATTAAATAAATTTGAGTGGCCCAACTACATTTTCTAAATGCTTTGCTATATTTGCTAGCATATAATTTCAAATTGTACAGCTAAAAATGGTGCGTGCATACCTGCTTTCATGAATATCATCCTTGCCAACTATAATTTCGGTCTGTTCTTCAAAACTTACACTTCGATTTCTAAATGGTTCATGCTTGTAACTAATGTATTTTTCGTGAAAATCTTCATATGCATTTCCATCTGAAGAACTATGAAAAGAAATATGCATGAGAGCGAATGAAAGCATAGCATACCAATTTGAAAGCCGTAAAACTAGCTGTTACTTAGAATGAGAATAAGATAAAGTAGTTTTTGTAGAAGAGCTATAATCTAAAGTTGATGCCAATGCAGTAATTATAATTTACCAGTCTGTGGATTGTGCGCAATGGTTCTAGTTTTAAGTGTTTTTATCTAATATTTATAAAATTGTAGCAATTTTATTTGTCTTATTTATTTTCATACCTGAAAGACCCATCAGGTTCGAATCCAAAGATACCTTCGTCTTTAATAGGAGTTTGATTATAATTTTGACCAATATAATGTTTATACATAGCTTCTCTTTCGCGGTCCTCTCTTGTCATGTTTTCTTGACTTGTGGACATAACTATTGGAGCGTCTTTAATATTGTCAATAGATTGTAATTCAGTTTTCCTTCTGAAATAATTTATTTTTAGTAATAAAAATAGAACAAAATACAAAAATAATACAAAGAAAATAGTTAAACATTTTTCATTATTCGATTATCCAACTTTTTAATAATAAAGTAACTTACACGTCTAAAAGAATTTCACCCTCTGACAAAGTTTTCTGTAGCATTCTTCTGTTTTTCCTTTTGAGCGTTGTAAAAGGTATAGCTTCATCGTCAGGTCTAGGTTCAAAATCTATAATAATTTCTTTTTCATTCTTCTCACTATCATCTGTAGTGGTAGCAGAAGTTTCAGTTGAGGGCTCAGATTGGAAAGTGGACGTTTTTGAAAAGGGATGCGAGTTAATTGTCTTTTGAGAAGCATCACTGGTACTTTTTGAAAGGATAGACCTAAGAGATTTATCTCCCTTTGTCTGTTTAGCAATTTCTTGTTGTAAATATTCTAAATTTCTACGGTTTAGCGCCATGCTCTTTTCTATAGTTTCTATATCATCATCTACTGTATCATCTCTATCACTCTCATGAATAAACTGAAAGTTCTGCTGAAAGTACTCTTGCGCTTGTCGCTGTAAAGCACTCAATTCTGATGACTTATCTATTTGTGATGAGGAAGCTACAGATTTTACTGAGGATGAAGTAACGTCATCTGAATCACCGCGTTGGAGAGGTGAAGAAGGCATCATGGATGTTGGTGATCGGGGCGATCTGGGTGGTTCTTCAGATTGGGTTCTATGTAGCTTTTCATGATCATTATTGATGAAACTGTGAATATAAAAATGTGTAAAACAGCCTGTGTATATTTAAAATCAGTCTAATTTGAGAAGAGATATAATATTATATTAAAGTTTAAGATACCTTTCTATTGTAGTGGTGATATCATTTGGTGAATTACCAGCTAATCTATCTCCTCCAACTTCTGAAAATGATTTTGTGAGTCTTCTAGTTCCAACAGTATATCCATTTGTTTGTACACCCGCCGCTACCATTTTTACCTACAACAAAGTAACAATTTTAAGTACTTTTTTTTCCTGAGAACCTAGGGGAACTAACTTAAGTAATAATACTGAACCCAATCAGTAATAACTTACAAACATTAATACGACTACCTTACCCTTTTTATAGTACGAGGACTCAAAGATAAATAATTAGGAGGTAATGGTTTTCTTCCTAAACAAACTTCTGTTTGAGTTGCTTGAGTTCTCATTACTCCTTTCTTTATGGAATCTGAAACATTTATTTTAAAATTTACATGTATTTGTCGCTGCCAACTAGCTTATTCAGTCATTAAATTAACTGCCTAGGCTGTTACCTAAACGGTGAAATTCAATGAATGGCCGAATTATATTCAGCCGTAACGTTTATTATGATATTTAATAACCTGGCTGAGTGAAGTCATTAGCCATTCATTCATTAGCCTTCGTGGTTATTTTTTTATAACCATGCAGAAATAAGCCATTTTTATAGCTGTTTGATTAAATAGCTAGGCAAGTAATTAAACGTCATCGATCCAAGCCACTTTAATGAAATGGCTGAACACTATTCAGGCCCCTAATTAAACGGCGCCGTTCAGTAAAGTTAAAAGTCCTAGGCGGTTAATTGAATGGCTGATTAAGCTAATTGGCTGCGACATATACATTATTCAGTTTAATGCATGTATTAGGTACTATAATCAATTAGATACCGAAATATAAATATGTTTTTCCTCCAATTTTTAGTGACAGATTAAACAGAAGACTTTAAGTAATTCTGGATCAATCTTTACCTAAAACGACGACTTTAAGTTGTTCCGTTTGAGTGGGTCTAGGCACCGTCGGTGCTGGGTGCGTAGGCATTGGTTGCAATGGCGGTGGGTAGTGGATCGGCGCAGGTGCTGATTGTGCCATAAATTGCGGATACGGAGGAAACGGTTGAAACATTACTGGCAGTGTTGAGTAGGGCTTCGCTTCTGGCTGGAAATCAAAAAAAAACTATGTATAAAATGGTAATGTTCTTGTTACAATATTCTCAACTGACTAAATTGTACCTGATGTCGAGAGAACATTATAACTAAATTACATATACCTACGTTATAAAAGAGGGCTTAGTTGAATCATAATCGAGAAAAAAATTGTAATAAATTTGCAATCATTCGTCATCAGTATTTTTCTACGTAATGACGTAAAAAATAACGAGTCACTCTTTAAAATATGCTACGTCAGAGAAACTCAAGCTTATTACAGAAAATGTGATATCTTACGTTCGTTTGACAGCGTCATCAAAAGTTTATTACGGAAAATGTTATATCTTAAGTTCATTAGACAGTAGCACCCTAAAATCCAACCACAAGTCCTGTTTGTCCACTGAATCTCGTGGAGGGCGGACACACGAAAAGAAATTTAGTGGTGAGGGTAACGCGGGTCTGGGTCTGGTACACTTGATATTGGCGTCTCGCCATTATTAATTTTATGATACATTTTACTTGACATTTTGCAGCGATTTTCTGCAAAGGCCATTTTGAAGAGTCCATTTGACAGCATAATGCTGACAAATGAAAAGATAAATGATATTTACTGTAATTAAAAGAATTTATAATTACACTAGCGGACCCGCTTCGGCTTCGCCCGTGGCATTCCTCAACCCTGTAGTACACAATTGGTTTGCCTTGCCTTGCCTTTGCCTTTCCTGGAACCTCCCCACTAACACTTGAACTTTATGATATGGTTTTAAATTTCAAATTGATTTTGAAGTATTATTAGATTTTAGTTAATTTTTTTCTGCGCAACTACCATTCTCATAATACAAGGAATATTCTAAAAAAAGAATTAGCGAAATCGGTTCAGCTGTTCTCGAGATTTGCACTTAGCAACACATTCAGCGATTCATTCTGATATTATAGATGAAATACGTACCTTAATAACTCTTCCATCGATGAGTCGTTCACAGTCACGCCTGAAATGATTACCTCCGACTGCGGCAGGCATCACTGAGTCGTCAAACGTGGTCAATGTGTGAGAACGAGCGAAGGATACGTGCTTTGTTCTGAAAAGTAATACAGTTCATAATGTAGTAACCTTAAAAGCTTCTGCTGAAATTAGGCAATACCTGTAAACATGTCTTTTAAAATCATCTAATTTCTTTTTTGTAAGAGTTATTTATTAAATCCCTTTTTAATTTAAGGCGGAAGAAGCCAGCTCGAAAAGAAC
This sequence comes from Eilema caniola, assembly GCA_949126895.1. Classification (NCBI taxonomy): domain Eukaryota; kingdom Metazoa; phylum Arthropoda; class Insecta; order Lepidoptera; family Erebidae; genus Eilema; species Eilema caniola. The sequence goes on from OX421477.1 coordinate 16,538,631, forward strand.
CATCAAATATGCCGAGTTAAAGCCACTGTACCACTTTGTGCCGATAGCGGTAGAGATCTTGGGGTGCTGGAGCAAGGAGGCCAAAAACTTTATAAAGGAAATTGGAGAGAGGCTCATAGAGACAACTGGTAACTCAAGTTCTGGAGCGTTCCTGGTACAAAGGCTAAATTTTAAGGCATAATTTGCAGAAACATAATGATTATTTTTTAGAAGAGGTTTTATCTTATTTAAATTAATCAAATATTACTTAATCAGATGATGGTTACATTTGTATTTATTTTTCAATAAAACCCATTTTAAATTATGTATTTTTCTAATTTCCAACCTTTTTTTTATATAAATAACTGTTTCAACTCTCCTCGGTCCCTGTTTCATCTTACCTCGATATTAGGGGATTTGAAATAAAATGACTTGACACATTTAAGTTTAGATATCTCGCCAGCATTCATACTCATACTATTTTTGTTCTTACATAAAAGTGGAAGAAATAAGCTATTGAATGATACCAATCTCGTACGATTTTGACAGTTAGACTTTTGTGTACGTCATAAAATGTGAAAATTGTTTCAACTTCCCCTACTTTTGCGCCGGGATCGGTCAGGGGCGGGTTTTTTGATTGATTTATTGACTAAATTGTATTATGTGTAGTGACCTAATGTATACTCTTAGATTTAAATCAATTAATTACATATAATTAAGAGACTACAATATGTATCAGAAAGATGCACTGTATCATATAATCCTTGTTTTATCTTATAAAATAACACCTAAACCAGAATTGACTGAGGGAGTAATTTGCATTATGTTTTAGACACATTTGGCAATTTAATTTTTGGTACATATACATATATTAAAATACTTAAAAAACCATGTGTATTAAAATTTAAATGAAATTTTAAAGCTTTCTAAAAAACTAAATATCGGCGGGTAAAAATATTTAATGCAATTTTCTATTATACTTCCTGGAAGAAATTATACGTTTTCAGTTCGCTACATCTTCCCCAAAAGGAACTTCAATGAAAATATCGACACTTGGCTTTGAAACTATTTGCCTTATAATAATATGCCTTAAATATCTTGCAGTTTCAACTCGTAATGGACTACCTCGCCTTTGATAGCCTTCCTTCCACCGTAACTTTTAAGTGCTTGGAAATTTTTGGATGTTTTGGATATCGTTAAAATTCATCTTCCTAAATACATTTGCCTATAAACTTAATTTTATTGTCTATAAACTTAACTTTAAAATTGAAACACCCGTGACTAAAAAATACCTCCCAAAAATGTTTACTGCAGCACCCCCTGGAGAGTTGTCACCGCAACATCTATCTAAGAACTTGCACCAATCAAATCTAAACCCATAACTGAAAACTGCTTCAAAATGGGACTGGTAGTTTGGAGAAAAATGGCAACATTGATTTCCTCAAATAATGTTTACTACAGCGCCCCAGGTGAGATGTCACCATAACACCTATCTAAAAATATGTACCAATAAACTCGAAATCTATAAAGAAAACTGCATTAAAATCGAACAAGTAGTTTTGGAGAAAAATGGCAACATGTATTTGCATAAACATCCTATCGATCCGGTGCGGGTAAAAATGGTTACGGCAGGTCAGTTGTGTTTTAAGTATATACACAAAAAAAAAAAACAAATATATACAAAGTCTAAAGACGCAATAAGCGGGTATAAACCACGGCGTAAAAAAATAGCTAATCTACTTTAGTATAATTTGACTTATACATATTATACATCCCATAATACTTGTATGCACACCTTCACTTTAGAGAACAATATTGACATTACCGATTAAGATAGGAAAAAGTGAATCGTGCAGGCGGAACTCAAACCCGCGATCTTTCCCTTCTGCTCTGACCACTGAGCCACCAAGCTACGCGTGAAGTAATCCAAATTCTCCTATACAACCGTCTTGATTTGAACAGTTAGCGTACTAATTGCTTTAAAATTACATTCAAATATTGACATTAGCTTACTAACACGTAACGAATTTTAGGTATGAGGTATCTATACAGTTTATAATGTTAACTTAAACTTAGCATAATAATATAATTATAATAATAGGTTTAAATTAGATGTATATTACCTGTTGGGAGGCATGGTGAGAGGGGGTGGCGGGGGCGGCGGTGGTATAGGCGTGTGGGCGGGGCATCTGTAAATATATTCACTTAAAGGCTCTTATCACAATATGAATAACTAGCTGACCCGGCGAACTTCGTACCGCCAATATTTTCCCGCCCGCGTGGCGTCAGATCCCATTCCCGCTGTACCCTCTACTATATTAAACATGTATTATAAATATAAACCTTCCTCTTGAATCACGCTATCTATTAAAAAAAATGCATCAAAATCCGTTGCGTAGTCTTAAAGATTTAAGCATACGAAGGGATATAGGTACAGAGAAAGCGACTTTGTTTTATACTATGTAGTGATATAATAACAGTCGTTATGGGTAGTCAGAGGCCATAAAAGACCGACTAGTCTTTTTTTTATACCACTGGAGTGGTAGTCTAACTGCAGAACTTTGATATCGCCTCAAGAATTCAGATGGCAGTTGCTTCACAAAAATATTGAAGTTAACCGCATCACAGTTAGAATAGAAGATATAATCCAACTGAGTTGGGAAAAGGCATAATAAATAAATATTAGATAGATAGATAGATATAAATTCTTTATTGTACACCAACAGATTTACAGTGGGATAAGTAGGTAGCATCTATCAACTTTAATGCACAATGGGCGACCTTATCGCTGGAAGCGATTTCTTTCAGGCAACCTTGGGATGGACAGCAGTGTGATAAAAATTGAGATATTCTTATAGTTCATGTCGACTATCATAGTGCTAGAAAAATGAAAGCAGGAAGGTGATTTTCCACCAGAGGGGCGAGACGAGACGAGGCGAGGAGAGAATTGAAATTTGTATGGCAAATTTTCAATTCTCTCCCAGCGTATCTTTGGTGGAAACAGTGTGGATTGACGAGAATATGCGAGGCGTGAATTGAAATATTTGTTTGTGCAAAAATGAACCGCATTGGTTCCTGTATAGAGTATAAATCACCTTCAAAGTGAATTTGCACCAGAGTGGCTAGGCGGGGCGAGGCGAGGAGAGAATTGAAATTTGTATAACAAATTTTCAATCCTCTCCCAGTGCATCTTTGGTGGAAACAGTGTGGATTGACGAGAATATTGACGCCTAATTTTTGTTCGGAGTTTTCGGCATTGACGCTCGAATAAAGTTATATCGAGCATTGTGTGTGAGCTGTCTAAAATACATTTATATATGAAGCATACAGGCGGCGGGGCGCGGCGGTCACGCGCGAGCTCGCGACGGCAATTTTTAGTGGAAAAGGGTCATTGCGATTTCAATTCTCTTCTCGCCTCGTCTCGTCTCGCCCCTCTGGTGGAAAAGCACCTTTATTTCTTCATTTTGTTGAAATAAATGTTACTAAATTTCAACAAAGAAAATGCAAAGAACTCAATACATTTTTTTAGTAGTAATTTTTCACCCGGTCGCAACTTCAGGCAACTAGTTGTGAACTTACTAAGGTAATTTCGTTGAATTTATGTGTTCATAACGTTTCTTTTATAAGTGAAATATATCAACTAGAATATACTTATTTCTTCTTGGTAGTAAAATATTTTAAATGGTGTCAGAATATATGTGTCTATTTTAACTGGTAACCCAGCAAAAGTTCTTTAGCCAATCCCGGTAGCATCCAGTTGCCCTTTGGAATTCGAAGTCTGCTATTCCTTTTTTAGTTAAGGGTTCTTATGAGAGCGAGTGCAACACAGAGGAAAGCCTCGCTTGGCTTGGATCTCGAAGGTCATGATGGGGTCGCACACATATAACCAAACCCAGCATGTAGGTACTTACTTGTTTGCTATGATGTAAAAATAATTTTCCCCTACATATTGCAGAACATCATCACTTATTCGCATTGTCCAGAACCACTTTTATCCATTAACACACTTTCGACTTATCACTGTAATTACATTATATCACCCCGAGTGTTATTAGCTTTTGGAGAATAGCCTCTGAAAGCCAACAGAAGGTAAATGATGGCTCATTGTGGATATTGTGTCGTGACAAGTGATAAATATCATGACTGGACTACAGGAGAGGTTATCTATTACAAGTAATGGGGCATTTCGCACCACGTCTAATGTGATTTATGATGCCTATTAGGGTTAATTGTGACATTGTTTTATACTATTAGTAGCTGTTGCCTGTGGCTCCGCCCGCGTGGAATTCTCATTCCATTACTGTTACCCATGGGAAATTATCCAAGTGATAAAAATAGCCTAATATTATTATATTTTTTTTTATAACTATAATCTATCCCTATCCCAAATTTCATGTAAGGAAAGAAGCAGTGACGTTGAAGTCACTATTATGCATATGTCGCCGCCAACTAGCTTAATCAGCCGTTCGATTGACTGCCTAGGCAGTTAACTAAACGGCGCTATTCAATTAACGGCCTGAATGGTGTTCAGCCATTTAATTAAACGGCTAGGCAAATAGCTTGGATCGATGACGATTAATTAAAGGCTTAATTATACCGCATTAGCCTCCTATCCTTATCTAACCAAGTCGAATTGCGTGGCTATCACAATAAACCTATCACTAATTTTCTGTGAATACACATCTGTCTACCCCCTCGGGGATTCACAGGTGTAAGTATATGTAATATATGTATGTATGTATGTAATTTTCTATCTTACTTCGTGGTAGTGCCCCATCTTACGATTGACCTAATTAGCCAGCCAGGTTGTTAAATGATGTAATAAACGAGACAGCTCATTCAGGCCGTTAATTGAATGGCGCCGTTTAGTTGACTGCCTAGGCAGTTAATTGGACGGCTGATTAAGCTAGTTGGCGGCGACATATACACCATTTAAATGGAACTTATAATACGTTAGAAATTAAAAATAATAATATTTAGCAAGACTCCGTGGCGTAGCGGTAGTGAACGCGACCGCTGCGCAGGAGGCGCGGGTTCGATCCCCGCTCAGTTCAAATATTTGTATGCATGAATATGGGTATTTGCATTGGTCTGGTTGTGCCTCGGAGAATACGTTAGGCCGTCGGTCCCGGTTGCCATACAAACCCGGTTGCCAACAAAACAAATCTGTGGCAGTCGTTACGGGTAGTTGGAGCCCTCAAAAGTCCGACAACTGGTCTATCTGCTATAATGCGATATCGCCTTTGGGTTGTGGAGGTCATATCGCAGTCGCTTCACGGAAAATGTCGAAGTGTAGCCAAATCCGCAGTTAGACTGGTAAAAGCGGACCCCATACTCAGAGTTGATAGCTTCGGATGCGACTGGTATTTAACGCTAGGATGAAGAAGAAGAATGTTTAGCAAATGGTCTACCGGTTCCAAACACGCCCAGATCTGAGAAAGCTCCGGCAAGAAACTCAATGGGCAGATGGCAGCCTATTGTCTCTGCCTATGCCGAAGAGAGAGAAGGTCAAGTTTAATTATGTATGTTGGAAAAATCATAAGGCACTTTACTTGTTCTTAATGTTCTGATAGTCAAACTTTGCAATTATTAATTTGTTTGGTCGCAGTTTCACCAAATATTTTAGCAAATTTTATTGTATTTATGTTTTATACTTAGGGTAAGTACAAAACATAAATACAATAAACAGTGGATGTTAAATATTATGTCATATTTGGTCGCTTAAATAAAAATATGCTTTATATTTATGACTGAATTTATGTAAAATATTGTAAAACAATAGAATCTTTTGGGTAATCCACGAAATCAACTCGCGATCTGTGGGCATTTAGACTACGGGACCAACGGGGCGGTCAAAAAAGTATATTTCGACATAAAATGTTACAAATATATCCATTTCAAAAAGAACGTTGCAATAAGAAAATATGTAAAAGTACATTTCACACATAAAATAAAATTGAAACAGAAAACAATGTCCAAATATTACAATTCCAATAAAGTTTTGTAATCTACATAATGGAATGCGTTTAAATTGATACTGAAAATGAATTATCGGAAATAACTCCCAATTAAAATTGCTGAATATACCAAACGTATTGAGAATATTTATTAGAATAATTTCAATTGAAATACATTTTTATTAAATACTAGATAAATAAAATGTAATTCACAATGGTTTTGTTGTACAATATTTTACTTATCATCATAATATCATCTACATTTAGACGTTATCCTGATTACATCCGAAGCCAAGATGCCCTCGGAGCTCGGGGTCCGCCTTCCGGCTCTTCCTCCTCCACTTCACACGATCTTGGGCGTCCATGGTCGTGAGACCATTATTTGCACACACCCTCCACGACGTCAAGCCAGGACTTCTTGGGCCTACCCCTTCTACCGGGACCCGACAGATGCGCCATTGCCGAGCATTTATTACCCACGTAGCCTGGCTGTTGCCGCCGGACGTGGCCGCATCATTTCATCACTCTCTTGCATTTCATCTGCGATGTCACGGACATTAAGGCTGCCACGGATGCAAGAGTTCCTCACGCGATCTTTACGCACGACTCCGCACATTCAGCGCAGCATTTCATCACCGTGACACGCAGCTCCTGCTTGTGTCACTCCAACGGTGGCCACGCCTCACAATCGTGTAAAAGGACAGGCCTGCGATGTGATGGTTAGTCTGTCATCCTAATGATCGTCTTATAGACCTGCCCCTTCAACCTGCCTGTTGTACGTAGTATGGAGCCTTGGTGTACTACTGTTCTGTATTACTATAGGAAAGGTTTTCATGTCGCCAACAGCGGACCGAACCACGGAACTGGAATCATGGTACCAGTCTCGGGTGGTGTGAATTACATTACATCTGGGATCCTCAGTGCCTACCAGATCACCGCGCGAGGAACAAAGTTGAAGGCCTTCTGCATGTCTAGGAATAAGCAGTACAGAAACGTGCTCTTCGCCCTATTTCCCCGCGACAATCCTTAAGGTAAACACCGGGTCCTACTCGTGCCCGGGACTAAACCCATACTGACACTCAGAGAGTGCACTCCCCTGTCGGATCCGGGTATCATTTATCCTCTCGTAGAGCTTCTTGGTGTGGGATATTATCTTTATACCACTATAACTGACACATTCCTGCACCGATCCCTTGCCTTTGAAGACTGGCGTAATGATATTCAGCCTCCACTGCTACGAGATCTTACCGATAAGGAGTACGCGGTTATAAAGATTTGTGAGGATGCTCACACCACGGGCCCCCATCGCCTTCCAAGCCTCGATGGGAATAACGTCGGAGCTTTCCGGTACTTCATGCGCTGAATGGCAGTCTGGACTTCGGCAGGCGTTATCAGTGGCACTAGTCTAGTTGTACGATATTTTACTATGCTCTCTTATATTGTAATTATGTCTAGATTCAGAGACATCGTGTGGTTTGTTTACTTAATATTCGTTTTGGGCTAAAAAAAGATATATCTTTTAGATAAATTCTTTAGGTACTTATTAGACCTATTTACTTAAGTTGTATAAATATGTAGTCATATTAAAGATTTACTATTGAATGAAGTAATTAATTACAGCTATTTGAAGCATTGCTTGAATGGGAAAATTGCCCACTGATTAGATCAATGGCTAGAGGAGTATAAAAGGGATCATGATTCGTTATTAACGCTACATGATTGCCAGGATTACCGATTTATTACCACTATTTTTTCCCCTTTGGGATATCACCATGTTTTCTAATTTCATCCCGAAATATAAGAAAATGTTTGGTTTAGTTAGTGTTAAGTTACCTTTAACCATTTATAGTCTACTGCTGAAATTTAGTCTTTCATATTGAATTGTAAAGTTTTCAAGTAAAACTTGTACATTTGTCTTCTTTTCACTTTATTCATCAGGTAGGTATGTAAGCATAGAAGCAGATTGCGTGATATTTTGTCTTTTGCAAGGGTGTAAATATATATATTTGACTGTTTGATAGTGAAAAGTATCTTAAAATAATTAACAGTGATGTAGACATACTTTGCTACTACTACTACTTACTTTTATACTATAAGCCGAATCTAGGTTCATTATTTTCATTAGATGTCTTGAGAGCTTTATTTTTATCAGAAGCTAGCGATCCGCCCCGGCATCGCACTGATGGTAAAAACGTTCCCGTGGAAATCCAATATAGCCTATGTTACTCAGGATGAATTCTTTCCAATGGTGAAAGAATTTTTGAGTGTATTCAATACAAACATACAAATCTTTCCTCTTTGTAATAGTAGTGTAGATGTAGATAAACCAGTTTGACGTATCTTATACTAGGGTGAAATTTATTGTGTGGGACTAAAGTCTTCTTATAATAAGGTATCTAGAAAATAGTACAGAAATTCGTAGATAGTTTCAAATAATATCTCATGATCTATCTACCTACTACTTAAAAAAGTTGATGACGTTATTTAAAAAGATGAGGCACAGTCATCGTCAATTCGTCAATATATTTATTAAAAACTGTCTGCTCTGGGGCGTTTCTCTTGGGTAGTAGAAAAAGGATAAAGATGAAATAGTTGGACTATAAAAATTATTTACAAACGTTATAAATGGGCACCACTTGAAATAATTTCTGCATTTTAACTGCACATCAAGTCAAAATAAAGTATCGTTTTACCATCAAAAGCATTTTATAATAGTAATATCCTATGAAGAGGTTTTATCACATTTTCACAGCAATTCAGCTGCAATGTTTTAGCTGAAAAAAGAGAAAAACGAAAAGGCTACAAAACTTTATTTCTCGTTGTCAGTTGGACATTACTTTGCGTTGCAAGTTTAAAAATGGAAAAAGAAATTCTTGAATGTTACAGAACTATTGGAACGCCAATGTTTCACGTACTCTCCCTATGTTTCGTTTCCTTTGTCGCACAATTAAGACCTGGAACTCTTTGCCAGCTCACGTGTTTCCTTCTTCCTACAGTCCCGGGTCCTTTAAGCGGTGCGTGAATAAGCCTCTAATGAGGCCGTAAAGCTAAGTGCCACAATTATTAACATGGTACGTGTTTGTAATGGTGACCCTCTTTCCTGAAATGTTGCCTTTAGCTTACCATCAGACAAAGTGAAGTCAAATTGACGTATCATATATATATATATACTAAAAAGATGTTTATTTGTCATGTTCCCATTTTAATACTTACAAAATCAGATTGACTACAATAATATAATTTATGTTTTAAATCAGTTAAATGTACTCTCTAAAAATTATAAAAATTAAACCAGAAATTGAAATAACATTTAAACACAAAATAACTTGTAGTTTCGGGTTTATATTCTTTGAATGCCAGTTGCTAATAATCTTCAGGATTAACATCACATAGTTTTATTGGATTCTTGTGAGGTAAATTCATGATGGATTTGTCAGAAATAAGGTCGCTCATTGCACAATGAAAGTTAGGAAATTCGAAATCATAATATCTCAGATAATAAAATGTTGCAGATATTATATTGTAAATAAAACTTCTTATTTCGCCTTTATATACTTTTAAAGTTTTCTTGAATCTGAATAAAGACATTAGGCGCAGTATGTTACTTACACACGTATGATATGTGGGCAAAGTAAGTGAGTTCTGTTTCTAGCTAGGAAGGACAACGACATTGCCTCTTTTTTCTTACTCTAGTAGAATTTTTATTATACCACTTAGGTGGCAGACAAGCACACGGCCCACTTGGTGGATAGTGGTTACCGTGGCCTGTAGACGTGTGCAATAACAGGAGCATTAAAACCTTCTAATGCCCTACTTGAAGCACGCCATACTGTAGTCGGTTGGAGTTCATTCAACAGCTTAAGCATGAGTGAAATGTAGCATAATTTTTTTAATCAATATTTTTGTCATGTAGAATATACTGCTTCCGGGCTGTTTGGCCGTGGTCTATGTGAAACTTGCGTTCCAGACGTTTCGTCGATCACTGCGGTCGACATCTTCAGTGGCGCAGGGCCGGGCGACGACGACTTCGGAGACCTTGCCTCGCCGGCGGTTGAGTTGCGGCGAGGCAAGGTCTCCGAAGTCGTCGATGTCAAAAGATGTCGACCGCAGTGATCGACGAAACGTCTGGAACGCAAGTTTCGCATAGACCACGGCCAAACGCCGGCTGTGAAAGCCTGAAGACTTATAATATTTTTGACAACTAATGAACTTGTAATTACAAAAAAAATATATTAGACTTGCATTACTTTCGGACAGTGTTCCTATCGCAGTCATTAAAAAAAAATTATACTTCAAATACTTACGGAATTATAGAAGGTGGTCGAGGTAACGAGCCTCCTCGACTGACTGACGCGATTTGGTCCACATTGTAATTTTGGGGCCAACCCGCGTTATCTTCTATTACCGATCTGCAACACAAAACAATGAATTATTGACACTGTAGCAAATACGGCAGTGCAGTGCGAATATTGTACTCGTTTTTCCAATATCCAATATCAGAGATATTATATTTATGTTGTTAGTTAGTATGTTATCTGTTCGACTCGTAGTTCGATTATTTACCCGTTAGCCAATGTATAAACTAAAACATCAGTTTTAGTTTATACATACATAGATTTATGCATTTAAGTTAGACTAGAAGTTAACCCGAAATCAGTGCGAACCGGAGTTAAATTACGTTATATGTAACTAATGGCCGCCTGCGACTGCGTACGCATACAGTGAGTTAGACTTTCATAAAAATTTCATTCCTTGTTTTAACCTCAAAAGGGGGTTGATTTCTAAGGATACGTTATTATTATTATTACATTTTAAATTTTACGTCTTTTACTTCAAATACATAGGACTTTCATACAAACTTAAAGCCCCCGTTACCCCCTCAGGGGTAGAGTATCGTAAAAAGCTTTCAAAGCGGATGTCTACATCCTATCAAGAGCAAACCTACCAAATTATATAATGTAAATGACAAAATACCTTGTGTTAAATAAAAAAAACATGATCACACACATACAAACAATCACTTAATTCCAAAGCACAGATAAAATAAATATGTAATTATTACCGTTGAACCATATTCCACAACATTTGTAGAACCATAATAGGTATGAATATCTCAACCAACGTCAGCAAGTTGATCACAAAATCAATTATGCGAAAAGAAAGCTATGAAAATAATGAGGCATTCTTCTCCGAATGGTTATGTTTATTTCAAAAGGTGATTGTCGGTGGGGATGTTTGAAGAAAATTGAAGGAAGGCAGAATATGTTAGATTGCTTGCTGTCTCGAATATTTTAATTTTTATTTAGATCCCTACCAATTTTATCACTGAATTGAATATTAATGAATGATTCCTATAAAACTAATCTTTATCAATCAACCAATATTGTAAAGTAATTAATATGGTATTTCTATACGATAAATAATAATTTTATAAATGGGAAATTGTATGTGTGTGTTTATATTTGGTTTAGGGGTAGATTGGACCTTGAGAAAGGACATAGGCTATGTATGTGATAACCGACATACACGCGGGCGAAGCCACGGGCAAAAACTTGTTTCTAAATAAACTTAAATTGAAAAAAGTCTCCATGTACAATGGGACTTGAACCCCCGACCTTTCCTTTTCTAGAGGAGAATATACTAACAAACTACCAGCTACCTGAACACGTCCTGAAAATCTTCTTTCGTTACTTATCTTTTCCGATTTACATTTATCGAAACTTTTATAGTTGTCAGGGAAATGAGAGGTACTATTAAACTTCACACTATTTTACATCCATTTCTAATTTATATAAATTGGTACACCTCAAAACACGTATCTTGGACCGAAATCGCAAGACAAACGAGGCCTCAGTGCACATAGATTATTGAGTAATAAATCTATGATTGGTAAATTTGAGCTCGTCAACCGTCGCGAGTCGAAGCACCCCATGCTTTCCTCAAAACACACAAGAAAGGTATACTGCGCGTACAGAGCATATTTTAAGCTCATTTTAGGTCCAAGCTATATGTCCCGAGCAGATTTATAAATTACATATATATACAGGGTGTATTTTTGAAACGGGGCAGTAAGGGCAAGTACCTTAACCGTTGCAGTTACAGCAAAACGTTCTTAAAAGACCTTCCCTAAATTTTTGGGACATTTTGAACTGCATTCACAGATTTTGTAAAAAACTTACAGTTATCAAAAAAAATGCAAAAAGTTCAAAATTTTTTTTTATGCCAATCGATTCTATTTCATGTGGGGATCAAAAAACTCTATGGGACCATTTTAGCTTTCAGTACTAGAAAAGACAGAAATCGCCAAAGACCTTTCCCATACATTTCGTACGGAAATATGATAAATCAACTCGAAACTCATAGGTCAGGTAAAATTTTGAACTTTTTTAAATAAAAAAAATCATTTAAACATTTAAGAAATTGGTTTATGAAATAAATTGCTCAAAATGATTTCTATTTTCACGAATACATAAGTCTATCCTTTTTTGCACTGAACGAATGGCGGCTAATAATGTTCTGGGATGAATATTACGTAAAATGGTCATTAATGCATCCTTGAGCTCTTGAACACTGGCGTACGTCGTCTTATACACCTCGTTTTTCACGAAGCCCCATAAAAAAAAATCAAGTGGTGTTAGATCGGGGCTACGAGGTGGCCACTGTGTTGGACCATGTGTACCTATCCACTGTGTACCGAATAGGCGGCTCAAATTGGAACGTGAAAGGTGACTGTTATGTGGCGGAGCACCATCTTGTTGAAAATGAACTTTTCGCAATTCCGACAGGGGCCATTCGTCCATCTCGTTTTCAAGATGGTGTAAAATGACTTCATTATACATGGCAGAATTCAGTTTCCCTTCATAAAATTCCACCATTATGACTCGATTGGACATTATGCCACACCAACAGTTGAATGAGAAGCGAACCTGATTATGACTTGCCGTAACTCTTAGTGGATTTTCTTTGGACCAATAGTGGTGATTTTTTCTGTTGTACATACCGTTATTGGAAAAATTCGTTTCGTCTGACCACAGTATGTAATTTAAAAATTCATGATCTCTGCTTATTTTTCCTCTTAGCCATCTGCAAAAAGTAAGCCTTCGAACATCATCACCCGGATGTAACACTTGAACTATGCGCCCATATCGATAGCACTTGTAGCCGTATTTCTTCCATATCTTTATCACAAGGGAGTGGGATACACCTACTTCAAGGGCGACTTGCCTGGACGATACCTCTGGATATGCTTCGACATAAGTTAGAACCGCAATCTCCGTGTCCATGTCCACACGAGGCTGCCGCTTTCTTTTGAAAGAACCCTGCAATTCCAGGTTTTTCAAAAGATTTGTAATAACCTTTCTTGTTGGCACATGCCGCAACGGATACTTATTGCGGTACCACACTAATGCAGCTCCCGCATTTCGATTATTGACAAAATACGCTTCTAATAAGTCAATTTTTTCACGATTAGAAGACATTTTAGCGAAAATCCTTAATTAATAACTCATACGAAGTTTCTCAGCTGAAACTAAGAATAACACACAGATTTTCGAATCAAATTCGAAATTTGAGGGTAAAAATTCTTTTTATTTACTTTACAGTCAATTCTACCCACTTCCTGGCCATAACAAAAAGTTAGACCATCGTAGAAATTTGTTTCTGTTGCCGAAATGTATGGGAAACGTTTTTGGCGATTTCTGTCTTTCCTAGTACTGAAAGCTAAAATGGTCTCATAGAGTTTTTTGATCCCCACATGAAATAGAATCGATTGGCATAAAAAAAATTTTTGGACTTTTTGCATTTTTTTTTGCCAACTGTAAGTTTTTTACAAAATCTGTGAATGCAGTTCAAAATATGTCAAAAAGTTAGGGAAGGTCTTCTAAGAACGTTTTGCTGTAACTGCAACGGTTAAGGTACTTGCCCTTACTGCCCCGTTTCAAAAATACACCCTGTATAATATAACCCTATTATTTGCTTAAAAGTCTGAACATCATTACCATCTGTAAACCATTATATTTTAGAAAACACTTTCATGCTGTATAGTTTTTTTGCAAGTTGAGCGCACTGCTGACGCGGGTTACAAAATTTTCAAGACTGACCATGCTAAACCAATTTTTTAATTAGTATACTGCTCGGAAGTAAGTTTTTAGATGTTAGAAAGTAGTTGCGACATATGTATTTTTTTTACTAAGTTGGATCCTCGGCGGCACTAAAAGCTAACGAAACAGGTAGACTGACGGAAGGCTATTTAATAAAATCATCCTTTCGAAAATGGTTGCATTGGTTTATCGCTCACCTCTCCGGCTATTATCATCAAGGTGTTCATAAATATCATACCTGTCATCAAAATAAACTAAGCTTAAGTCTCTACAACTTGTCTAATTGTTAAGTAAGAAGACTATCAGAACTCAAATCATTACTCACTGTGGCCACTCCATCCGGGTGAAGTCTTCATCTTCAGGCATCCAGGTGTAGCGTTTGGGGTCAGGCTGGCTGCACACCGACCGTGGCCGTCGCCTGAAGTATGAGCACTCCAGATCGGCATCATAGGCGCACAGCTCAGGTGGTGTCGGGGTTGGTTGACCAAACCTGCCAGAAAAGAGAGTATTGCGACAAGTTCATTTTTCAAATAATTTTACCTAGATATTATACCTAGCGACTGTAGAAGTATGGACATACTATGAGTAAAGATGAAAGTAATGTTGTTATAAAGCTCGAAAGTATGAATGCAGAAGACTTTATGAGCAGAGGTAGGCCTGAGAAAAAATGGATGGATTGCATGAAAGAGGATATGGAAAAGAAGGGAGAGTGACTGTGGTAATGACAGCAAATGACTGGGATAATTACTGCTTGCAACAAACTAGATAAAATCTATTTCACATAAAATAATATTTTGTTTTTCATCCAAAGTGAATTAAATTATAACTATCACTATTTATTACTATACGTTGATATATTTTCAATCGATATTGCCATACAAGGCAACTTATAGCCACCGAGCGATGTTGTGATGTTATCCTTTCAAAACCATTTGTAATATCCAAATTCGTTAATTAGTTGCCGGCCACAATCCACTTATCTGATCAATTTGACGTGTATTCAGCAATGCAATTTTCCTGTCATATTAATGTACTACAACAGTTGTACTACACCCGACAGTAAATAGCAAGCTCATGACAAAGTGCCTGCTCAATGGCAAAAAGCATGCATCCTATTACGTGACACCGAAAGGACCGAAGAAAGCCATCAGCTGTTTTGATTCTGCATACTATGCTTAATTACATGTCAGCTCAAAGTACTCAATCAAGCATAGTGAAACAATTATATTAATTGGTAATTAGATCTAGCAGTGGACTGTAATAGTCCAATTGAGTGATTAATTGATTAGTATTTATAAATTATAAGATACTTCAGAAATAAAATCGTATATATAACCGCGAGAAGGCAAACGGAAGGCGGTACTGTTCCTAATCAGATAGACTGAAAAAGGTAACTGGGACCGACTGGATGCGGAAGGCCGATGATCGTGAGTAACAGCCCACATTGGGCTCTATGTCCAGCAGTGGACTGCAATAAGATAATTGATATAAACGTTAATGAGAAATATTGGTGCTGTCATAGCATTTGTTAAACAGATAGGTGTGTCAGATCTCTGTGGCGTGGTGGTAGTAAACGCGGCCGCTACGCTGCGCGCTGGAAGCGCAGGTTCGATCAATGAAAATGTGTTTATGCATGAATATGCATAAACACATTTTCATTGATCGACGACATTTTCATTGATTGATCACGACTAGACCAATGCAAATGGGTATTTGCATTGGTCTAGTCGTGCCTTGGAGAGCACGTTAAGCCGTCGGTCCCGGATGGCATTCGAGCACATATGGCGACCGGTTTTTGCGGGTAGTTGCAGCAATCAAAATTCAACCATTGGTCTAACTGCAATGCTTTGATATCGCCTGTAGTTGTGGAGGTTCAGCCGAATCCCCAGTTAAGCTTTTAAAACGGACTTTAGACTCCAAGTTGAAAAGCTTCGTTTGCGACTGGGATTTACGCTAGGAGGAAGAAGTATCAGATTTATTCGTTGACGAGGTTGCCTTTAGATAATAACATGTAAAACATCTTGACCTGATTATTACTAGTGCACTGAGAAACGAAATCACCGTATTGGAATGTTTAGAACGCTTGTGCAGGGTGAATTTAATACGTTCACTTGAATGTGCCAAGAAGCCTTTGTTTTTTTTAAGTTTAATATCAATAGATAGTTCAATTAATTATTGTCGAGTTGTCTGTACTTTTGCCTTAAAGCGAATCTGTCTTAAAGCGAATCTGTCTTAAAACGAATCTGTCTTAAAGCGAATCTGTCTTAAAGCGAATATATAATTAATAGAGAAAGTAATCTAATTTGCTCTTACCTGGGGTACCTCTGTATGGGTGCATAATCGGTGTTGAGGTTCTCATCGGAGGGTACCCGCCGGCGAACACACACGGATAGAAATGATGCTCTGAAAAGATGATAGCACTGTTATTATTTATTGTTTGAAAGACCGCTCCGCATTTGCGAACCTTAGGTCACTATGAGATACCTAAGTTTGTTTGCAGTGTGATACAGTAGACTAGGAAATTGAAATAAAACCAATTTAAACGGATTATATCGCGATTTATTTGGTTAAGCCCACTCGCCCACGGCGACTTTTTGTAGCGATGCGTTTACTAAACGCGCGACAGCATCGCTACTAATGCGTGTTAGTCGCATTTGCAACGCGCTACAATAGCGATGCCAACGTGCTACTGAATCGCGACTATATCGATGCAAACGCGCTGCCACATAGTCGCGAGATGCCACATAGTCCACATAGTAATCTCTCTTTATTAAATGGGTGCATCCAATATTGACGCTGCTTTCGTTATCTACACTTCGACTGCTTACGTAAAAGCAGCACCAAAGACAACGTAACTAATTTTGCCTCAACGGAGTCCATCTTGCAACTGTAGTGGTCGTAAATATTTTTGGGCCGTTACTTGAATCGCGTTTGCATCGAGACAGAAGCGCCCGTGGGCGAGGGCACACAGCTAGCGGTCCCTTCGCGACCGTATCGATGCGGATGCACAACAGCATTGCTATAAAAAGTCGCCGTGGGCGAGGAGCCTAATATTGACACTAGGATCAACGTTTCGGTTGCCTTCAGCAGCCATGGTCACGTGACATCGTGAAATATAGAGTAGGATTTTTTTAATACTCGACACTTTTGTGCATGTAAAGATTGGACGTAGATGGTGGGCTGTTCTCTCTGTCTATCCTGGAGAGGAAATGCAAGTATTTAGGTATCCTAGATATTTGAAGCATGCTCACATTATACAAATGGTCTCGTACCGTTTTCTGATTTGTCTGACGAGTTTTGAACTACGAGTATGTATTTATATGTTTGCTACGTAATATACCTTCTTGATGCACAATTTATAATAATAATAATACATCTCAATGTGACCTTAGAAGTCAGACTTATTAAGACTCGTCGATGTCATAGAGGCAAATATTACAATGTTTATACATTTTCGTTTCTCAATCATCTCTGAATAAAAATATCATAAAATATTTATCGTTCATCGATAAAATTGTTTGTACAAATTCACTACCTAAGTAGGCCATCTTATAAATAAAACATACGTAAAACTTGGTTATCGAAAGGATTTTAGTTACATTACTGCGTGGGGGAAGAACCTTTTCGTTTTTTCGTATTGTAATATCGAAACCAAACTACTTATTTTCACCAGCGACTATCGAATCAGTCAGACGTATCTTACAACTGCACTACTGTACAGGTAGTACCTACCTACCTTTTATGACTCGTACCTTGAGCATCTGCTTAGACTGCCGCTGAAGACTCTTGCAGTTAGATACTTGATTTTGTATTTGTTACATAAAATCGCAGTTATTTTCAATTGGAGTACGCAGAACCATAAACGAGAATATGTTTTCTCGTTTAGCCGTACATAAAATATGACAGTGAAGATAGATAGATTTAGATTTATTGATTGTACAACAACATTAGATTACAAGAGATAAATAGTATACAGTCATTATAGTTAAATGCACAATGGGAGGTCTTATCGCTAAATGCGACCTCTTTCAGGCAACCGTGGCCATGAAGAACACATGGAACGAGGGTGAATGGGCAACCCAGTAGAAGTCAACCTAGACATACGTATGTCAATCAGATCGAAAGCATTTTAAAGAAAGGACATAGCAGGAGTACTCGTCGCCGGCGAGCTTAAATGAAAACAATTATGTAGTAAATAGAAGAAGCGAAACATGTATGCCAGGAAGGTTGCAGGTGGAAACAGGTGGTGTCTGCTTACCCCACTGTGAAAGTGGTGTAGCTGATTGTGTATGTATGGAGAACATAGTGTTAATCTGCTATCGTTGACGATAACAGTATGATAGATTCAACGATAAAACGAGTTACATAATAATTCAGAAGTTTCTTACAGCCAAGCTTATACCTTTTATAATTTGCATACCGAAATGACCTTCCACGTAGCCCTATAAAGCCGTTTAGTAAAATTGACAGCGATGTTAAAAGATTCAAGGCCAAAATATTTAAGTGCCTGTTGACCCCTTATTGAGCCCAATACGATTACAAGGGTGCAGAATAATAAAATACTCAATTTGTAACCTTTGCCTTCACTAAAAGGTAGTCATTTACTGTCAAAATCGAATTAGAAAACCAGTACTAGAGTACTATAGTAGCGTCATTTACTTTGTGGTACAATTTTAAGAGTTCTATTAGTTGGGAATATATTTCACTAGCTTTTGCCCGCGGCTCGGCCCGCGTAGATGTCGGTTATCGCGACGAAGCATAGCCAGTGTCCTTTCTCAAGGTCTAATCTACCCCTATACCAAATGTCATCAAAAATCGGCTCAGAGGTTTAGGCGTGAAAGCGTAACATACAGACAGACATACAGACAGAGTTACTATCGCATTTATATAGGCTTTAGATGGACTGACGACCTGAAAAATGTCGCTGGAAAAGACTGGATGCGGAAGGTGGAGCATTGGGAGGAGAGACGCACATTGGTTGTGCGATTGTTTACTAGTGAACTTTTATTAATGTGTAGTGCGAATTAATTTGTATTTCTCATATTACACTGTGAAAACACTCTTGTGACATTATTGGTTTATAATATAATTGATTAAAACTATATTTGTATTCCATTGCTCTGGGTGTTTCTATGTATAATGTATTTTATGTAAATACATACATATGTATTTACATATAAGAAAGTATTTAAGTATGTTTATCCGCATTCTAGATTCCATAACACAAGCTAGTTAAGCTATACTTACCATGGATCTGATAGGGTCGTGTGAAATGTTGTGGAATATTTATTATTAGGGGTTAAAGTATGAAATTGCCGATTTGTACTGACAAATTGAAATTCGTTTTTTTTTTAATTTAACGTATTTATTTAATCAAAATAATTACCATTATTATCTATACATTGCTGCCATCTAGTAGGAAGGTCATTTATGCCTTTGCGATAGAACTCTGGTGATCTAGATTCGACAAACTGTGTGAAAGCATTTTGTACTGCCTCCTGAGAAGAAAACTTTTTATCACATAGAAAATTGTCCAAATCACGAAAAAAATGGTAGTCTGTTGGAGCAAGGTCTGGCGAATACGGAGGGTGACGGATAGTTTCTAATTGCAGTTCCTGTAGAGTTAAAACGGTTTCTCGTGCTGTATGAGGTCTCGCGTTATCATGGAGCAATAATGGTGAAGATCGATTCATGAGTCGGGGCTGTTTCACTGCTAGTTTTGCTATCATTGTTCGGAGTTCGGCACAGTAGACATCTGCCGTTATTGCTTGACCAGATCGTAGAAAGCTATAGTGAATAACACCATGCTGAGACCACCAAACAGTTACCATTACCTTTTTATTGGTAAGCTTTGCTTTAGGACACTGTTGTGGCGTTTCACCTGGGGTCAGCCATTGCATTTTTCGCTTACGGTTATCGTAAAGAATCCACTTTTCATCACATGTCACAATTCGATCCAATATTCCTTCATTTCTGTATCGATTCAACAAGGCAACACAAGTTTCAACACGCATTTCTTTCTGCAGATCAGTCAAATCATGAGGTACCCATTTTTCACATTTTTTCATTTTATTGATTTGACGCAAATGAGTCAATATTGTTGGTAAGGTAACGTTAAACCATGCAGCTAATTCCTGGGTAGTTTGGCTCGGATCGGCTTCCACCATGTCTTTCAATTCATTGTTATTCACCTGTGTGGACGGCCTTCCTCGTGGTTCGTTCTTCAAATCAAAGTTTCCATCACGAAAGCGTTTAAACCAAAATCGCACGGTGCGTTCATTAGCAGTCCCCTCTCCAAACGCAACATTGATATTGCGAGCTGTTTCTGCCGCGTTAGATCCGCGTCGGAACTCGTATTCAAAAATCACATCACACATCTTTCTTGTCTAAGCTGAATAAAAAAAACAACTGAAAGTCGATAATCGAATGTTGCACATTTTTAAATGAAGAACTACATAGGTACCATGTGGAAAAAGTTTCACTCAAAAATCTCAAACCATGAAGGTTCTATGTCAATTCGAAGTACCTATTACAATGAAACGGCAATTTCATACTTTAACCCCTATTATTATTATTTTTATTTGTTAGTCGCCTCGCAAATTATTTACCCCATTTATAATAGAAAACCTATAATATACTCATTTAGGACTCTGTACATTTCTAATTCATATCAATCCCCACCCTATTATATCAATCCCCAGCTATTATTATAGCTCAATCAAAAGCCCAAGTGGCTAGAGATCTGTCGGCTTGGTTTAGGTATTGTGAATGGTATTTATCAGATATGGCATGGCAGATGTCATTTATCAACTCTCGTGCGTCAAATCCGCGCGCGCGCGCGATTTGACATTTTTCGATTTTATTTTGCTGTCGTCAACTCGCGTGCATAATGGGTGAATCTTCAAGGTCGTCGTACTCAGTTCATTCCCTTGGCCCACAAAAAAAATTTATTAACTAGTACCTACGTAAATAATGCCTACTGGAAAAACGACTTTATAATATAAGTATTGCTTAATGCCTTATAGTATGATCTTCGAAAATATAATCTGTCAAGGGAATCAACTGAATACTTCGACCTCGGTCAAACTTCAAGATTCGTGGCTCACATTTATTTACTACACAATACTGTACAGTAAGTGCATGAAAGAAAGAAAGAAAGAAAAGAAAGAAAAATGTGTTTATTTTGACTTACTGCAGCACTCAAAACAGATAAGCTTATAACATTTTTACACATATTTTAAAATCCAATAACCTCAGTAACAATTTATTAATATAAAACATATTATGGAAATCTTCTTACGAAATCTGACACCACCGCACTTTTCACTTTTATGATAGATTGTTAAACATCTACATTAATAACATTTCCTATATAACATAGAAATAAATCAGCAAAATCTGTTTAGTCTTCCTCATATTTTTTATCATAGAAAATCATGTTCACTCAAATAAAACATATTCGACACACGAATAAGAATATATTGCTACAATATCAAAGCTGAAGTATCAAAATAAAGTACTTTGGACTTTGATGTTATATCAATGTTATTGCTTTTATATTGTATAATTATTATTTAGAATACGAGATACTTTTTAGGATATCAAAAGCAAAAAAGATTTCTGGAACTAACTGGCAGCAGCGACGCTAGTACCGACGAAATATAAGAAGAAACATAACATAACATAACATAAACTCACGCCTTTATCCCCGAAGGGGTAGGCAGAGGTGCTAGCACCCACATTTCGCCGGTTTATGTTTTAGTCCCAATGTAATAGGTGGCAAGCCTATTGCCATTTACTGGGCACTTATAAACCTGCGATAAATACACACATAACTTCGAAAAGTCATTGGTGTGTGCCATGGAAAACCTGGGATCGAACCCGAGACCTCGTCTCAGCAGTCCATTACCCATACCACTAGGCTACCGCGGTTTTTTAAGAAGAATAACTAAATTTGTTGTAGATGGTCCAATTTATGCGTGTAGGATATACATATGTTTCAGTAATTCATTCATGTGTACATAGTGGTCAATGTCTACAAAATATCTAGCTCATGATATTGCAGTGTTAAAATTTTTGCTTTCATAGATATAAAAATGTGCCTCCATACACATATTACGTGACACGAAGAAGTCGATTACGTATGACTTGATTTGAGTGGACCATTAGTGAGCCCTTCCTGGCATGATATCAAGGGCCTTAAAGAAAGGATAACTGTCACCGCCAACTAGCTTAAAGAGCCGTTCAATTAACTGCCTAGGCTCTTTAAGGAACGGCGCCGTTCAATAAGCGGCCTGAATGGTGTTCAGCCACTTAATTAAACGGCTAGGCAAATTGCTTGGATCGATGACGTTTAACTACTTGCCTTAGCCATATAATTAAATAGTGAGAAAAATGACTTATTCCTACATGGTTATAAAACTCCGCTCCGCCCCGCATTAGCCTTCTAACCTAACCTAACCAAGTCGGATTGCGCAGCTATCACAATAAACCTATCACTAATTTTCTGTGAATACACCTCTGTCTACCCCCTCGGGGATTTACAGGTGTGGGTATACGTATTTATGCATGTCACTTTCTATCTTATTTTGATACGATTGGCCTAAGCATGAGCAGCCAGGTTATTAAATAATGTAATAAACGATTCGGCTGAATATCATTCGGGCCGTTACTTGAATGGCGCCGTTTAGCTAAACGTCGATTCAAGCTATTTGCCTAGCCGTTTAATTAAATGGCTGAACACCATTCAGGCAGTTAATTGGACGGCTGATTAAGCTAGTTGGCGGCGACATAACCATTAGGCTCACGCAACACTGACCCATAAAATGGTACCTATGCGGCTACATAAGATTAAAGTATAAAAAAACTGAACAAACACGTAAAATGTAAGTGTCATTTAATTTTATTAAAGAAAAGCTATACTACCTACTTCTTTTTATAGGCACGTAGGAAAACCCTCCTTAGGTCTCTCGTGTGTTCTCGAAAAACATTTTTCTATTTACTTTTGAAAAAATTTAATAGGTTAAGTTTTCTCATATCTTATGCATGAAAGCTTCTGGTTAAACTGCCCAGATGGGATTGCACGAAACATGAGTCAGTCCCATTTTATATTAAAGTAAGTTGTGCAGGAAAAGTTTTTTTACTAAAAACCAAATTGAAAAACATAAAATGCAAAATGTACCGCGTGACACATAAATGAAAAGGACGTCTTATAAAATATATTTTCTTTAGTAAGTAGGATTATCACGTAATATAATGCTTAACAAAAATTAAGCAAAACACAAACTATACTTATCTAACTAACTAATAATATAAGTACGCAAACTTTGCGAGTGTTTTTGAAGTTATATTGAATCAACGGAATCAATTTTGAAAAATCTTTTACCCAATAGAATACCACATTATTTGTGAGTATTATAGGCTACTAGCTTTCGCCCGCGGCTCCACCCGCGTGGATGTCGGTTATCGCGACCAAACATAGCCTATGTCCTTTCTCAAGGTCTAATCTACACCTATACCAAATTTCCTCAAAATCGGTTCAGTGGTTTAGGCGTGAAAGCGTAACATACAGACAGACAGACAGGGTTACTTTCTCATTTATAACATTAGTATGGATTTATCATCACACTATCGGGGAGGGTCAGCAACGGAAACATAGAAAGTTCATGCGAGCAGTACCGCGGGCAACAGCTACCTTATAATATTTTATTTAATTTCATTTACTCATAATTTGCGAAATATGGGTATAGTACAAATATTGACGTTGATAGTTGTTGTAGAAGTATCACCATACAATTATGTTAAAAAATTCTACAGTATGTCATAAGTACATAATAACATCATACAAAATATCAAACAATAAATAAGGGCATGTCAAATAATAAATTAAATTTTTCGGCTAGGTATTTTAAAATCGGTGACCAACTTATTACTATTTTGACATTTTTACAGTATTCAGCATTCAGAATAACTTGAACTAAAGCGATAAGTACTGTTTCGGCGTCTGCAACATCTGTTGCAGTCATGAATTTTGAAATATATAACTTCAACAATACGGTAATACGTGCCCAGGCATGCCTTTATTAGGGTACCGTCCTTGTACCTACGTATATATGATTTTAGATTGACATGGTCATTTACATTAAAATTAAAATTATAAACGGGATATTTACCATGTTTATTATCTTTTTCGAGAATCCGATATTTCGGCACTGTTACAAGTGCCATGATCACGGATGTACTGAAGTTCTGCAAGCTAGTCGTTACTCGGCCAACCGTATCGGTCTACCCTCTTCCTCACTCGTTTCTGACGCGCGTCACCACTACCACTGTCCGCGTTCTCACTACGCACTCGATCACGTTCACGACACACAACACTCACAGTATCGGCTCGCGCGGTTTTTGAAATTGTAGTTTGTTTGGGCCTTGTGAACATACGGATCACTGGATGCCAGACACTCGACAGTTGAAACCCATCTTCCCGGTTGAAGTTCTTGTACTTTTTTATTTCAATTGCTTCTTTCACCATTCTGGGTATGTAGTGGCGTTCTGTCGAGAGAATCTGAGGGTTATGTAACTCAATCCAGTGATTCGTCCCCTCCTCATTGTACCTACGACCTACGGGATCATATTCAAGGATTATGATAATAGATCACACATTAATTGTGGCTAAATTTTCGATTTGCGCGTTTATGTTTCTGAAAGTTTTACTGGTAAAATATGATTTGTAGTTGTTCATAGTTGCAAAACTTAATGGTTATGTCACAGTCAATGATCTTTTAGGTGTTCGAATAATTGCCTATGCTTTTACTAAACAGCACCGTTCAGTATAGTGGGATATTTATTTATTTATTTTGATTAACCAACGTTACGTGATCGTAATGGAGAGACGAGAGGAATGAAGTTGTAATTAAATGCAGATGAGTTCATAGGCATTGCTAGTGTATATAGCATTACATAGTGTGAAATTGAATAATCATTACACAGCCCCATTAAAAATATAGGCCGTATAAATTCTGACCAATAATAATAAATACCATCATTATCAATTTGGTTCAGCGACCCCCTGTGACTATCAGTGACGGATGTAAAAGCAAAACCATGTAGCTATTTGGCTCATTATTAACATGCCACATTTGCACTCATATGGGGGAAGTTAAGCTGAAAGTTGCAAAAACTGTGGTCGTCAAAAGTGAGTGCCTGCATTTAAAATATGTAAGGAAATTCATGAGGAACACTTCTATTTAATAAGTATATATATAGCAATATGAGTGAAATCGCAAGGGTTCTTTTATATGTAGTTGCCTATAAATTTTAATTAATTGTGATATTTTGCTAAGTTATATTAGAAGTGTTAATTTTTTACTGTGTTTAAAGTACAAAATGTTTAGTCAGGTATGTTATGTTTTCCTTGTTGATTATATGTATAAAATTTTATAAGTAATAAAACTAGTATTGTCCACACTATCGAATTAGGAGAATATCCTGTAATGTTAGTGTTAAGGTGAATAAATAAATATTTGAGAGACCCTCAAAAACTGTTCATGTGCAGTTAATATTACCCTATTGTTTAATTGCGGTAACATGTAAACTTGTTACATGCAAATTGGGAGGTAAATACTGAAGTTTCGTTATCATGATCATTCGATTCGTTATTATTATACCCGTATTTTTAAATTAACACTGATTATTTGTATGAGCTATATAAATTATATACATAACAGTCAATTTTAGTTTGTTCATGTTTTGTTGCACTTAAGTTAAGGTGGTTCTGCTATCATATTATAATGTTTATCTTGCGAAGTTGGGACCTTCTATATATCACTATGGTATTAAAATCTCTATTGCTAGAACCCAGATATAAAACCTTTACTGGTATAACGAGATTAATTTCCCAGGAATAAAGTAGGCATACTATTATGAATATAAATTATATTCTATATTAAAAGTTGCTTAAACCCCAACAAATTAAACTATTGTAATAGTCCGAAATTCAACAAAAGCTTTATGATTAGGTACCTATTGAATTTTAATACCGGTTTATCATTGTTAAAAATAACGTTTTGAATAAATGCAATTAAATTTATTGCCCATCTATACTCTTAGCTTGCTATCTAGATAGTAAGAAAGTTCGTCCTTGAGTTCTTCACCACGGGACCTATCACGGACTATCAAAATCGGTGTTCGGAAACAGCTTGTACGATAGACATGCACCTAGCCTGCTTTAGCCAGCTGCCGTAATTGTATGAGCCGCAGGCCTTCAATTTGGCGCTTTATCGATTGGCGATTATCATCGTCACTTTTGCGTGAGCCCCAGTTGTATTCGAGGCCGGAGGTCCTATTTCTAGCTTTTTCTTCTCCACTCCACACGGTCTGATAGTCAGTGGATAATAATAGCAAAAGATAACATGCTTCTTACCTATTGGCTCGTGAACATGGACTCTCGATATGGTACTGTGAGAGGCATCCGAGGAATCTGTCCTTCTTGGACTTCTCCAACTCCAGCAGATCCAGTTGTTTGTTGTTGATGCAGTATTGTTCCCGGAATTCCTGGTTTGGATAAAGGAAAAGCTAGTTATTATATTGTTTGGAAAGAATGGTTAGAGCTTTAGACGGTACAAAAATATTTGTTACTACTGATCCGCCCCGGCTTCGCACGGGTGGTAAAAATGTTCCCGTGGAAATCCAATATAACCTATGTTACTTAGGGTGAATGTAGCATTCCAATCGTGAAAGAATATTTGAAATCAGCACAGTGGTTTTTGAGTTTATTCATTACAAACATACAAATCTATCCTCTTTATAATAGTAGTGTAGATGTAGATGTATACAAAAGACGCCAGTGCAATGACTATTTTCATATTGGCATCTTATCAATTAAAGTAGTAACTATAGGGTAGATTTTTGAGAAAATAACTATACAAATTTTTTTTATTGGATATTTCAATTTTAATTCACAGAAAAATCGTTACCATAACAAACACGTACCAAAAATATAAGTTTTTCTAGATCTAGCTCAGATTTTATGCAACTTGAGATTTTTTTGTACAACAGTCTGATGAAATGAGTAGGTCACAATGGAACCATTAAAATTTGGAAAAAAACGCAGTTTTCTATCAAATCCTATGACTTAATGATATGTTGCAACGTATAGAACAGTTATAGAATGCGCTCACAATGAAACACATATCAAATTCATCACATGACTCATCCAATGCACGAACACAATATCAGAGAATAAAATGGTTCAGTATATTTAGACACCATTGTGAGTGATCGCGTCAAATTGGAATCACAATTCGTGCAGTATACCTGACGCGATTAACATTATCGATGACGGCATTTTTTCGAATATAACGATACTTCGAATTCTCGTCTCGCAATAAATGTCAATCACTTTCTCGCGATGTCTCATCAATATGTTTGTAGCATAAACACAGAAAAGATATAACACAGACGGGGTTAGAAAAGAATGATGTAACGATTCAGTCACAGCTTATTCTTAATTTAAATTCAATTACACTTCAATTGCGTTAAGTGAACACGTATTGATCAACGTCCCTGTTGACATTAATTATAGTTGAGCGTAATTAGAATAAGTGCTGATATATTGTTTTCAGACCCTGCCGCCCCTACAGCCTGTAGAAACGTAGCAATTTTGAAGAAGCTGGAAAGTACATTTTCGCTGGATCAGTAAAAAATAATACTGATCCCTAGCATATATGGATATGTAAACATCTTGAAAATTTAAAATAAAATGCATAGTACAAGTGTAGTGGAAGTAGATAGTAATGTAAAGCTTTGAATACTTATTCAGAATAGCCTAATAATACTCAAATTACTGACTGAACCTTTCTAAGTAATTCAGGAAATATGAATCACAATAAAATAAACATATAAAAATATAAACTGAGAAGTCTTTTCGGTAAAATATAACTATACTCTATGTGGCCGGCTTCATGGCCCTCTACAGAAATTGGGCAATCAGAGAGCACTGTCGCCTGTCTCCTCGACTTCCGTATCAAAATGAGGGGCGCCAATGCAATTTGCATCCATCAAACATTCACTGACACGACAATTTGCTCATTGCTTGTGTCGGTCGTCTTGTATATATTTGGGGTGGAAAACAGCATTGTTATCTTTGCTACAGAACTAAGAACATTGTAGAGGGGAAATGCCGAAATATGTTAGTAGTTTTTATTTATCATTATGATTTATAATATTATAAAGATTAGATATTTTGTTTGTTTGTGTTAAAGAGTCTCCGAAACTACTAGATCGTTTTGTAATTTTTTATTACGAATGTATTCAAGAACAAAGCTGGGACCCGGACCGATAGTTTAATACAAAACCTGGATGTTGTTGAGTATACAAAAAGAATGTACTACGTTTATACTTTATACGCCTTTTAGAACCCATATTACAAGCTCTGCTGGTTAATATGCTCTAGAATAGTATTATTAAACCTACATAAAAATCTTGCCGCCTAAGTTTTAAACAGCCATTAATCATTACCACTGAAACGAAACACTGAAAAGTTGTCAACCATCAGTTTCACAAAATATATCGCGCTCATCTGGTACCTACGTCAAAATGTTACCTTTTAGATAAATTAAAAACTTTTTAATATTGCAGAAACTCTTACACGAAATTACTTACTATACGACTGAGTTGTAAACTCTTAGCTATAAGGGACAATTCAGATCATCTAATTATTGTTCGCAGTTTTGCACGTGTGGCATTTAGTACCCATGAGAACCTTTGCCTGAGATAATAAGTAGCCTATGTGTTATTCCAAGCTATAATTTATACTTATACCAAATTTCAGCCTGATCAGTTCAACCGTTAGAGCGTGATTGAATAGCAAACATCCAAACATCTTCACAAAATTTTATACTTACAATATTAGTAGCAGTTAGTTATCTTATTACTATTTAAATAAAGCTTAAAATAATATTGAATAGCGCGCTACTGCCATATCGGAGTAGATTGTAATGTTGCATACTATTTACACGTATTACTCTGTGGTGTGGTCGTAGTGAATGTAATTGCTACGCAGGGGGCGTGGGTTTGATCAGTGCAAATATTTGTATGCATGAATATGGCAGTTTGCATTGGTCTGCTCGTGCCTTGGAGAGCACGTTAAGCCGTCGGTCCTGGCAGTCATTATGGGTAGTTGGAGCCGTAAAAAGTTCAACAACTGGTCCGACCACAATATTTTGATATCACCAATGAATTGTGGAGGTCAAGATGACTGCCATCTGAAACTATCGAAGATCAGCCAAACTCGTAGTTAGACTGGAAAAAGCTGATCCCAGATTCTGAGGTGAAAGCTTCAGATTAACACTAGGATGAAGGAGATACTACTTTCAGCTTTATCTAAACAGAACAAGGTTGATATTTAACTAACATTTAACTGTTCAAGCATTTTCCT
The DNA here is from genome assembly GCA_949126895.1 of Eilema caniola. NCBI lineage: Eukaryota > Metazoa > Arthropoda > Insecta > Lepidoptera > Erebidae > Eilema > Eilema caniola. Next base: position 16,568,099 of record OX421477.1, read on the forward strand.
CCAGATCTGAAATGCCCTTAGTTCATGAACAAGCTGTGTGCGGAAACTCAGTCATTAATAGTGAGTTACAACGTGTGCAACGGTAATAGATGGCGCCGCAGTCATGTTAGACGGGATTTACGGCATGTGGAGAGAAAATATTGGACTCCAATATGGTACACGTTCACTCGCGAGAGGTAGTTTTAGTACTTTAGTGGGTACTAGATAAGGATATTAAGATTCTTTATCTACTTATATATTTGATAAGCGTCGTTAGTTTAGTGGACGAAAGGTCCACGTTTCGAATCATGGCGATTATACTACTGGCGCGCGACGTGAACCCACTCCTAACAAAAGCAATTTAGCTTAGCTGAAGGAGTTAGAGGGAGTATTAGTAATTTTGGAAATGAAATAACTTACTCTTTAAAGTTCGTAAAAAAAAACTAACTGGCCAAAGTTTGACCTTATCAATTTTTTTGTGTTTTTCATTATAATTTATCGAAATGACGTTCACTCTAAAATTTAAATAATGTCAATTTACTTTCTATGTAAACTGAGAAAAAAAAATGAGAATTCTCATGTTATCTGCCGGTCACTAGCCGCCTTTATACGGTCACCACGCGAAACACAAGACGTGATTGTGCGCGCACGACAGTTCAGCCCCTCTAGACAAGTGGCAATTCGCTAACCGGCGTTTGATGGAATAGAATGACGAATGTATGCGATTTGACGTATTTGACATGCGTTAACGACTGTCATATACGTTAAATCCCATATATTCGTCATTCTATTCCACCAAACGCCAGCTAGAGGGGCAGAGCTAAGCACAATCGCAAGTTAATGCGTGCGTGCATTCTACCGCACAATCCTAGATCGCACGACGTCTTTACACGTGCGCTCTTTCACACGCGAATGCTAGACTAGGATCCGGCCCAACATTCACCTTCTCCCAGACGTTCACCGAATGAAAAATACATTTTATTATTACAATACAGTTAAAGCCCATATTCATATAGCCAAAAAGATTTATTAATTTAATAAACCTGAAATATCTAGTATAATTAATTTAAGCAAATATAGCTTTACTCATAATTTAAGGTGTTCATATTTTCTTAGGAACTTAAATGATTTCTATTTTATTCATACAAAGCAAATCAAAATATACCCTTTTCATTAGATAAGTCAATTAATGTCTGGAGTGTCTATTTGCCTTCCAGATTTATATAATCAAAATGAAATGAGGATCGTTTTTGTAAATTAATTTGATAAGAGTTTTTGCATTGGGACTTTTCTTTATCGGTATCGTAATTTGAAAAACAAGATAAATAAATCAATTACTTTTTATGAGGCAGAATAAATATTGGAGCGCTCGTAACGAGACATCTGACCGGTCGTCTAATTTATTCGAATGAAAAATACCAACAGAAAATAAAATTACAAATTGTAGGTAGGTATCTTGGAGAAGGGGACGATATTCTGTCCTCCGTGGTGGGTACTACGAGGTACCTACAGATGTCAGGTATGTAATACATATTTACGTTTTGTAAAATTTTCATAAGTTTATTTGTGTCAATTACTGAAGACATTAGGTATAACATTTTAAGTATTATACTCTGGCTAAAAATACTTATAAACCACTTAGATAGCAGACTAATATCGGCAGAACTACTGTATCGCGTTCAAAGCACTTTGAAAATAATATTTATGTTTAGTGCTCACAAGGACTGTAGAATAACTTTCATCAAATACTTCCAGGTAGAAAACTGTTCTTCGCTAATTTTGAGCCCAAAAGTATACATGTCGTCACAGCCTTTGTGGCGTGAAGGTAGATCATTCCACTACTACGCAGGGTGGGCGTGGGTTCGATTACGCTCAGTGCAAATATTTGTATGCATGAATATGTCTATTAATTTGGATTGTCCTCCGTGTTGCCGTGCCTTTAGGAGAATTTTAAGCCGTCGGGCCCAATTATCATACGAACATCTATGGCAGCATATAGGGCAAATGGGTACATTTCATACAGATAGACAGAAGAGCTGATCAGCCCGTCGGATCAACAGTGTCTCTACTATAAGTAGTACAGGTAGCTACCTGCTTAACCTACCTGCTTGGAGTACATGGTGGTCTTGCTGGCTGGACGTTCGTCGCTGGCCCGGTGCCACTTTCTCCCCGCGTTCTCATCCTCTGACTCGTAGCCTTTGGCCGAATGTGCTATGTCCGCCTGTAAATAACAAAAATACATTATATACTTACTACGAAATAGTTTCGGGTCGGTACTAAAAAAGAAAAACATCTTGTCGGCACCTACTTTTAGAGGATGGTTAGAGATAGATCACCTAAGTAAACATCCAATGCAAAAGATTCTAGAACAGTAGATAAAGTGACATTCGATTAGTGAAACCGCTTCGAAGGGACGCTTTGAAGGGAATGTTTCGATTTAGCGAATTGAGACAGGATTCGCTACACTGACACTTCAATGGTTAAAATAATAATATAAGAAATCTTTACGAAATACAAATAAGCATCGGTAGCTTAGTGGTTAAGGAGTTGGCTGTGCCTTTAGGTCCTGGGGGGGACACTACCGACGTGAATTTTCTCCTTACTAAAGTAATTAGCTAAGCTGAAGGGAATCATTTTTTGTTTTTTTTTTGTTGTTGAAAATGAGTCCCTGTAACCCCTGCAGCTAAGCAAAATTGCTAACGTTAGAAAAGGATTCACGTCGGTACTGTAATGGCCAGGAGCGGTGGGAGGTAATATCGGTTATTAATCCATACTAATATTATAAATGCGAAAGTAACTCTGTCTGTCTGTCTGTCTGTATGTTACGCTTTCACGCCTAAACCACTGAACCGATCTTGATGAAATTCTGTATAGGGGTTGATTAGACCTAAAGAAAGGATATAGGCTATATTTGGTTGCGATAACCGATATCCGCGCGGGCGGAGCCGCGGGCAAAAGCTACTATTCTATAAAAATACTCCAGCTGATGCTACTAGAGGCAGTAAGACGTAAATATGTATTTATAATGACATACATATCAATATAACGAAATAGCACATAAGACGTTTTATTTGTAAAGCAGTAAATAATGTCGTCGAAACTATTTCACTTAGAAAGTCTTCTACGACAAGATCTTATTCAGCGAAATCACAGCAAAAGAGGTACTAAAGAAATCTTTACAAACTTGGACTGAAAAAAAGTGTTGGATCATTCCGTCGTCGCTTTCAATATAGTCGTAATTAAACTTGAAGTGATCCAATAAATATCACCGGGACATGCAAATGCTCTTTGTTGCAAGATTTCAATTTGTTCCACGGTTCTACTGAGTTGATTTTTCAAGTATTGGCGAATTAGCTGTTTAATGTGAATTGAAGTAGTATTAATTGTAATTAATAAAATTGATACATATTGATAATATTTATTGACTCTTTCTGCTCCAACTATGATGGAATAATAAAATTACTATTACATATTCGCCATTATTCATCGACGATTCTCTTAAAATACCATCTCAATTCTACAAACAAAAATGTGTAATTTTATGATTAACAATAGGTATTTCGGACCTAACCACCAGAAGGGATTTTTACCCGGAATTTCTGGATGTCTGGAACACAATAGTCTGTTAGCGGAAAGCTTAAAAGATGCCAGAAAATACGAAAGACAGATAACGGTATGTTGGATAGACCTAGAAAACGCATTTGGCTCAATTCCACATTACCTTATGATATACGCGTTGCAATGGTATAACTTTCCACCCGTGGTAATAGAGATAATCGCGTCGTATTACTCACAACTAAAATTTGCTATAAGCTTCCAAAAAGACCACACAGAACCACTACGGTATAATGTTGGGCTGTTTCAGGGATGCTGCCTGTCACCAATAGCATTTAACATAGTAATTAATATCTTAATCACCAAGTTAATACGTCACGAAAAGAAATGGGGTTATCGGTTTAAAGTAAATAACAAATACACTGAGTCCATCTTAGCTTTTGCTGACGACCTCGCAATACTGACGCGTAATCCAAATCAATGTCAGGAACTATTAAAGGAAATCGATGAGTTCTGTTCGTGGACAAATGGACTGAGAACGAAGCCCAGTAAGTGTCACTGTCTGTGTCTGGGTAGACGGGACACCAAATTTACCTCCTACGACCCGGGACTCTTCATAGGGGGTAAACCAGTTTCCATAGTCGCTGAATCGGTCCCATTTAAATTTCTTGGAAGAAAGATAGACCATCAAGGACGCACACCATCCTTAGATGAAGTTGTCAATATGTTTATAAACGACCTAAATAAGATAGATCAGTTACAACTGAATAATATCAAAAAGCTTGGATATATGACAACTACCTAACATCACGTCTGACTTGGCCCTTTCTGGTATACGATTTCGGCAAAACCTTACTCGCGAAAATAGATGCAACTGTCATAAAATCACTTAAATCGTGGCTTGGACTAGCGCACTCTGCTGATCCCTCTGCTTTATTTAGGGATCAGAATAATTTTGGGATGAAATTAAAGAAACCATCGGAGCTCTATAAACACCTTAGAGTTACCAAAGCCCACATCTTAGGTAAATCCCAAGATGACACAGTCAGGGCACTCCCGAAAGATAATAACGCGTCCGAGCTTGAATCTAGACTTATATTCCATAAACGATTTATGATAGGAGCCCAGTCGAACAAAGTGGGGTTGGGAGTACGAGAGCCAAAAAGGGACCAGGATATACTTAGGTCCTTTCTGAAGCAAGACGAAAATGATAAATATCGAGTGTACGCGATGAATTTGGAAATCCAAAACGAATGGTTGACAATGGGAGAGTTCTGCATACCGATGGCTTTAAAGTGGCGCACCTTGATCTATGAGTGGTCGCCGGCCCTGTTAAAATTCTATCTTAACGCCTTTCAGATGACCCTTCCAGACCAGAGTAATCTGGTAAGGTGGGGGAAAGCCACAGAAAAACAATGTTGCTAGGCACATATTAGTAGGATGTAGGGTGCTTCTTGATAGAGGCCAATACTCACGCCGCCACGATAAAGTGCTTTTCATCATACGCGAAGCAATGAGTCTGGCAGTAGCTAGAGCCCAAAAAGGATTGACTACTAACAGACGTCATATCAACTTTGTGTCTGAAGGTTCATCCATAAAATCCAGGAACAAACCTTATTCAATCTTAGATACTGTCCCAGATTGGACTCTCCTAATCGACACGTATGAAAAGCACTATAAAATTCCGGAGGATGTTGGGGTTTCGTCATCTAGACCGGACATATTTCTCTACTCAAAAACGACTAAATATGTGGTCCTTGTGGAACTTACTGTACCGTGGGAAACAAATATACCGAAGGACCACACACTTAAGAAAAATAAATACTATGATCTCACAAACGAATTAATCAAAAACGGTTACGTGGTTAATTTGTATGCAGTAGAAGTGGGAGCGAGAGGTATACCAGCTAAATCTCTCTATAACCTACTTAAAGATCTAGGCCTATCGAGAGCTACAATAAGCTCATTACTAGGACGAATGTCTAAAGCGGCACTAGTAGGTTCGTATCAAATTTGGTTAGGCAGGGAGGGGAACTTGGGTAGTGAAGGTGAGTGTTGATGTACATCAACAAAAGGGGCCCCTTCTAAACCTACACTTGGGTCGCAAGTCCCAGGCACTGTCCTGAGTTCCCAACTCAGCAACGCGATGGACCCGGCACCCGTACGGAGAATCCATGGATTGCTAAGAATATCGTCTCATACATATTTCAAATAAAAGCGCAGTGCGGATATACCATGAAATGTGAAGCATTCATACGCGTATTGAATTATGTAAAAGCTAACCTGCAAATTGGTTAAATTGCAATCACATTCTCATTATACCTGCACAAACAGCAGCTGCCATTTTGGTAACAAACATACTGTTGTAGCAGTCCATTGAAAAGTTACACTTGGTGTTGCATTTATCAGAGAATACAATTTTCTTTTTTAAATTTTAAGGGGGGGGGGGGGGGGTTAATGCAATGTTAACTATTTTCTTGTGGGACCTATAGTTTGTGAGATAAATCAGAAAAACTGTTTGGGCCCCTTTTTCCTAGATGGCGGCCGTGGCACAAGGGTTGCAACCCTACAAACATGGATTTAACATTAAACTGATCCCCCCTCCCCTTGATAACTAAACTAGAAAATTGCACCTTATGACAAATGCACGCAAAGGTATTCACGTTACTTCGTTAAATTAATTAATGATTCACAGTGAATTTTAAACTTATGACATTCTGTCCAACCACTTTTTGCTGTTAACGTTTTGTAAGTACCGATTTAATGATCGTTGCAGAATAAATGATTTTTGACTTACAATTTATTCAACTTCACAAGGTCTAGATTATTAAGATGTCTATGGTATGTAATCAAGACTAGACATCTTCTCATTTTCATTAAAAAACATTTCGATACATTGAACATGAATTTAGTAGTGGAAATGTTTCTGAATAAATTATGAAAATGAAATGCAGCGCCAGTTATTGTACCGTGACTTAAGCCCGAGGCATTTGCCCGTCCACGATCTCTCGTTCCGAGAAAAGTCATTTAACTCATACTCATTAAGAGCCCTCGATTGTTCAAGAACCTGTGAGTTCAGCTTTATAGGTAGGTGGGTGGCGTACGTAGAAAAAATATTGCGCTCATTTCAGCGAGATTATATTTCAACTTTTTGAGCTAAGCTAGGTCTTGGTTTTAATTAACATCTCTGTTTGATACATCGATTGGCATACTTTTTATAAATTAAAACCATCTTTTTAAAAGATGTTGTCATTAGGGACTATATTTTTGAAGTGAAAATTTCTTTAGCGGCGTTGGATGGGTGTAAAATGTTAAGGAAGCGTCAGGATTAGTTGACCTTTGAACCGTAACCGACGACTGACGTCATACAAGATTAGGTACAGACTATCTATTTTGCAAGTTACGATAGATAGCGTCGTAGCTTAAACGGTAAGCACTTCGACTGTAAGTACTTATAGTTTCAGATAGTATCGGGTTAAAACCACCTGGCCTTCAGGGATTTTATGTGATTGTTTTTTCTTATTATAATTTATTACTTTAATCATTATTTTTTCTTTCTGTAATTTATTATGTTTTGTGATTATTTTTTCTTTTCATAAATTATTAATTTCTTCTGACAGAAAATCTGGCAGAAAATAAGTGATAGGTTCTATGATTAGCGCTATATTATAGGTATGGTATGGTATGGTATGTTCTTTTTATCTTTTTCTATGTATATAACGAAGAAAGAAAAAAAGAAAATGTTTTCACTTCTGCCGGCACTTCCAGAGTGCAACCCGTCTTTTTTTTTCTAATTAACTTTTGTAAATCAACCTTATCAAGAGATTCTAATAAGCCTCACTATATACTTTTTAATATTACTATAGACATCAAATTTTACTACGAAAAGATAACGAAAACGTCCTCGTGGCATATAATCCTAAGGCGTAAATCTGATTCATTGATTTTAATACCTCCATCTTCAACCAAAGATTAAACTAAGTACATTTAATATTGGTAGAACTTAAAGAAACACGCTTTGCTACGTTCGTCTTTTGAATTTCGAATTTAAACATCGAGTCTACACTTGTGAGTTAAAAATATATGCGCGTAAATCACCTACGAGTGTACCCTGTGCCACTAAAACTGTAGATGAGTGCTACGGAATTGAGTGCTACGAACTAAGTACTTACTAGAAACGCCAACAAACTATGTTTAAACTAATACAATGTGAATATAACAGTATATATTTTATGGCATCAAACTTAAGCTAAGTAAATACAGCTATAATTTGTAGTGTCTACATTTCTATTCGTCTTTCTAAGTGCATGTAGGTAATAACACTGTAAAATAAGTATTATAAATAAAGATACTGTTACGAAATAGCTAGTTCACAAAATAAATTGAGCTCTAAAAGAACAATTACGTATAACTCAAACAGCGTCTGTTGCGGACTTTTGCTGATTGTAATTGAGAGAGTATTTTATTGGCCATCTAAAGTTCCACGCAATATTACTACAGCAATAAATACCACAGAACAGGACAGCAGGCGAGCTGAGCGAGAGAAACAAAATTAATGAAAGAACCTTCAATACCTATCTACAATACAATCTTCTTTATTGTGGAACAGTAGGTTTACCAAAAAATATAACATTCGAAGTTGCAGATCGATGTTTTTTTGCATTCGGGTGCATTAAATGTAATTATCTAGCAATTAGCACCAAAGATGACAGGTGATAGAGGGAGGAGACGATATATTTCCGTCTAAATGAGCAGTCCAACCATACCACCGCCCTACAGAATACCGCGGCCATAATAACCTCGTGTTGTGTTCCCGGCGGTAAGTACGGTAGCCAGAGCTCACCGGAGAGTTTTTGTGCTGTCAGTGGGCAGACCAAAAGCTATTCCTGCTTTGTCTTCTACACTGATATCACAAAAACTCTCTGTGTTAACAGGGTCGGCAGCACGAGTGTGACACCCCTGCTGTTGCACACGTCCATAGGCCACGGTAACTTCTTTCCATCAGCTATAAAAAAAGTAACAGATAGTTTCACTTCATCGGGCAATCTCAGGGGCCCACTGCATAGCACTATCATAGCTTAACTGGCATGGCACATATCTTCTAGATACGTGGGTAAGAAGTAAAGCGTATTCACCTATCAATAGTCACCAAGACAAAGCTAGAGGATAGTATGAATAATGTATAATGCAACGGTTTATCTCTGAAAAGCCGTTTCACACTTTACTGAGTGCACTCAACTCTAATATTGGAAGAAAAACATTGTATACAGCTCATTCTATATGTAAACTTAATATTCTGCCACCTCGTCAGAGCATTGTATAAAAGGATTCACTGGATCGACTCGGAAGAGATTTACAGGTCCTTTCTTTTTTTATTATTCCGTACGCCTTGAAATTTGGCTACTATTAGCTGAACCGATAGTTGGTTTGTCATCGTCATCATCATCACAGAGTTAGCCTCAGTTGAGTCCAAAGCTTGTACTTTGGAGCCCAAAGTCTGCTCTTCTGTTCTTAATCTTAACTTTTGCGGGAGCAATTTCCATCTGACTCCTAATCTAGAGAAGAAGACAGATATATAGATAGATAGATAGATAGATAGATAGATAACTCTTTATTGTACACCAACATTAAATTACAAGAGACAGTAGTACGGATTACAGCAGTATCTTAATCACCAAGTTAATACGTCACGAAAAGAAATGGGGTTATCGGTTTAAAGTAAATAACAAATACACTGAGTCCATCTTAACTTTTGCTGACGACCTCGCAATACTGACGCGTAATCCAAATCAATGTCAGAACTATTAAAGGAAATCGACGAGTTCTGTTCGTGGACAAATGGACTGAGAACGAAGGCCAGTAAATGTCTGGGTAGACGGGACACCAAATTTACCTCCTACGACCCGGGACTCTTCATAGAGGGTAAACCAGTTTCCATAGTCGCTGAATCGGTCCCATTTAAATTTCTTGGGAGAAAGATAGACCATCAAGGACGCACACCATCCTTAGATGAAGTTGTCAATATGTTTATAAACGACCTAAATAAGATAGATCAGCTACAACTGAATAATATCAAAAAAGCTTGGATATATGACAACTACCTAACATCACGTCTGACTTGGCCTTTTCTGGTATACGATTTCGGCAAAACCTTACTCGCGAAAATAGATGCAACTGTCATAAAATCACTAAAATCGTGGCTTGGACTAGCGCACTCTGCTGATCCCTCTGCTTTATTTAGGGATCAGAATAATTTTGGGATGAAATTAAAGAAACCATCGGAGCTCTATAAACACCTTAGAGTTACCAAAGCCCACATCTTAGGTAAATCCCAAGATGACACAGTCAGGACACTCCCGAAAGATAATAACGCGTCCGAGCTTGAATCTAGACTTATATTCCATAAACGATAATTTATGATAGGAGCCCAGTCGAACAAAGTGGGGTTGGGAGTACGAGAGCCAAAAAGGGACCAGGATATACTTAGGTCCTTTCTGAAGCAAGACGAAAATGATAAATATCGAGTGCACGCGATGAATTTGGAAATCCAAAACGAATGGTTGACAATGGGAGAGTTCTGCATACCGATGGCTTTAAAGTGGCGCATCTTGATTTATGAGTGGTCGCCGGCCCTGTTAAAATTCTATCTTAACGCCTTTAAGATGACCCTTCCAGACCAGAGTAATCTGGTAAGGTGGGGGAAGGCCACAGAAAAACAATGTTATACGTGTGGTGAGGCAAAAGGGACGGCTAGGCACATATTAGTAGGATGTAGGGTGGTTCTCGATAGAGGCCAATACTCACGACGCCACGATAAGGTGCTTTTCATCATACGCGAAGCAATGAGTCTGGCAGTAGCTAGAGCCCAAAAAGGATTGACTACGAGTACTAACAGACGTCATATCCACTTTGTATCTGAAGGTTCATCCATAAAATCCAGGAACAAACCTTATTCAATCTTAGATACTGCCCCAGATTGGACTCTCCTAATCGACACGTATGAAAAGCACTAGAAAATTCCGGCGGATGTTGGGGTTTCGTCATCTAGACCGGACATATTTCTCTTCTCGAAAACGACTAAATATGTGGGCCTTGTGGAACTTACTGTACCGTGGGAAATAAATAAACCGAAGGACCACACACTTAAGAAAAATAAATACTATGATCTCACAAACGAATTAATCAAAAACGGTTACGTGGTTAATTTGTATGCAGTAGAAGTGGGAGCGAGAGGTATACCAGCTAAATCTCTCTATAACCTACTTAAAGATCTAGGCCTATCGAGAGCTACAATAAGCTCATTACTAGGACGAATGTCTAAAGCGGCACTAGTAGGTTCGTATCAAATTTGGTTAGGCAGGGAGGGGAACAACTTGGGTAGTGAAGGTGAGTGTTGATGTACATCAACAAAAGGGGCCCCTTCTAAACCTACACTTGGGTCGCAAGTCCCAGGCACTGTCCCGAGTTCCCAACTCAGCAACGCGATGGACCCGGCACCCGCACGGAGAATCCATGGATTGCTAAGAATATCGTCTTTGCACAATGGGCGGCCTTATCGCTAAATGCGATCTCTTCCAGGCAACCGTGTGATGGAGAAAATAATATTCAGTAACACGCACGTTACAATTTGTGGTGTAGCTGTCACAGTCAAAATACCATCACACTTAATGAAAAGAATAAAATAAAAATATACATGCAAAAAATTATAAAATATATACATTTATAGACATAACGATACTCGATACAATTAGAAATATACAGAGAGAAAAACATACAAAACTTACATACTAAAGCACCTAATATATATGGAATATAGGGAGATTTAGAAGCTTTTTTCTCTGGCATCTTTGTTCGTTAATCAGCAAGTGTACTGGTTTGCAAGTGCGTTTTGTCTAAATCTGAACAACTAGGTGGGCCACAAAACACCTCTGAATTTGTTTGTTACTATGACTGTATATAAAACTACGGCAACCATTCATTGCTAAGTGATATTTACCTAAAAGAGAAATTGTAGCTTTATCTCCCGTTGATGCCTTGTTTTAAGTCCCATTTTATGTATCAATTTAAATAAGACAGGTTTCTGTTTTAATACCGTAATCATTCACCTCACCTGAAGGGACAGAATTAGTGGATTGTCTTGTTAATCTTTAGAAATTAGTACTAACTGTGAATTTAGGGGCGCAAATTGTTCAAAAGCACCCTTTGTTTTATTTACTTTTGTTTACAGTGGCGAGAAAATCAGTTACTGATAAAGAGACAAAATATTTAATGTCAGTTGTGAAAATAACAGATACCTGAGTCAAAACAAATAAGTTAAGTGAAGAACACAGCACTAGGTAAATTAGAATAATTAATAGATTTCTAATTGATAGTCGCATTTCCTATCACGCTGGTAGTGCTATCTAATTAAACTACGACTCATTGAAACCAAGTCTTCACCGTATTTTATTTCCAATATACATTGCGCAAATAAAACTAAGAGCTTATCACGTAGGGACGTGCTTTAGATTGCGCTCCGTGCAATTTCACTTAATGGCAAACTAATTAAAATGTACTCATTCCAATCCTTTTATATATACAGCTGCTGTTTTGTTTCTTATTGCCACGTAAAATGAAACACATGATTAGTTTATCGCGATACATTTTATGCGCTATTTGAAATTGTTTGCTTCGCACGCGTTGCATTCTAGCAACCTATGGAAACCCATTTCATGGAAAATGTTGACTAGGAGTTATTTCAGACCATAAATTATGTCCCTGTAACTACCAAATTTCACCCTAATCTGTTTAGCCGTTTGAGCGTGATTGAGTTGCGAAAATTCAAACATCTGGCCAATCTTTCACATTTATAATAGGCCTATATAGGGCCAATTTTCCTTAACATGAAACATATAAAATCTAAATAACTAGCTTGACAGCTAGCTTCGAATTGACAGCAAGAATGATTGCATGCATCTGCATGAGATTTCTGTCCAAATATTAGAGAAACAGTTTACTTTGTGCCAAACTAAAGTATTTTTGATATTTATTTAAAGAGAGAACTTCAACTTCAACTTTTAGAGAGTGGCTTTTGCGGAAATCCACCACAACTTCGCCAATGTCATGTGTCAGAAAGACAAACTGTCAAATGATAAACAAATATCGATAACGGAGCCAAAGGAAATTTAGGGTTTCACAATAAGTAAAATAAACATCAAACAAAACTAGTATTAGAAAACTCTCAAAACATAATAATCTTTATTTAATATATACATTCGGACACATTAAATTAAAAGAGTAATTAAAATTCTTAAATTAGGAATATTCTTGAAAGAATACACTTTCATGTTATAGAAGTATAATAGGAAATAATAAAATTAGTACATATTTACAATTTAATTTTATTAGCAATAATATATCTACCAAGAACATTAACAAAGGGAGAAAAGACAAGCGATAGAAGAGATTTAATAGAAGTAGGGCGCGGAATATTAGAGGGAATAATATCATAAAGAGAAAACCTTGCCTTAGGGCAATTAAAAAAAATGTGGTCCACGTCACCTTCGAAAAGACCACAATCACAAATTGAACTATCCCTAATTCTAAGTTTGGCTAAGAATACAGGAGTACACGAATGATTTAGTCTTAACCGACAAATTGTAGAGGTGGTGCATTTATCTAGATTAGAAAATTTAAAGAACCAGGGCTTACGAGGAATTTCAGGCTGAATATCACCATAAAATTTGCCAGTGATAGTTTTGGAAATTCGCCAAATTTTAGACCATGAGTCAAATAGATTTAATTTTAATGACGCGCAAATATCATGAGAATATACTTCAGGATGATCAAGAGAACCTGTATGGATAGCATTTTTTGCAATGGAGTCAACACAGTTACGTTTCCTGAAATACCTGAATGGCCAGGAATCCAGGCTCAAACAACATCGATATGCAAGTGATGACATTCAAGCAGAAGATGTTTTATTTTAAGGATAATAGGAAAACAGGGATTAGATCGAAAAGGGTTAGACAATATTGATTGCAGACAGCTTTTGGAATCTGTAAAAATTATACTTTTATTTAAATTGTGGGATTTAATGAAGGAAATAGCTTCAAGGATAGCAATAGCTTCACCTGTGAAAACTGATGTTACAAATAAAACGAACAATTTTTTCTGGAATCATTAGCTGATACATGAGTTTATTTTTTAACAAGGGAATTATAACACTATCGTAGGCAGCTGAAATATCCAGGAAACACCCAACAAAATATTCCTTGTTAAAGAAAGAGATACGAATATCCGAGGTTAAAATACTAAGGCTATCCATAGTACCTCTACCCTTTCTAAATCCGTACTGGGAGTTAGCTAGCAAATTTTTATTCTCTACAAACTCTACAAATTTGGTTTTTCCAAGACTGAGGGACAGAGCCCAAATCATAATAATTGTTTATGATTTTTTAAAAATATTCCTTGCTTTTTACAGATGCATGAGTCAAAAATGAATAGGGAATTCCATTCACACCAGGAGCAGAATCTCGTAGACCGTCAAGAGCCAACTGAAGTTCAGAAAATGTAAATAATTGATCAAAACTATTGCGAAAAGAAAGAGGAAAAGGAGGCGAAGGAAAGTAATCTAAATATGGGACAAAAGGGGGAGATAGCTTATCAGCGAAGTCCTCAAGCCAGGACGAGGGATCATTGGCTGAAATATCAATGCTGTGGAAGGAACCTCTAAACCTTTTAATTTGTTTCCAAACTAAAGCAGAGGGAGTCCGTGGGGAAAGGTTGGAACAAAATCGCACCCAGCCTTCTTTCTTTTTTTTCGAAAAAAGTTTTCTTGCTCTGGCAGCTTTCATCTGATAATCTAATAAATTTACAATAGTCATGGAAGATTTATAAATCTCTTCCGCCCTTTTCCTTTCATTAACTGCAGCAGTGCACTCTGAATCCCACCAAGGTGAGAAAACTTTAGAACTGTGAGGCTTTTTCAAAGGAAAATGTTCATTAGCACTCGGGATAATAGAATCAACAAATTTAGAGTAACAATCAGAAAGGTTGCTGGATGCGGGAGACGGAAGAATAGCTAGTTTGTTTTCAAGGGAAGAGGCAAAAGAGGGCCAGTTGGATTCAACTACTCTATATTTAAACGATGGGTTAAAGGAACGTGTAGGGGAGACCCTGTCAGAGAACGACAGAAGAATAGGAAAATGATCACTGCCATGAGAGTCAGGTAAAATATTCCAGGAGAGAGAAGAAGCCAAAGAAGCAGAGCAAATTGATAGATCCACGGCACTACTCTGATTTTGAGAAGGGCGGACTCTTCTAGTGGGGGATCCATTGTTGATAACACAAAGATTGGCATCATCCAAAATTTCAAGGAGAGAAAGAGCAAAGGAGTCATTATAATAACAATCCCAAGGTAAGTGGTGGGCATTGAAATCACCCAGTAAAATAATCGGAGGAGGAACAGAAGAAATAATTAGCAAAAGGTCTGGAATTAAACTAGAGTGAGGATTTGGAGGAATATATACTTTTTTTTTTTTTTTTTTTACGTGCGGGAAATCCCCACGGATACCCGCCCCTCCGGAGCCGGAGGGGTGGGTTATGTCGGACTCGAACCGACTAAACCGCACGCCGTCTGTGGGTCGTGGTGCTAGGCCGAAGGTGAGGTTGTCTTGCGACATATCCCTCGCACCCCGGCTGACCCAGGGCCATCCCTTTCGGTCTGGCCCTCCTCGGGAGGTGGGGACCACGCCGTCCCCGACTCAACCCCGGTGTGGGGAGGCGCGCATCGTCCTACGATGCGCGCCACCGCCGTGGCCTGCTTCTGCTAGGGTGACGGGTGGCTCCACCCGTCACCCTCAGGCCCGCGCTCATGGGGGGCGGAGGTCTGTAAGCGCCCTCCGACGCCCGAGCCGCCTTCGGGCGCGAGCAGCGATGTCAGCGAGTCTTTCTCGCTCACCGCGCCGCGCCCGCTCTGCTGTCTCCTTCGCGAGCATGACCTGCTCGCAGAAAGAGGCGCTGGCCGCCCACGCATCCGCGCAGCGGACCATCGCCGCGAGCAGGGTGGAGAGCGTGAGCACTCTCACCCCCAGGGCCTGCACAAGCTCCCGCCTCGGCGCCTCAAACGCCGGACACTCGGTGAGCGTGTGCAGCCCCGAGTCCACGCTCGCGTCGCAGTGATGGCACTCGGGCGTTGGCTCAATACCCATCAGATGCAGATACCGCCCGAAGTAACCGTGCCCGGCTATCATCTGCGTCTGACGGTACGAGAGGCTCCCGTGTGGCCTCTCTAGCCACTCCCCCATGATGGGTCTTACCGCCGCAATCACGGCGTGCCCGAGGAATATATACTGATAGGAAAGAAATATTAAGAACCCTTACAGCTACCATATTTATGATTGGAGAAATTGG
Source organism: Eilema caniola (assembly GCA_949126895.1). Classification (NCBI taxonomy): domain Eukaryota; kingdom Metazoa; phylum Arthropoda; class Insecta; order Lepidoptera; family Erebidae; genus Eilema; species Eilema caniola. The sequence continues at coordinate 16,584,026 of OX421477.1, forward strand.
GGGAAGGGGAATTTGGTAAAAAGGAAGAGAGCGTCTAATAAGAAATGCACTGCCATTATGACCAGTAGCTCTATCATCCCGAAGACACGAGAAACCCGACACTCTAAACCGAGCACCAGGCCTCAACCATGTCTCCGCTATGGCAATTATCGAAGGACGAAAGGTATTAATTAGATTAAGTAGTTCATGTTTCTTGGCACGAAGACTGCCCGGATTCCATTGAAGGACTGTAGTCATAATTAGAAGATAGGGAGGAGATCTGAATTAGTTTTTGGGCAACGTTGGGTGGTAAAAAGGAATTATTCTTTGACATTAAATTGATAATTAGATTTAATAATAATTCCAATAAGTCATCGGAAGCAGGAGGGGATGAATGAGAAGAAAGGAGAGAATAGCCATTAGGCAATGAAGAAGCCTCATTAGCGATAATGGCCTGATGAGAAGATTTGTCGAAAGATTTACCTAAGGGCGCCCTCGAACGAGGGGAAGAGAAAACTGTTTTTTTGTAAGACACAGAAGCAGGAGGAGAAGACTGTTGTGTAGGGTTACGAGGCGCGGGAGACAAAAGAGGATAAGGAGACGAAGAGTCACTGACAACTCTAGAGAACAATTTATTCACCCTAGGATAGCGAGAGCTAGCTTCTTCATAGGAAAGGCTTTCCCAAGACATCAAAACTTTGATGTTTTTTTGTCTGTCAAACTCTGGGCAACCATTGCTATTTGCAAAATGATTACCAAGGCAGTGCAAGCACGAGCTCTTAGCCTCATCTACAGCACAAGATTCTCCAGAGTGTGACTGAGCGCAGCGAAAGCACCGAGGTTTGGACCTACATTGTGCTTTGACGTGGCCAAAGCGACAACATTGTCTGCATTGAATAGTCGGAAAATAGTAAACTTCTACGGGAAGAGATGAATGGTAGCAAAAAACCCGGTCAGGGAGGATTTGCCCGTGGAATGTCAACACAACAGACTGGGTGGGAATCCAAACTGTCTTACCTTTATCCGAGACTTTTCTGTTTAGTCTTCTGGCTTTAATTACTTCACACTCGAAAGGGAAAGATAGTGATTGAACAAATTCGTCCATTGACCAGTCTGTTGGCACCTGACGAACTACGCCCATTCTAGAAATAATAAAAGATGGAATAGATGCTGAATAATTGTTCTCACATAGAATCGGGTTGTCTAAAAATTTGTTAGCGTCAGCTGCAGTAAGAAAGTCGACAGAAATTGTATTTCTACCAACTCGCTTTACGCCATCCGCGCGAATATTTGAAATATTATTTTTGAATAAAAAATTACCGAACTTAATTGTTTGCATTGATAAACCAGTAGAAAGGTCCGGGTCATTCCGAGAGACATGGACCACGAACGGGCCTTTATCAGAAGGCTTATAAGCCTTAAACCCTAGGACAAGGTTTGGGTGGATATAGACATTTTGAACTGACGGAAACGGAGTTTCCCTTCGCGATATGGACAACTTGGTAGCAATGCCACTAGTATCGTCAGATATGTGACGCTTGCCGTGATTCGACACATCAACAATATCAATATCCATGTCCGGATTCTTTTCAGGATCCGGTGGATCAGGAGGGAGAAAAAATAGAAATAAGATTAAACTAATTAAAATACTAAATTAAAAATATATATATTAGATACTAGTTTTGTTGAAAAAAAGAAATATTCATAAATGAAAAATATGAATTTTTAAGATCAAGTGACAGTTGACTAACCCCACCGACGTTCTTCAGGCGAAAAAAACTTAAAGAGAGAAGTAAGTAATATTCTCAATTCAAAAGTCACAAACAGCTTCAATTTACAGGTGAAGTTTCTACAGTTTTAAAACTTTAGTAGCTCGGATCATCTTGAAAACTTGCTTTTAACATGGCAAAGCTTTTAAATACTAATTTTAGTGGAGACGTCCTTTGTTTCGAAAATTGTAATAATCATTTGTATCTTATTCGCATGGCCAGTTTCTGAATTGAGAAATTCAAGTAGAGTCTCATGCAAAATATCGAGTCGCAAAGTAGCAACCGTGGCGTATGGACGTGTGCAACACCAAGGGAGTCAAACGTGTGCTGCCGACCCCGTAAACATAGAGTTTTTGTGCCGTCAGCGTAGAAGACAAAGCAGAAATAGCCTTTGGTTCTCATTGACAGTACAAAAACTCTCCAGTGAGCTCTGGCCACCCTACCACCGGAAAAAACATCACGAAGTTATTATGCGCGGAGGTACTTCCCTAGTCGGGCTGCTCAATTGAACGGAAATACCGTCATGTCCTCCTTCTCGTCGATGTAACTAAGCTCAACGTCGTCGAGACTCAAGCACCATATTTTTAATTGAAAAACTGGTGGAAGTAGATGTATTATATATAATATATGGTTACCTTAATAGAATGGAACACTGGGATCAGTATTTCACACGAGTAAAGCCACAGCCAGTAGCTTCTCAAATACATATTTTACTTTTTTATAGTACGAAAAAATCACCTCAAATAAATCTTACTCCCCCTTCCCATGGGCGCCAGCGGGGGTAATCGGATTCGAACCCACGCCTTATTGGTCATCGCCAATTACTGAGAAAGAAATTGCTTCTGACCTATTTCTTACGCATATTTATTACTCTGGTAAATATATTAAAACCTTCTTTACAAAACACGTAATAGCAGAAATAATATTTGGAGAGAAATCACGGTTAGTTTCTAGTCCCATGCTTTAACTTTGCCGTGACCCGCATCAGTTATACAAGTTTTGATTGGACTGCAAACAGCCTTGTCTGATGTAGCTGCAAGCTCTATGCAATTTGATGTCGAAATGCACCTAATACAGTTAGTCCTAGGTGTACATTAAAAGTAGTTCTGTATGTTTTAACATGATTTTCTGGTGCAACTGTGGCAGCGAGCGAGGCTGTTGTACTTAGTTCGATGGATGATGTATGAAAGAATTTCTTGTTTTTGGATTACTTTGTTTTCCAACATTCCACCTTATGATGTATAAAGTCGAAAATAGTCAGTAGATATATAATTCGGTAGGAGGTATAGTTACAACATTACATATACGTATATTACAACCTTTTTTAAATAAAGAAATCCCCATGGATACATCCACCTATATTCCCCCTCCCCCACCTGCCCGAAGCCAGTGGACTCAAACCGACTAAAACTGCACTCCATCTCGGGTCATCAGTTGCTGAGGGTGCGGGTAGCCTCTGGCATACTCCTCACGCACCTGCTGACCCAGGGCCATCTAAACTCCCCTCGACAAATACAGGTCCTTAATCTTAAAATACAGATTATACGGATAGCCTAGTTCTCAACTTTGTTCTTCTCACTTAGATTTACGTTGCTTCTGTAAGTTCATTTAAAATTTAAATGGAACGGCGAGATTCCTAACTGGGTTGACGTTTCGCCTAAACAAATTTAACGTCCTTTACCTAAGTTCGTTTTGTTACCGTGAACATTTTAAATATTGCAGTAAAACTCAAGCGATGATTTGACTTTTGACTTTTAACCTGGACTCAGTCTTGATATGAGAACCATTATATTATTAATCTACTTAGTTATTCACGTAACTTATACTACTATAGGGTTAATGTTTTGCTGAATATTGATTTCATACCTTTTTAAACGGTATTTATAAGTCTTTTGGAATTCAATCGATCAATCAATTACTTCACTGCAGTCCACTGCTGGACATAGGCCAATGTTAGCCATTTTGAATTATAAAACCGTTTTGTATCTTCACTCAATCTTTATTATTTGAGGTGTATGTGGCCACACCAAGATCGTGTGGGCTGATTAAAGGACGAACTTTTGGTGCAGGTTACCCTCTTGAGGTTTTTTAGACAGCAGCCGCTCACGAAAAAGCAATAAAGAGGGATAACCGTCAAGTAACTGCCATCTGACCTCCGCAGCCTATTAAATCGGTTGTTTAACTTTTAAGCGCTCTAAATACCCGTAACCACTGTCTTTTGATGCTAGTATGGCAACTGGGATGGAAGTTTTTACGTGCTTTCCGAGGCAGAGGGGTCTCAATGTCTTAAGAATGCTAGAGAGACTGGCCTTACTAGTGTTGCTTAATCTTGCAATGTGTTGAGTTACCTAGTTGCTTAGTTACCACTTAGCCTGCCACTAACTCTGTATTTGCGTTAAAATACAAGGTTCAATTACCTTTTACTGCTCCCTGATACCGTATTTTGTATTTTACTTCTTCTAATTTGTTCCTACAGCTACAAACTCGTAGAGATAAGACTGAACTCATGTCCATCATCGCTTGTTACAGATAATTGAGGAAAATGTACTAGCGAGACTTATCTACTAATAGACAATTACGCTTGTTTCGTAAACTGACGTGTACTTACAGCGTTACAAGAGAATTAAAAAAATCTTCTTATTCTGCTGTCTAGGCTTTTTTTAAAGATGATGTTCATGTTTATCAGAGTAGACAAAAATCCAATTCGTCATCCATGATCAAACTATATTCATTGTTTGGGTGTTGGTTATATGTTCGAACAAAGATGGATTACATTGGACTGCTTCTGCAACTAAATCGGATATAATTATGTTATCGTAATACACTGCAATAATGGGATTAATCAGGGTAGTTTGGTTACGAAGCAGTTAATATTTACGTTAATGCTCTAATATGTTGCCACCTAGATGAAACCTTCTATGTTTTATCACATAAAGATATATCGCATCTAATTTCTAAGTTTTTATAACAAAAATGGTTTAGACGCAGCCCTTTTTGTCAGAATGAGTCAATTTACTCACAATAAAACCAAATTGTTTATCATTACTTGTGAATGTATATGATAGAAATCGATTATAAGACGACCAACAGCTTATTTAGTGCTTTATCACTACTTTGCAATATAATTTTAATTGCCTCATAGCCAAATCCCTTTTGCAGCAGATCTTTCAATACTGAAAAATAATAACAATATTCTAGCTGGTGATTGCTGTTCAATATCGACAAGACCTTTAACTGTTATCTACGCGAATCTATCCTATTACCACAAAAAGAGTTCAAAGAGAAAACTGCTGCACATTTTCTCGTAATAACTTGAGATGCAAGTCTAAAGTAAAAGCGTTTCAATATTCATCGGCAGGAGGTCAAAGGAAGCATTTAAATGGTGCATTCGCTTGAAACGCAGTCGAATAATTAAGTACCAACTTAATGAGATAGAACACCAGTAACGAGATGGCAGAGAGACATTTCGAGTTAGAAATAAAACTGTGCATTCGAATTTTTTACTTTTTTTAATATAATCATTCAATGTTTATTTAAAATTATGATCTAAATTATGGTCTTTTTAAATTATGATCTTTGGCTTATGTGATCTGATCACATAAGCCAAAGTCTGATAGACAAAAGGTAGGTACTTTTGTCTATGTCATAGTAAGGTACTTTAAGTATTTTTGGGGCTTATTTTGGATTTAATTCCAAAATGCTTGCACGTATAGACTTTAATGAAAAATTTTGCCGACGCTTCCCTCCGCGGTGTTACTTCCCCATTGGAGTGCTCAATTGGATCAGACGTAATTTAGGCGTAGCGGACCCCAGGGTCCGAGTTGGAAGCATCGGATGCAACCGAAAACAAGACCAAAATAGTAATGACGACAGATTACCATTCCATGGTGCATTTTACATTAAAAGTTTCAGGATTATAGGTTATAGCTTAGACTATATAGAAACTTTATACCTAGACGCAGTAAGTGTCATTTCAAGGCGGTGTGTAAAATGGCTACTATTTCGGTAAAAGTTGACATATACATACATTCTATGACATCCAAAGGTTATAGCTTGTACCACACAGTAAGGGCAGACACCTGGTGTCTTAAAATAAAGGGTTTTTCTTTATGATCCAGACGGAATTTCATTACGAGAAAATCGCGTTTTAAACGAGTTTCGGTAATGGCATGATAAAGAAACGCGACTGATGAAATTGGGCTCGCATTTGTTCTAGAAAATTCTTTGCTTCTTATAAAGTTCTTACATCATAAGTAGTTACTTATGGGGTAAGAAGTTTTAAGTGGATTTAGGGGATTTGTTTAAGAAATCCCCATGTTTTATGTTACGTATCCTGAATAAGCCTTTCGGTACTTTTTTTTTGAGATATCTTCGTTTTATACTAAGGGAACCGTTGTAGAAAGAGTTAATGTAATTTGTATGACATTTAAGTATCTATCATCATGTAATTGTGAAGTGATATAATTGATATATCGACTTTATTTATCATTTGACGATTTGTACCGATTGAGATATGGGTTTCCAAAATCATGCATTTCTTACAATTTTTAAATAAGAAAAAGGAAGATTTTTCGTTGTGTAAATATTATTATATAATATTTTTGCCTAATTCCTATAAATTTGAGATATTCTATCAATTGAATTACCCGGTATTTTTAGTGGTTTTAATCTAAACTAAATACCTTGCTCACTGATACATAGTGAATACATAAAAAAAAACACATTTTAAACATAAGAAGTAAGGATTATTAGGGTTTTGAAAAACTAAGACCGATTCAGTATTTAAGTAAAAGTAGGTGTATCTATACATATAAATTGAGGATACATTTACACGATTTAACTATAGCATAAATAAAATTACGTGAAGTTTAATTTTATTTACAAAATTAGGTACTCAGTGCTCAACTTTATTCCACATTGACAATCTTTAGGTTACCGTATTAACTTAAGTCATGTGTACTGAGCTTCACGACGCGACGACGACACGCGTATTCTGTAATCATAAAATGCTTATGCGTACACATCTTTCCTGAATACAAACGCTAATTCTGTAACCTCAGAGCTCAAATTCAAATGCCAATATTTAATCTTTTACAAAGGTTAGAAGACAGATTATCAATTTTGTTTAAACATACTTTAGCTATACAGAGCTGTGATGTTGGGTGTATGGATATAGATATATGAAAACAAATATCAGATAAAGGGTAATTTTAGATGAGTTTTACCGGATTACCACCCAATACCGAGAAGAAAATGTGCCTGGCAGGTGGCTGGCATGGCCTGGGTCCTGGTAGAGCGCCTGTTTTTTTTACGTGCGTAAAATCCCCACGGATCTCCCTCCCCCCACGCCGAGCCGTAAGGAGAGGTTATGTCGGACTTGAAATGACTAAAACGCACGCCACCTGTAGGTCGTTGTTGGTTGCCGATGGTGAGGTTGGCAGGCAGATCCCTCACATCCCGGTCGACCCAGAGCCATCTCTCTCGATCTAGCCATCCTCGTGTGTAGGGACGCTTACAGCCTTAATCTACGTCACATATTGACACGAAGAGAGTTATTCACACTCCTTAGTCTGAGTTTTAAGTTAAGTTTAGTTTAGTTTGCAGATGTAACGGGGAAAAACGGTCGATTATATTGGTTAACACAGAAGAGAGAAATGGGGTGAAACTAGACCAACTTAAACGCTTTGGATTTTACTAACAATAGTAGTTCGGAATCGATTTGTCACTCTGAATAAGGGAACAGAAGAAAGATGTATTTAGTTCGTTCTTTCGAAGTTCATATTACATCCTTATTTTATCAACATGTGGAGGAGGTGCGGGTTCGATCCCCGTTCAGTGCTACTATTTATGTGCATGAATATGGATATTTGCATTGGTCTGGTCGTGCCTGTGATGTCAAGCCATCGGTCCCGGTTGCCATACGAACTTCTATGGCAGTCGTGACGGGTAGTTGAAGCCCAAGAAATTCAACAACTGGTCTGACTGCAATGCTTTGATATAGCCAATGGGTTGTGTAGTAATATCGAAGTGTTTTTGTTTAAAACGCGTTGAGAGTGGTAGTGCTATCACTTTATTTAATAAAAGAACGTACATGCAAACAAACAATTATCCTTCGTGGTGCTATTACTGAGTGGCTTAAATCGTGTCAATTCAGTGTTACTCTTCATCGGTCATCGCGCACAGCCTACGGCGCGGGCCGCGAGGTACTACGCGTACGAAGGGCTTCATTTCAAAATTTGTTTATACCGGGTTCTTTTAAGAGCTTGAGAACTTTAAATAATAATACTAGCCAGAAATACTGTTGGGATAAATATTTTATTACATAATCTTATAGATATTTTCATGATATGTCCACCGTGGGTACGAGTAGAGTCCATCAGACCAATTTTTGACTACTTCATCCAATAAAATTGGCCGTATGGCGTCAATGGTGGCTGAAATATTAACTTCCTATGTCTCAAGGGTAGCTGGTTTTTTGGCATGAACCAATGAGTTAACATAGCCCCATGAAAAGTAATCAAGGCGCGTTAAGTCGCACGAACGAGGGGGCCAGTTGACAGGATGACTTCTGGAAATAAAGTTGTCACCAATTAATTTTGAAATAAATTAATAGATAAGTGCGCTGTAGGTATGACAAGTTGCTTCGACTCATTGGAACCAAAATATGCCTTCGCGGATTAATTTTTGGAATCAATAAATCAGTCAGCATTACACGATAGACCATTCAATTAGACGACAGCTCCGACATCAAACTACACCAAACAGTCAATTTCAATGGATGTATTGATTGGTAGTTTTGAATCGAGAAGAGTAAAATTAGTGCGAATAGGATCAATTACCATACTCAAATTCAAGTTTAGTTCTTAACAAACATAATTTGTATCGAAATCTAAATTATAATAATACGTACATGCAAATACAAATACAAATAATGAAAATGTCAATGTTTATGAGGCGAAAGTGAATGGGCGAGTCGGTAGGGGGCGACCTAGGCGAACGTTCTTCGATCAAATCGAAGACGTCTTAAATAAAGGCCAGGTCAAAAGTACCCAGAACCGACGCGCTTGTATGAAAACGCTTATGAAACTAGGAGAAGCGAAAAAGGTGTGTCAGGATCGTAGCAAGTGAAAAGAAGTGGTCTCTGCCTACCCTGATGGGAAAAAAGCGTGACCTTATGTATGTATCTCAATAGTAAATTATGAAAATTATACAAACTAAGTGAATATCATCTACTATATAAAAATAAGTCGGGTTTTCCTTCCTGACGCTATAACTCCAGAACGCACGAACCGATTTCCACGGTTTTGCATTCGTTGGAAAGGTCTCGGGCTTCGTGAGGTTTATAGCAAAGAAAATTCAGGAAAAATTTCAACAGCCGACATCCACGCGGGCGGAGTCGCGGGCAGAGCCGCGGGCAAAAGCTAGTTGGTTATAAAACAGAGAATGTCACTGGTTAAGTCACTTTAAATTACAGGATTCAATACTCATTCAATCAATTTATTAAAACATCATCCATTAAATTATAAACCATGACTTTTACAATCTTACTTATTTCTCTAGTGTTCAAAAATTCATTAATATCGTAATAACATTTATCCAACAAATATCCTTTTAGTTTTATCTTAATAATTATTAACATCATGAATAGCTTTTAATTCAGTAGGTAGTTTATTAAAGATCCTGACAGCTTGTACACCTAAATAATGCTACACAACATTAAGCTTAGGTATGATGACACTGTTTAAATTGCTCACTATGACCCATTATGACCGTTAAATGACGATGTGCTCTATGAAATTCGCGAACACATTTATTTTTTCTTTTCAGGGTAAACTTTCACTATTAGAAAAGCGGTTATTTTGCCGTCAAACGAGTAATGATGAATTGCCAAACCTTACTAACACAAATATAAACGCGGTTTACCTATCTCAAATATCAAACCCTAAATAATAACCGTCGAAACTTCTTATGCAGCTAAATACACCCATTAATTGTATTTGAATTCTGTATGTTTACCTATAGGTATTCATAATTATATATTTTTTCAGGACCCAATAGCGCAGAAAAATACAATAAAGTCGGATGAAAAAAAAAACGGGTTGCACTCCGGGAGTGCCGGCAGAAGTGAAAACTTTTTCTATCTTTCTTTCTTCGTTATATACAGAGAAAAATATAAAAAGAACACACCATACCATACCATACTTATAATATAGCGCCAATCATAGAACCTATCACAAATTTTCTGTCAGAGGAAATTAATGAATTACAAAAAGAAAAAATAATCACAAACAGTAATAAATTACAAAAAGAAAAAATAATCACAAAAAGTGTCAGATGCTCAGGTTCGAACTCGGTACTATCTGAAACCATAAGGACTTATAGTCGAAGCGTTTACCGCGAAGCTACAAAGCTTCTTAACGCATCTAACAAAATAAACAATCTGTAGCTGTTGTAATGTTGTATGACGTCAGTCGTCGGTTACGGTTCAAAGGTCAAGTAATCCTGACGCGAGTTTAACACTTTTTTACCCATCCAACGCCGCTAAAGAAGTTTCCACTTCAAAAATGTGTTTCTATCAGTAGATAAGTCAGCTGCAGTAGTGACGTGCGTCAATCAGAGGGCAGTAAAGTAAAAATATTTGAAGTAGAAAGCAGAAACAATGGCTTCAGTTCAAACTTTAGTTATGAAACAAAATTTTTAGTCAAGCCAGAAATACTGTTGGAATGAATATTTTTCATTTTACTTGCTCATAACATAACATTTTTGAGGGCTCCAACTACCCGTAATGACTGCCATAAATATTTGTATGACCACCGGGACCGACAGTTTAACGTGCTGTTCGAGGCACGACGAGACCAATGCAAATACCCATATTCATGCATACAAATATTTGCACAGAGCGGAGATCGAACCCGCGCCTCCTGCGCAGCGGCCGCGTTCACTACCGCTACGCCACGGAGGCTGTCAATGTGTGAGTGGGTAACGTATGTATACTTTAGTCTTGAGCATTGTAAATCATTAGTATTATTTTGTTCAATACCGTACCGCAAAAGTAAGGCGAGGGGGTATTATGAAATAGCCCCTCTAGACAAGTGGCATTTTGTTGGCCGGTGTTTAGTAGAATAGAATGACTAATGTATGGGATTTGACGTTTATGATAATTATGCATTAACGACTGTCAGATACGTCAAATCCTTTACATCCTATTTGTAATAACAGATACGATTGTAATGCCCTTTTTAGTAAAATAGCATATAGGATCCTATTATGACGCGTTGCACGAAGCCTTGCCAACTTTTTGCGTACCGCTGCCGTACCAACGTAGAGTATGTTCGCCAATATTTCGCTTAGTCGATTTATATAACAGGAAATTTAATTCCATAGATATTGTGGCAATTTTTCTGCAGTATGGCTGTGGAATTCTCTTCATCATTCAAATATTTTCAAGAAATTTTCAAGACATTTTAAAATAAACGAAAATAAAACTACTTTTTCTCTCAACAATAGCAGACGTATTTATTTATGGATATATACCAAAATATGCGACTGTTTGTATGTGTTTATGTTTACATGTATGTATGTATGTGTGTATGTATGTATGCATTTATCTGGGTATGTATGTATGTTGTGTATATATAGGTATGTATGTGCATGTATGCCTACTGCCTGGGGTATACATCTTGTATATCCTCTTACAATCAATATCTCCACATTGTACACTAGACTATGCCTCTCATTTTATAGCTATTCCTCTGTTCACTCCCGGATTAACTGGAAGAAAACTCAACTCTGAGTTAAACTCGCCTTTAAATTATGTATCGCTATATTGTATAAATGTCAAATATGTACAATAAAGAATAAAACAAAAATAAAATAAAATAGTGTCTTTAGAAATAAGATTATTGAAATTTTAAATTTTTAGTTTAGAAACGCATTCGTTTTTTCTCTCCAATACAACTACTTTGCTAAACTGGGGTAAATGTCGTAGGAAACACAATAATTATTACCTTATATATGTTTGCCAGTTTAAATAAATATGTTATAGTATTGCTGTTAATGTACCCAAAAGAAAAAGGTTCAGCTAAATCCACAGTTACACTGGAAAGAGCGGACCCCAGACTCGGCGGTCAAAGTTTCGGGACTAGACTAGATTAACAATAGGATGTAGAAGATACTGAGTGCATGGAAAACAAATATTAAGCCTTAGAGGTAGGCAAGGTAGATAATCAAGAAAGCTGTGCCGTCTTGACAAACTGCAGTTGTTGTTGTCAAACTTGTTACTTAGGTAAGAGCGGTAAGTTTTCCCGTAAGCCCACGTAAGTAACCGACAACTTGCTAATTATCTACAAGTGAGAAATTTTGTGATTTCGTAAAACTTATGTAATTTTGTAGGTAATGTTTGAATATTCTATTTGTATTGCCTTAACACTCTAAGGTGTTTATTTATTTACCTTACAGAGTACACTAGAAAATGTTTTTTCTAATTCACGGAAATGTTTGCAATCATATTAAAATTAAAATCCATTCATATCCTTCCGGCGGTAAAAATATTGAAACAGGTAGTATTTGATTTCATTTTCTATACCTTTTATTTTTATACTAGATGATTGGCTCAACATTAGTATGATGGAATAGAATAGAATTATTAATGGGATTGATATATTTACGTTTATTACAATCTTAAAAGGAATTGGATACGTTGCGATGTATTGGCTTGGACTTAATTTTAACAAGTATATGAATATATTTTGCTCGTATTCAGGCTTTCATTTCCTCCAATTATTATTGGTCAACTCCATTAGTCAACAAAATAATTATTATTTCCAAGTGTCTGTGTTACCAATTTATGCAAAGACCTCTCTGTAAATAAAGTTTAGTAAAAGGAGACCTCTTTAAATGATTAAATTAAGCAATGGCCTTTTGAGATTCAATTTCAAAGTAAAGTAGCATTAAATACTATCTCTTAATAGTTAATTAAAAGATTCGTAATAAAATCTTCAGACACAATAAATAAATGTGTAATTAATTGATGAAAATTTTTATTAAAAAAACTGATTTTATTGAAAAAAGGGCACGTTAAAAGCATTCCAAACAGGCGTGCTTGAGTTGAAACATTTAATGTCAGTAGAGGATGCTCGAGGAATTATGTAAGCAAATGACGGGCTGTTTTTTCTCCCTATCCTACACGGATGATCCGGATAAGATAAGATACGATATTCTTCATTGTACATGTACATCGTACTATGACGATAACAAGTTAATAAAATTTATAGACAATGCACAATGGGCATCGCTAACCTACCTCGTGTAAGTTTTTCTTTTTGTCTTTCGCCGTTCGAGATGTTGACCTTTTCTAATTTCAAGCTACAAGAAAACACAGAGACCAGATCAGTTGTTACACGAATGATTCAAAACATAACCACTAAAGAGTTATTTTCATCGTAATAGTCTATTGTTACGTAAAACAATAAGCTTTGTTGTACAATTACTTAGTCTAGAGTCATTTAGTACTAACAGAGGCTACACTATGGACGGGAAATCGTTTAGATAGGATCACTTCCTCGAGCATTGTGCTGGAATCGGAGCTTTTAAGACTCTTACTTGGGCCTGATTAAGTTTGTGTGCAGATTAAACAGTCAGGCTTTTGTTTTCAGATAGCATGTAGTGCGGAGGGCATTAGGACTAAAGGATAGGCTTAAGAACAGATGGATGGAATGTGGGAAAAAGAAACGTCTAACAGGAAAGTTTAGTAGAGAATGGCAGGTCTATTTGTACAAAAAGTCTGTTTGGTTAATTTTCAGTTGAATTTGTCACTTAAAGGCTAAAACTGTGACACCTTTGAAACTATTGAAGAAACTAATAAGGAAACTTAGTACAATAATAGGAAAATTATTGTCATTCATATATATCTATCTATCTAATATAAGCTTACAGCTGTAAATCCCCGAGGGGGTAGGCAGAGGTGTATTCACAGAAAACCCATATCCATACTAATATTATAAATGCAAAAGTAACTCTGTCTGTCTGTATGTTACACTTTCACGCCTAAACCACTAAACCGATTTTGATGAAATTTGGTAGATTAGACTCTGAGAAAGGACATAGGTTTTATTTGGTCGCGATAACCGACATCCATGCGGGCGGAGCCGCGGGTAAAAGCTAGTTAGTGATATTTATTGTGATAGCTGCGCAATCCCACTTGGTTAAGTTAGGTAAGAAGGCCAATGCGGGGGCGGAGCGGAGCGTAGCTTCCGCATTAAGCCTTCGTGGTTATTTTTTTATAACCATGCAGAAATAAGTAATTTTTCTAACGGTTTAATTGAATGGCTAGGCAAGTAGTTAAACGCCATCGATCCAAGCTATTTGCCTAGCCGTTTAATGAAATGGCTGAACGCCATTCAGGCCGGTAATTGAATGGCGCCGTTTAGTTAACAGCCTAGGTAGTTAATGGAATGGGTGATTAAGCTAGTAGGCGGCGACATATATACTTTGGTTTGGCGACTTCTAACAGAAAATCTTTGCTTGTGAAGGTCAACTAAATAAAATATATTGTTTATCTGTAATAAGTTATCTTAATTACATTACTTTATTCTTACATATTAATTTTATGAAAGTGGTTAAAGGATTAATTGAGTCACGTAACGAACGAAATCAACAAACCCGAGAAAAAATGGTGATTATAGTTTGTGTAAGGAGTAGAGAGATAAGCTTCAATAATTGTTTTTGGGTTTGACCCTATTACTGTTAATTGGATCGACAAAATTGATTACATTTGGAATCCATTCGAGTTTATTCGTCACGTTGAGTGCTGACTTTGTTACAACCTTTTGAATATATAATTTTATACTAACTTTTAAACTTTCGACTCCAGTATAAACAGTTTCGAGTTCCATGTTATACAATAATGTTAACGCGAATGGCACATTATGGCATGTGCCCGGAATGGTCAGAAGTTGACGTTTCTCATAAATTTCATTCTGATGGATAGACAAAAAAATATTTGTCTTAATTAAAATGACACCATGATGGCAGTTGTTTCACGGAAGATATCGAAGTTCAGCCAAATCCAAAGCTACACTGATAAAGCGAGACCCAGATTCTGAGGGTAAAGCCACTGATACGACTGGAATTAGAGGAGGAAGAAGAGAAGAAGATTATAATGACACGAAATGCGTTCTTAGTTCAAACTATACCTATGACTATACACACACACGCACAAACATACAAAGAGTAAGTACTCGTATAGTTCAGTGCCCTTTATAAATTTGAATATAATACGAAATATTCTTAATTTTATTAGAGTTGATTTAACTTTTACTTTGAAATAAATTCAAACATAGTATAACTTAATATTTGAGTTATTCTTTAGAATAATTTATTCATGTCTATTATATTGAATATCTATTAGTTAACTTCGAGATTCACAAATGAACAGATAATTCAAATTCAATTCGACGATAACCCCTCAAAATGTAACATTTCGTAAGAGGGTTATCTCAATTTATATGCCTCTATGGGGACCCATAAATAGGTCTGATCAGTAGACACAATTAACAAATTGTATCTGCTTTATCTCATACGCAAACAGAAATATACGACGAGGGTTAAAATCCAATTTATCGTCCATAAAATGTAATAGGTTAATAAAAAAAAAAGACGGGTTGCACTCTGGGAGTGCCGGCAGAAGTGAAAACATTTTCATTTTTCTTTCTTCGTTATATACATAGAAAAAGATAAAAAAGAACATACCATACCACTTATTTTCTGCTAATTTTCTGTCAGAAGAAATTAATAAATTATGAAAAGAAAAAATAAACACAAAAAGTAATAAATTACAGAAAGAAAAAATAATCATAAAATGTAATAAATTACAAAAAGAAAAAATAATCACAAAAAGTTTCAGAAGGCCAGGTGGTTTGAACCCGATACTATCTGAAACTATGAGGACTTACAGTCGAAGTGCTTACCGTTTAAGCTACGACGCTATCTCAGGTAAATTGCAAAATATAGTATTTACCTAATCTTGTATGACGTCAGTCGTCGGTTACGGTACAAAGGTCAACTAATCCTGACGCTTCCTTAACATTTTACACCCATCCAACGCCGCTAAAGAAGTTTTCACTTCAAAAATAAATCATTTAATTGGCCAAGGAAAACGTTCTAATTATCAGATACAAGCCTTATTGGGTTGTTTTTATTGAAAAGCGAAGCTTTTTTAGAGGAAAATAAAGTACCTATACCGTATTCAAAGGTCATATGCTCCTCGGTTCCACTATTCACTTGGTCTTTTATGAATGATAATTCAGATAAATAACCAAAAATCATTAACTTGGCCGATAATGAAGGGAATTGAAGACTTTTCTCCACGAGGCTTAGCGGTAGGAATCTCCGCAAAATTACGCTTGTGTTTCGCGTGAACTTCTCCAGAGGAAATGAGGGCTTAATTGCTTTCCTCTAAACGAATTCACGGAGCTTAAAGGGTATTTTGCAACGGCAGTTCCCCTCTTCCAGTAAAAAAATAATTAAGGATAGTGTCAAGTAAAGTATCCAAATAATACAGAACAATGGATCGTTCATGTTGATGCGTCCTACATTATATTATTATAATTTTAATCCATAAATATTTTTTAGAATATTCAGGTGCCATTTATCAGAAACCTGTGATATCTCTACGGTGCCTTAAAATGATTGGTTAAAGGCAAAACTCAATACTTGCGAAGTAAAATTAGCTTGTAACAAGGAAATTTTACTTTGCAAAAAATTGTGTAGCCACACAAGAGCCAGATTTATCCATACTAATAATATAAATATAAATGCGAAAGTAACTCTGTCTGTCTGTCTGTATGTTACGCTTTCACGCCTAAACCACTGAACCGATCTTGATGAAGTTTGGTACAGAGGTGTATTAGAGGTTGAGAACAAACATAGGCTACCTTTTATCGCGAGAAAGGGGGTTTATGGGGGGTGGAAGGTGGGGGGTAATAGGGGATGAAAGTTTGTCATTTTTGTAGATATTCTAATGAAATTTGGTACAGAGGTGGATTAGAGCTTGGGAACGGACATAGGCTACCTTTTACAGCGAAATAAGGGGTTAGAGAGGGGAGGGGTAATAGAAGATGAAACTTTGTAATTTTTAAATATCCTTATAAAATTTGGTACAGAGATGGATTAGAGCTTCGGAACGGACATAGTCGAGTAACGAGCAAAATATAGAAGCGTGGAGATGCGAGTAGAGATCATTATAGGGGCTAGTGGATAGGCGTGTAGAGGTCAAATAGAAAGTCAAGTAGAGTTGACTACAGGGGCGAGTAGATTTGCGACTAGAGAAGCCAGTGGAGAGGTGAGTATAGAATCAAATAGAACGCAGTAGACAGTTCAGTAGAGAGGCGAATAGAGAGGCGAGTAGAAAGGCGAGTGGGGAGAGTCAAGTAGAGATTCGAAAAGAGAATCGAGTTGATGGGCGAGTAGAGATGCGAGTACAGACGCCAATGGAAAGTATAGAGGAGAGTACAGAGTCGAATAGAGAGGGAAGCAGAGAAGTCAGTAGAGAGTTGAGTATAAATTCAAGTTTAGAGGCGAGTAGAAAGTCGAGTAGAGAATCGAATATAGAGGCAAGTAGAAAGTCGAGAACAGAGGTGAGTAAATACTCGAGGACAAAGTTGAGTAGAGAGGCGAATTTAATGCTCAATAGCGTCGGCTCAACGCGCAGTCGCGATAACCGACATCCACGCGGGCGGAGCCGCGGTCAAAAGCTAGTTAATATATAAATTATGAAGAAAAATATTAATAAAATTTTATTTTCATTTCCAGTGATATTATTATCCAAAAATACTGGGAAAGTAAACATCGTGATATTCATTTGTAATACCAAGAATTTAATTGTGAAAAAAGGCGATAAACATTCAGATATAAAATATATAAAAGCTTCAAAAAGTTGCAAATCGGTGTACCTGAGTTGAAACTGATACGGCCGAGCCACCCACGCCGCCACCTGAAATAAAGCAGAGAATAAAATTTAAAAATGATAGTCTTTTTTCAGAACTGGTTGGCTGCATTGATTTTTTTGAAACTCAGAACGCTTTTTGGCTATATGTACTCGTTAGCAGGTTCAAATTAGCACTCGGGTTTTGTGAGATATGGTTTACGCTTCAGGATTTTTTTTACGACTAAGCCTCTGCCGGTTATATTTCTGGTGTTGCACGTCTCTATACGTTATGGTAAGCGACTCTCATCAGATGATTCATGTGTTTGTTTTCTACTCTAGAGTCAGTTTAAGTCGTATAACCAAGATAAGCCTTCTGGTTTATATCAAATATAAAATTTAATAAGGTTGATCCATTAGCTCACTTTGATTAGCAAATCGTATGCTGCCAAAAACCAAAATAAACCTATTTCGTATAAAGAAACTGAGATTCACAATTATTGAAACCTCAATGTTCCCTCCCAGATAAATGTTGTATTCGGTAGATGCCAAAGTACTGTTATGACGTCACGTCCGCTATTACGAGTATCAAAAATATAGCTGTTGGAAATTGGTGTACATATTGAAAGAAGATAGGAACGTACAGATTCTTACCATCTGGTGGGAATTTGCACTTTCTTACCATCTGACGGTAAAGTCATATTGATAAGTGTTCTATATAAAAAGAAAATAGAATTGAAAATATAAATATTCTTTTACTGCTGGCCAACTGCTGGTTAAACTCATACTCTCGATATCGCAACTCCTTAGCACTATAGGGCACGCCGTGATTGCGGCGGTAAGACCCATCATGGGGGAGTGGCTAGAGAGGCCACACGGTGGCCTCTCGTACCGTCAGACGCAGGTCATTACCGGACACGGTAACTTCGGGCGGTACCTGCATCTGATGGGCATAGAGCCAACGCCCGAGTGCCATCACTGCGACGCGAGCGTGGACTCGGGGCTGCACACGCTCACCGAGTGTCCGGCGTTTGAAGCGCCGAGGCGGGAGCTTGTGACAGCCCTGGGGGTGAGAGTGCTCACGCTCTCCACCCTGCTCGCGGCGATGGTCCGCTGCGCGGATGCGTGGGCGGCCAGCGCCTCCTTCTGCGAGCAGGTCATGCTCGTGAAGGAGACAGCAGAGCGGGCGCGGCGCAGCGAGCGAGAAAGACTCGCGGACATCGCTGGCCGCGTTCGAAGGCGGCTCGGGCGTCGGAGGGCGCAAACCGACCTCCTCCCCCCATGAGCGCGGGCCTGAGGGTGACGGGTGGAGCCGCTCGTCACCCTAGCAGAAGCAGGCCACGGCGGCGGCGCGCATCGTAGGACGATGCGCGCCCCCCCCCCCCCATACCGGGGGCGAGTCGGGGACCACGTGGTCCCCCCTCCCGAGGAGGGCCAGACCGAGAGGAATGGCCCTGGGTCAGCCGGGGTGCGAGGGATATGTCAAAAGACAACCTCACCTCCGGCCTAGCACATCGACCCACAGACGGCGTGCGGTTTAGTCGGTTCGAGTCCGACATAACCTACCCCTTCGGCTCCGGAGGGGTGGGTATCCGTGGGGATTTCCCGCACGTAAAAAAAAAAAAAAAAAAAAAAAAACTCCTTAGCACTATATAAATACTATTCTAATCTCGGGGGTTTTTCTATCGGGGTTGGGACGTCAAATGGCAGACCCTCCTTCAAAAGCTGGCACATCGAGTAAAATCAATAGGCGGATTCTAAACTTCAAAGTGCAGACAATAGCTGCATGACATGCATATGGGTATTTGCATTGCCTCGGAGAGCACGTTAAGCCGTCGGTTCCGGTTGCCGTACGAACATCTATGGCAGTCGTTACGAGTAGTTGGAGCCCTCAAAAATCCAACAACTAGTCTGACTACAATGCTTTGATATCGCATTTGGATTATGGATGTCAGATGGCAATCGCTTCACGGAAAATGTCGTAGTTCATCCAAATCCGCAGTTAGACTAGGAAAAGTGGACCCCAGAGTCCAAGTTGACAACTTCGGATGCGACTGTGATTAACGCTAGGATGAAGAAGAAGAGGTTAAATGACAATGTATGGGATTTGACTTAAATGACAGTTGTCAACGCATGTCAAAAACCTCAAATCCCAGACATTTATTCGTTTATTAATAATAAATAAATGATTAATAAATATTCCACAACATTTCACACAACGTTATCCATGGTAAGCATAGCTTAACTAACTGTGTTATGGAATCTAGAATGCGGATAAACATACTTAGATATTTTGTTTTTGTAAATACTTACATAATATACATAGAAACACCCAGAACAATGCAAATATACTAATATTTGCACTGAGCGGGGATCGAACCCACGCCTCCTTATTAGCAGCCGCGTTCACTCTACTGCCAAGCCACTTACTTGAAACATGTTCCAGAACTTATAATTTCTCTATTTCCAGTAAAAAGTTTATGAAGAAATTTCTCGCAGCACGTTGCGGGGTGAACACATAATAATTAATTAAATAACGTGCTAATGGAGCCACTGCTGCATTGCAGTCTTATATTATATTTATCACTGTACCATGACTTCAGACACAAAGTATTTTAATTAGAATGAAAATATGTACGTTCGTGATTTGAGTTGTAAGTACCGTTTTTGTCAAAAGGTTATATTTATTAACATTTTCACAATATGCTACTAATATAGGAGTGTAGTATAATATCCACTATAAGTACTTCAACTCGAATAGATGGAAAAGATAAATATGAAAAAATATAATGCTCGTAAAAGCGGTTACAGCATTTACTACAAAGTCTAATTAGGGATCTAAAATATCATGGCTCCAACTCACATACACACACACACACACACACACACACTCTCACATACGTTTCATTATAAATTTCATATTTCTGATGAAATTTCTAAATAACATCCATTCGCAAAATATTTTTACAATGAACAAGAAAGTCTTACTCGCTAAATTGCCCATTTTCAAAAGCTTAAATTCTCAGTTTGTGCCGTTTTTAAAAGGCCCTATGTGTGTAACCCTCTGTTTTATATAAAACTCTCGGTGCATGTGTTCAACTCGCTTTTGACCAGTTTACCGACGTTTAAGAAATTACCAGACATTCTAACTACACTATAATTATTGTGATATTACGTGTATTCCTATATGTTTTATTTCAGGTAATGCTAAAGTGTTAGTTGTAAAATTTTAAGATTACACAGAACAATAGAATGAGAACAATACAATGTGGATAGTACAATTGTTTCAGTTTGCGTGATCAAACAGTTTTCGGCCATCAATCTTGTGCCCGTAATACTATATAGGTATCACTATATGTATATAGATATCGTGGATCGAATACCACAACGGTCATAGCAGAGTTTTTCCTTGTACGTTCGCCACTGTGTAGCTTTAGTTTTCTCACGGAGTCCGATATGGAGAAATGCTTTTACCGGATCGTCTCCGATGACATGGAGCCTGAGACGTTGTTATTTTGCCTAGAGGCTATATGTATACTTTGATTGGTTTACTGTATCTTTTATATTATTATGTATATTTTGTCTTTTAGTTACTGCTTATGACTTCATCTACACAGTATTGTGGACTTTATAAAAAAGAGAATAACTTTATTATTCAAATTGATTTTAATTGCAGATCCAGGTTTAACACTATACACGAGTAAAACATTTTCAATAACAATCTATCGACTTCCGCAACCATGAAAATCCCGTCAAAATAGGTCCTACCGTTTTGAAGATTATCAGTTTGTAACAAACAGACAAAAAGATATAGTATCGTGTAAAAATGCATAGGTAATATGCATATATTAAAACACTTACCAATTTACAAGCAAAAACTCCAATTTTTATTTATTTGTGTGTGTAGTTATTCAAATCAATTATTCTTCCATGAATAACTATTAATTTCAGTAAATGTCCCCGTAAACCACGAACTCAATAGGTAAGTAACATATTGTGTACCAAAGTCGGGATATCAAAAACGACGAAATGGTCCTGAAGTGGGTCCTTTGTTATAAATCTGCCACTATCAGGCAAGTGAACGCGAACATAACCGACTTGATTGTGTACAAGTTGGAAACCATTTTTGTGGCCTGTTATGACATTTTCCAACAATGGCGAATAATGCGAATTTCGATGTTTTATGAAAGCGATGTGACAATGACAGCCTCCGTGGCGTAGTGGTAGTAAACGCGGCCGCTAGACAGGAGGCGTGGGTTCGATCCCCGCTCAGTGTAAATATTTTTATTCATGAATATGAGTAACTGTATTGGTCTGATCGTGTCTCGGGGAGTACGTTAAGCCGTCGGTCCCGGTTGTCATACATACATCTATGGCAGTCGTTCCGGGTAGTTGGAGTCCTCAAAAATCCAACAACTGGTCTAGCTGCAATGCATTGATATCGCCTTTGGTTTGTAGAGGCAGTCGCTTCATAAAAAAATATCGAAGTGTTTTTTTTTTGCCAAAACCGTATATAGTTTGATTGGTAAAAGTGGACCCCAGACTCCAAGTTGAAAAGCTTCGGATGCGACTGGGATTAACGCTAGGATGAAGAAGGAGAAGAAGATGAAGGCAATTTTTTTAGAAAAAAAAAATTTTAGATTGTAAGCGGTTATTTATGTCAGTCGGTTACCCTAATAACCACCAAAACTAGTGTTACTGGCGGAAGTTCACAAGAGTCGGTTCACAATAATTATCACTCATTGTAATAAGACCTATTTAAACGGCGTCTAACACGATTTATTTACTTGGTTCAGTTTTACTTTCACCCCGCGAGAGTAGAGTTACTTAGAAATAATACTACGGCAATCAAGACTGAATTAGTTAAAGTGTTATATTCCCATTACGAGTGTTAATTAGGTATGATTTTCGTAGTTCAGAAATAGGTGCTACCCTCAATTTTGATTCCCATTAGTCCACACACTACTTTCGTCTCATCTTATCAACTAACAAACGTTCCTTTTCCTCGTCCTTGACAAAAAAAGGTTAGCCTACGACCCATGCACTGCGAATACAAAAGCAACGTATCTACATAACTTAGAAAAACCTTATTTGCTTAAAACTTTGCAGGAGGGCATTTTGTCGTTTATGCTATCCAAAACTTTGGGAATTACTGTAAACGTAACTTGTTTTAATAATTCAATAACTTTTAACTAGTTCATGTTTCACGCGCCGACATTATATCGACATCATCGAGGAACTTCAAGACTTTATTTGTTATCGGAGGAATATTTGTCGTTATAGTTAAAATATTAGATTTATTTTTACTATTTTACAATATTGTGTATTCTATAAGAACCGGGGTAGGCAGAGACGACTAGCAGCCACTTGCTTCTATGTTTTACATACTTCACGAGCTGTCATTTAACCTTTCACGCAAGCACGCTCGTTTCAAGTGCTTCGGTCCTGTCCTTTGTTCAATACTCTACTAATTTGGTCATCTTTTGTATCGCGGGATCGACCCCCAATACCTTATTATTAGTATAAAGTAGTAATTTATGTTAGCAGAAGTATGTCAGTATGACCTATAAGTATTAAGTCAAAATATTACAATTCGAATAAAGAGTTCTTCTCTTCTCCATCTTAGCGTTAATCCCAGTCGTATCTGAAGCTTTCAGCTTGCATTCTGGGGTCCGCTTTATCAGTCTAATTGCGGATTTGGGTGAACCTCAATATTTTCTATGAAGCGACTGCCACTGACCTCCACAATCTAATTTTAATTAGGGCGATATCGAAACATTGCAGCTAGAGCAGTTGCAATGATTTTATACTTTAAACTGTATTAGCATTTTATTGAATTTCTAAAACCAACGTCAACACAAAATAAACAGTCTTTTACATAATACAATGTCTACCTACACTATTTACTTTTTAAAATCACGGAAGCTGCATTTTCCTCTCTTATACTCCGTATGTAGGAGATGTCACGTACGTTCGTATACAAGCAACATAGAATATCCTCCTCAGTGTCCCTGCGACTGAGTGGGAAGCTTCCTTGTACAACTGTACAAAGCACAACCTAGCCACTGTTACTAATTACATTAGAACGTGTACTACTAGGTCACAGGTTTCAGCTTCAAATGTTTATTTGTTTATTTGTAGTATTTTACAACACCCTCATTTTTGAAATTGGTTAAATAAGTAAGCAATTTTCTTCGACCTTTGGTTTCGTAATATAATAGATCTGAGATAAAAAGATATGTTTTTTTTATCTTTTTTTTTTAACATTTCACACAACGCTATCTAGATCCATGGTAAGCATAGCTTAACTAACGTGTATTATGAAATCTAGAATGCGGATAAACATACTTAGATAAATTTTTTTACATATTATACACGGAAACACCCAGACCAATGTAAATACCCATATTCATGCATACAAATATTTACACTGAGCGGGGATCGAACTTTATTTTCTTTTTCACATACTGCTTAAAAGTAAAATCTCTTGATTGTATTGTAAATATAATACCTACTTGGCAAACTGTTGGTTTATTCGGCATACTGTCAGATGACAGTATGCCGAATGAACCAACAGTTTCAGCTCTCCATTAACCAATTTCAAAACCAATTCAAAGAGATATTATTATTTTCTCAAATGTCCCTCCCCAAAGTCTCAGAGCAACTAGGATTAACTTGAACTAGTTACTCGCTTAGATTTATCGTTGTTTTACTTTAAGTGAAACTACGCATCTAAAATTTAGACTTCTACTAAAAACAATGTATTATTTTTTTCCTTTAGAACGATAAACAGTTTAATATTAAGATTCTCAAAAGGACTGTTCAGAATAGTGATTTTGAATACCTTATAATTAGTAGCAGTTTTACCTTTTCCAACAATAGATGTGACAACATAATAATGTTGTACAATACTAAAATACTACAAGATAGAGAGGATAAATGTTGTACTACTAAATACAACATAAACAATGAATAAATTGATAGAAATAAAATAGGTAAGTATAGGAATGGACAACATGATTATAAACAATGAATAAATTGTAGAATATACTGCTTCCGGGCTGTTTGGCCGTGGTCCATGTGAAAGTTGCGTTCCAGACGTTTCGTCGATCACTGCGGTCGATATCTTCAGTGGCGCAGGTCCGGGCGACGACGATTTTGGAGACCTTACCTCGTCGGCGGCTTCGCTGCGACTAATGTAGGATCTTGAGTCGCTGGCATATTTATAGGCGCGGTATCAGTACAAATTGTATACTTAAGTATACAAATGGTCTAAGCTGACAATTTATTATCAGTACAACATTTTTAAACTTTAGATAGTATCATGACCGACTGTAACTACGTATTTAACAACAAGATGAAGAAGATTTAAAAACACACTAACAAAATATTTCACTATCTGTCACATCACATTTTCCAATAACGAATATGTACTACTTGTGAATAGATAGTGACTATTAGTAAAGTCCTGACATCACTAAAAGCCCAGGGAAGTTACTCTACAAATCGGATTAACTAGTTACTGAGGGAAGCTTTCACTAGAACTGTTATTTAACCCATCAGTCTATAAGCGCAGCTATTATATGTTTTTACTCAACACTTCAGTTGAAACTTTTGTATGTGATGCTACTTACAATTTTTTGTTCGTAGTTATCCTACCCTGCCTATCCTTCTAATATATTTTTTTAATCTTATTATGTGAAGGTTTATGAAGATGTTTGCATATTTGTTATTCAATCACGCTCTAACAGTTGAACGGATCTGGCTCAAAGGAGGATGAGCAAAAATGTATGGAACTTGGGACCACCCTCCAATAGCAAAAAGATATATGTCGTTGCATAGGTCTTTTCAATTAGAACAATAATTATTGTGACAGCTTTGTTGTTACTGCTGTCCGTTTGAAGCTATGAAGCTTTTTATTGCTTAAGAAAAATATAAAACAATTATTTACATCAACGTACTTTACAGACATAAAGGTTAAAGAAAACATTTTTGAACAGGGAAAATAATAACACGTAAGAATTATTTAATTGGTTTCATATAATAACATCGTTTGAAAATGTTGCAGGTGCATTAAATCCTGCATGATTTGCATATCCTAAATACCAGATAATTGATATTAGATGTGCACTTGTGCTCATCGTTCGTCGTCCTGATAGGCATGTACAATAATGTTCTATTATACTATTGCTGTTTACATTTTGGTCGTTGTTTATTAAAATAAAGCAATAGTAGTAATAGCCACACATTTTCGTGTATGCCATAATCAGGTAGACCGTCTAACCGATTTTCCTTCTACGTTTCCATTGAGGATAGGCCATCACGGAGATGCTCGCTTCAATAACTTCGCGCCAGTTTCAATTGATATGTACCTAAGGCTAGTATAATTATTTGGTCTTCAGTCATCGATGGCAATTTTTCTATTTGATTATCATCCAGTCGTTGAAAATCTGCCCTCCGGTTATTCAAGCGCTTTCTTTCTGCATAATTGTATATGTGATTTTAAAAGTAAACCTACCTACCCTCAATACTGGCAAGTGCCTGAACGCGTACGCGCGTTATTAGAGTGTGTATATGTATAAAACATTAAACATTATCTGTCTTAATATTTTTCTGAAGTAATTAAAAGCTTAATTACTCGAAACGGACAGCAGTAACAACTAAGCTGTCACAAGAATTGTTGTTCCAATTTAAAATATCTATCTAACGATATATATCATGTTGCTATTGGAGGGTGGTCCCAATATGACCATCCTCCTTGAACACAGGGATAGATTGCAGTCTGGAATAAAATATAGTGGTTGAAGGAAGTGAATCAGAATTCCCCGCCTACGAAGCCACGAGCAACAGCTAACCTACACTTTACCATCAAAATAATATTTCCAACATGCAACACGACCATCTGTAAATTGCTTTGTGGATTGTTAAACGTTGTAACTACTTACATATTAAACATTGTTTTCGTCTAATACCTTGAATTGCTTTCTATTTTAATCGAATTGCTAATAGGATTAGGGTAGAGATGTAATATCTGATTGTACCAGGATTTTTGGATCACAAGACAGAAAATTATACAGAACATTTGGAAGAGAATATGAGCATTCCAACGATGGAGTTGATATAGGTTACTTACTTGAGTTTTTTCGATATTCAGAAACGTGATCATATTTGCGAAGCCTAAATACGAATCTTATGCAAGGTACAGGAGTCTAGCAAGCTTATTAAATTGGTCTTCAGTGAGATCTAGATCGCTGGCATCTACATAATCAAGGCAGGGTAAAGGAAGTAATTGTGTTAGCGCAATCTTCGTCGATTATTATCTACGTATAGGACTTTCTTTCAGGATCTAGTAGAATGTAGAAACTGCATAAAGTGGTTTTAAAGATTTTGATATGCTTGTAATATGCCAAGCGGCAATCGTTTTTCGACTTTTTTCTTGATTTGGCTTGTAGTCTTTTGCGTGAGTGACTGATGTTTGACCCCAAATTCCTCAATTCTCAAGCCCCGGAAGAAAAGCCTATGTCGGACGTAGAAAATAGTTACAAAATATTTTATAAGCTATACTTATTTATAACTTTAAAAAAAACCTTTAACAACTTTTGTAATAAAAATAAATCTTATTTCTAGTTTTCCTAATCAACATTCAAGAAACGAACATCGGGCATTTTTTCCAATTCCACTAAGTGTTGTTATTCTATAAATTTATTTTACTCCTACAATAACTAAAACAGAATTCATGAAAATACTGTGCTCTCATATAAACCTCGTAGGAGGAACGTGTTTTCTTCCGAAGGCGTTGATTCTATTATCCTTCTACTTCTCCTGCAGGTCTTGATATTTGTATTCTGACAGCAAAACTGCTAAATAAAAATTATCCTAGAGAATATAATGCTATATTAAAATAAAGTGGCCAATCTGATCAAGGATGTATTAACTGGCATCTTTCAAAACACTGTCTTTTAATCTGTTTAGTTTTCATTAGCAAATCCTGCTTATATAGTAGGCTTGTGCGGTACATACGAGTACGAAACAGGTTGATATATCTAATGGATAGACCAACACAACGCAATGCGCTCATGTTACCCAAGGAAAACAATTTGTTACCGCTTTTAGCTTCCATTTACTTAAGTTAAGTAACTAGTGACGTTCGTTTCCTGCTCCTAAATGGTTAATCTAAATTAACATTATAAGGCTTTTGTACAGCTGAAAACGTAACGGTACTTTAAAGACGAAGTAAGGTTTTTGAGAAGACAATGAGATTGCTATAACCACAAGGCATAATTTATTAAAAATTAAAAGAACTCATCACTTGTTCTTAAGAAGCTATAATATTCTGGTTTCATCATCATCATCATCATCATATCAGCCACACACGGTCCACTGCTGAACATAGGCCGCTCCCATAGACGTCCAGAACGACGAAAGCAGCCCGCATCCAGCGCTTCCCGGCGACCTTGATGAGGTCGTCCTTCCACCTGGCCGTTGGGCGTCCTACACTACGCTTGCCCGTACGCGGTCGCCACTCCAGAACATTTTTGCTCCAACGGCCATCTGTTCTGCGCGCTTTGTGTCTTGCCCACTACCACTTCAACGAGCTTATCTGCTGGAACATGTCGGTTGTTCTCCTATGGAAATCATCATTTCTGACACGATCACGTAGGGAAATTCTGAGCATAGCCCTCTCCATAGCTCGTTGAGCGACTTTGAGCTTATTTAGGAGTTCTGGTTTATCACACATTTATTATTACTTATACACTTATATATACTCTCCAAGAACGTAGTTTTACGATCAGAAGATCTATTTAAGACTGCAATAAAAACCACTTACTGGAATAGTTGTATATTAAGACAAAAAATTATTCAAAGCGCGTCAAACTCCAACTATTAGTATCTATGTCTCGTGCTGTGAAATCAATAAAACTACACAGTTTTATTGATGTCTTTTGTACCACTTAGGTGGGCAAACAAGCGTACGATGGAAATTGGTTACCGTGGCCTATAGAGTGCTGTCGACCCTGTAAGAACGTTCTTATACCTTGAAGAACCCTAGATTGTAGCAGCTGGGAAAAACCACTGCAGGAAGTTCATTTCCTCAAGAAACTACTAAACCTTATTGCCTGTAGCGGCTTTGACCGCACTAAATAGGTCCCAGAAACTATTCTGGTCTCCATTCTTGGCAACACAAAGATAAAGAATCATCGTCTCTTGTGGTAAGTTTAAACGTAACATTTTTGTACCCACAACAGTAATGGGTTAACCCTGTACCAGACCATCACTGCCGCCAATCAAGTGTCGCACTCTCTGAAATGTAATTGTGAAAACAAACAATACTATGTTTAACAATACTATGTTAAACAATAATATGGGTATTTCCAAAAATTTTTGTAAGCTGAAAAGCTCGTATTCTTGCATTAAATTTTGAAACAAAAATACAGAGAGTCTCGAATGTTTATCTGAAAATTAATCACGAATCTTATGCAAATTTGGTGAATGTTTTAGTTCTAAACAGAGTTGTCTTAGTATTGATATTCATAACACAATTTTGTACTAAATTGCTACTAACGGTATCGTCAGCAAAAAAATAAAGACCATAGTAAATGAGTACCTAAAGAACTTTTTTTAGCTAGCTAGATCATTTTGTCATACCGCATAAGCTACCAAAAAATTTCCACCTCTCGTTGCTTGTTTAATGGCAGTAAAATGGTAATCGTAATAAAATATCGTATAATCTGTACGTTTGGTTGTTACCTCACTCCTTCGTAACTGCTGAAATGATTTGGTCGCGACGTCCGCAGGCACTGTTAATCTATACATCTTCTATACATATAAATAAAATTGGAGTGTCTGTTTGTAATATTGAAATAACCGTTTTTTACTACATGCAATATATAAATATAATACAGCACATTACACCAAAAAAACATTTTTTTCCATTTTTGTCTGTCTGTCTGTTTGATCTGGCTAATCTCTGAAATGGCTGAACCGATTTTGACGGAACTTTTATTGGCAGGTAGCTGATATAAGGAGTAACTTAGGCTACTTTTATTTTAGAAATATTTAATGCTTAATAGCGTTGCTATACACTTAGCGATAACCGACATCCACGCGGGTGGAGCCGCGGCCAACAGCTAGTTTAATATAAACTTGAAGAATTCAGAGAGTTCAGATCTCTCAGTACTATTTCAAATAGTCACTGTTTGACAGCAGGTATTATTTATTACCGGTGACAAGATAGTTCGTAAAATATGGATTATAACACCTACCCTTTGGTGATTTAATGCAGTAAGCTATTTTTCTTACTTTTCACGGTTTTAATTGCTGACCGTGCTAGAACTGCCAAGTCTCGGCAATAACCAGCCCGGGAATACTTTTTAATAAAGCTCTCACAATATTATTTGCATAATACCTCTCCAAGGTGTACCAAAATTTATTCCTTGCTTCCAATTAAATTTTCCCATTTATATTCAATAGGTTGATATTTTCGTTCTATGTGCCTTTCAAATATTACAAACAACTCTTCCCACGGTTATTATTCTTATGGGAACAGAATGTCGGAAGATGCTGAATTGCAGTTTAGTCATATAGAAGCAGGAACGGCCAGTCGCTCGCTGCCCGCCATGTGAATTGGTAATATACCTATGGCTTAATGAAGTATTTCATTTATCAGATCCCTGACGACATTACCTAAATTCTCTGTGAATACTTTGAGCATCGTTGCATGGTTTATTATAATTTTACGAACCTACAATATCTTTTCATTGTGATCTTAGCATTGTTCGACTCTTCATCGATACTTTCATCGCAGAGCCCAAGGTTAACTTACTACTACTCTATTATTTGGTTTCATTTATAATACAGCTTTTATGAAAGTGACTGTTGTCTGACCTCTCAATTCCGAATGGGAACCCAGTGCTAGAGCCCCGTCCGTCAATTAGCAAGTGTGGGTTAACTTGGGCCCGAAGTTCTTACTGTGCTCCATTCTCCATACTGTGGTTAATTATAATTCTATATGTTTTGTTGTTATTTGATGTATAATCTTATATAATAGTTGTGTAAATATTAGAGCTTTGATAATGGAACGTTAAGGTAACCGATATGTCAAAATCCATTATTGCCAAAAGATTATGTGACAGATAAATGGCTTTATGTGCGTAAAGAATATGGCAAGAACGAAGATATTTCATGAATATTCTCATAAAATTTCGATAGCCGATAAACTTGTTATTTTGATAAATGGCTTTTTTACAATGAGATTGGAAGAAGAATTTTATAAGCCTAACCTTAAGTATGCACACATAATATTAAAAGAGTGTTGTAAAAAGTGAAGACCAAGAGATTTGTCATGTTTTGCTTCTAGGTAGTATGAATATTGAGGTTGTAAATTTTTCTCTTCCATTTTGATCAACCATAAAAATCAATAATATTCTTGTTCCGCTTTATAAATGTAATCAGACCCATTATCTTTGATACCGTGTTATAATAATTATGATACATTCGGAAACATATGTAGTTCAGCTATGTCACACCGTCGTTAGTGTCAAATATTATGAAATTCTTGATTGGGATTCCAATTTACACGCACACCATTTTACTGTTTATAGTATTTCTTACTGTTTCGATAAAACGAGAAAACTTTTCAACTTATCGCGTATTTTCTAATCCTGTCAGTCCTAGACATGTGGACTCGTAGGTACACATAAAACTTTTTATTCATATAACATATTTTAACCACGTTATTTAAAAGCAGATACATGTCATTTTTAACCCAAAAGCGAGAATTGGGGTGCTACAAGTGTCACGTGTCTGTCTGTGGCATCATAGCTCCGGAACGCATGAAGCGATTTAAATTAACTTTTTTTGTACTAAAGGTGACTTATGTGTGAGTGTTCTTAGACATAATGTACATGTTTGATGAAAATCGGTTGAGCCTTTAATAGTCGGGGGGGGGGGGGGGGGTGAAAATGGTGAAAAATAACCGAATATCTGTAAAAACATACTCGAGGGGTTTTAAAGGAAAGCGCATCACGTGCACATAGCAAAATTAATAATATAATGTATTATATTTTTGTAATGTTTAATTTATTTTCATAACATAATTCAAAAGACCTATTTGACGTGACACACAATAAGGTTTCCCATTTTAAAGCAGAACTTCACTATTTCACAATTTACAGTTCTTGCTCTAGGTAGTAAAACCTGCAAACTCCTTGTAATAGTTTTAATGGCAAAGTTGTGGTCAATAAAATCTTTGAGAAACGAGTTTAGTTGCAAACCATGTTTCAGCAATGAAGTTTATAAAAGAAATGTTACTTCCTAGCGAGAAACTTTAAAGTAAATGTCACGTGAAGGTAGAATGACTCCCATATATTTATTGTCAGCTTGTTGAATAATAGTTACTATTATTATTTCAGTGACAGATACATTGTAGACATATGTACCTTTTTGGGATTCTGTTACCAAAGAGTAAAAACGCAGCCCCATTATTAAGGCTCTAGTGTCCGTCACATTTTCATAGATGATTTGTATTTCTGTTATCAAACCCTTCGTGCATGAGTCCGAATCGCACGAAGCGATACAGTAAAACAGTAACTCACTTGTTTAACACACGCCATGGGAAACTACGAGTCTCTATATTGTACTTATATTATTGTTGAATAATGAAATCACTTGTACTTTTCCACACTTTTTTTTTTAACCTGACCGGTTTCACCTCACGGCATTATCAAAGGTTTACTAAATACATGGTTTTAAACAATTATAAACTGTTATACTACATTTTTTATATGTCGGTAGTTTTGAAAATATGTATACCAGGTTCAAATTTTGCCCAACATTTGGGGAAAATAATGTTTGAATTTCCTTAAAAGTTATTTTGTTTAAAAGTTAGTAAATACATTAGAGGTATCTCCAGTATAAACAGTTATATTATTGTAGTTATCTGATGCCTAGCTATAGCCGATTAGTTGGCCTGTTTAAACCTTTACCCATGTTTAAGGAGACTCGTGTCTTGTTATTAAATAACAGCTAATATATAATAATGATCACCCCACTGATATTTTTGATCTTTACAACGCCAACTAGCTTTGGCACGCGGCTGCGCCCGCGTGGATGTCGGTTATCGCGACCAAATCTAGCCTATGTCCTTTCTTAAGGTCTAATCAACCCAAATTTCATCAAAATTGGTTCAGTGGTTTAGGCGTGAAAGCGTAACATACAGACAAACAGACAGAGTTACTTTCGCTTTTATAATATTAGTATGGATTATAGGCAACACTTCCACCCCAACAGAAACTTACACAAACTAGTTGCAAGAAGTATGATCATAACTACATAAATTGCTCACAAAAAGATATTACCCGGGTAAATTAAGTTGCTATTCCTACTTGATTGTGGTCGCTAGAACCCCAGAAAATATTTACCGTACAAACATTTACATTGGGAACACCCGACCAATTGAATTTCACCGGGATTTAAGGAAAACCGCACGTTTATCATGGAATGTTCGTTAAGTGAAAAGTGATTTGGATAAAGCCTTACAGAACTGGTATCATTCGAGCTTAAGCCTAATTGATTTTCGATCCAGTAAAAGGTTTCTATTTTTTTCCGGTAATGTTGAGAGTATAAAAATCCTAAAGCAGCGGTCTTACGGTTGAGACGTTCACCATCATCTTTATTAAGACAGATATAGAAGAAGAAATTTGAATTGGTTAGGGCGAGGTCTGGTAGCTCAGCAGCATTGCACTTGTAAGGCAAAGATTGCGGGTTTAAAACCCGCCTAGACAAATTCAATGTTTTCTCTTTAATTCTATTTGAATATTTTACATGAAAAATGCTTAAAAATTTGTTTCAATTTTATTCTCTTGTTGGTTTTACGTGTATACAACTTTTATGAAGGGCCTCTGCCGTGCGGCATTCTCATCCCGAGAGGAAAGCATGTGCCAAAGCCCCCTCCGGTAATTAAGGGGACAATTTCTGCTTCTTCTATGTATAAATGCGAACAGGGAATTTTGTATAAAGCTATCGACGCTATCGGCCTTTCTCGGCCAATCTCTAGATGAAAGTATGCGCCAGAGCGTCATCCGGCAATTAAAGGGAGCGAATAATTTTTTACTTTTTCTATACATAAATGTATGAATTTGCGTTTATTTTGAACTTAGCTAAGTATTAACAGATTTTAAATATTCGCCGTTCGAACCTTTCCCAATTAAGTTGAAGTTTATTTCACTCTAACTACTTTATTCAATATTGGAACTGCATTTAATTAAAATGCCACCCAGACTATTAACATTCAATCAGAGTCTCGCATGCCAATATATCCAATACTCACTATGAAAATATATAGAAACGCAACGAATGGGTTAAATTGGCTTCATCTTCTGGAACTGACTTGTAATATCCGGGAACGTTTCACTTCGTTCGGCAACGTACGCTGTTATCGCACTCGGAACTAACTGACTGACTGCGTTACGAATTTATCTATTTAGTTCGTACCAAATAACCGTTGAGATAACGATAACTCAATTTAGTTTCAACTAATATTCGGTTTCCACATCACTAAATTTAATTACAGTAAACATGGGCATGGAATGTATAGTCAGGATGAAGATTGCACTAATTTAAAAAAATTGTGCTCTGAAATAAAATTATTATTTATAAATTTATTTTTTAATAGAGCCAGCTGCGTTGTTATACATATTTCTAAAAAGTAGAAATTAAAAGACGAATTCAAAACTTAAAATGGAACATGTTCTTTAACGCCTCCCGGTTGATTTGTTTTAAAATTGAAATGATCGACGCTTGGAGAGGCTCGTTAGTCTCAAAGTCTCAATTTCGAGTAGGTAAAGTAATTTTTTTTTTAATCCCAGTAGCAGCACTAAAAGTATAACACTAAATAATAATGTGGAAGTTTTGCCCGTGATTGTGTGTATCTAAAAGTGTCTGTACTTAAAATAATAGAAAAATTACAATAAGTTATTTTGGAATGAAACTTCTCAGTCAATGGTTGCGATTACAGCTGGGAATTTCCCACATCTTAAACGATAAATACAATCGCAACATAACAGATATTTCGTAGCGCTTGTAGACGCCACTGTAGCCAATAGTTATGAAATTTATTATTTCATGAATATCCGGCGTGTAGCTACGTAGCAATTGTCTACGCCACTTTACATTCAAACAATGCCAAAAACAACCACTAGACTAGACAATAAATAAAAGCGTCAGTGAAAATGTTACATCTATTTTTAAGTACAATTTCGTGAGATGAATAGGTAGCGTCTGTTTCGTTTAAATTTAAAAAAGGGGTACTATTACTTTTCCCAGCACAAATAGGTCAACACGAGTAGGAATTGCTACCTTGAAGTAAGTAATTCTGTGCATTTTGTACAAATTTATAGGTACGACTTGTATCGTAATATGAACAGACATAACAAAATTATTTTTATACCTGTGTCTCAGTAACTGATAAGAACACACTTACCGAATAGCTAGCGTCTAGCTAGCTATTCTCTCTGGCTTTTCCGAAAAACAGACTCAGGCGTAAAATATGCAGTTAGAACGACTTCAGGAAATCTATCATCGCAATCTTTCATTTCGTTTTTTATTCACCCTCTATTCTTTTCCCCTCTTTCTTCTTTGAAGACAACAAAATACAACCAGTTATTTTCTCAATTCTACATTCCTTCTATTTCTAATATCAACTTAAATAGATACGAATGCCTCCCGCTATCCGTATTGCTAATAACCGCTTTTCACACATGCTATACGACGATCGACATTTCGGAATATCGGATTTTCGATGTGCCACTAACGATTCAGCCCTACGTAAAAATTAATTGCTATGCGCAATGTACCGCTTGCTTTGGATATACACAGCGTATAAGAGTGGATGTAAACATCGAGTTGCGAAATGACCCAAACGAACTGCCCCTTTTATTCGCATTGATCAACTGTTACGTGAACCCACGCGTTCATTTTAACCATTTAATTGAAGTTTGTTTAGTTTTACTCAGGTTAAGTGATTAATTACATTACCACTGTAATTAAAACTGTTTTTCTTTGACAGCGTGAACAAACTATTGGTGTGTCTTCGCAGAATACAAGTTTGACTTTCGAATAGGCATTTCTTCTTTATCAAAGTTCTTGCACGAGTGTTACAAATTAATTATAACTTGCTTTAACGGTGAAATATCGCAAAGTAAAGCTAGCTACCTGCAAATTTTCCATAATGTTGCACAGTCTACAAATTTTAATTACAGAAGCGTGTTATATTAACAACAAAATCATAAGTTAAAAGCTGGACGGAAGAAAAATAAAATATTAGCAAAACTTCCGTAACCATTTTATTTGAGAGTCAGTAATGGGCGTGTAAATATGATATTAAATCACCATTCATATGAAGCATAAAATCTTGACGTAAAAATGCACAGGACATTTTCACAGCGCGTGCATAAAAATGTGTCATTATTTTTTTAATATCGCACACAGGCTGTGCAGGTAAATGACAACACCGTTCTCTGTCAATAAATATGAAATTTTAAGCACAGTTTACGCTCTTCATAAAAAAATATAGGTTTAAAATATAACAATTTTAGCGCTCACTTTAATGGATTTTCATTATAATAAAACGTATATTGTTAACAGTTTATATAACTTTTATTATGGTTTTTCGTGTTTGGTAAAAATTGTAAAATAATAGGTCACGTTACATCAATGGCATTTTGGAACAATTAGTAAGCTTACTTTTCTTATAGATTAAGTCATCACAAGACGTATGAATTTTAAATATCCGAGACGTGATTCATTATGTAGCACAGTTGATCAGAGTATTGTCCCTCTGATAGGGAGGGTCGAGAATTGAACCCGTGGCATTCTCCGTTGAGAGGATATTCTGGCAACTGAGCTACTTAGATATGTCTTAAATAGATGGATGACATAGAAGTCATTCCATTTTAGTTTGTGACATTTTCTAAAGTTATGTTAAGCTCTATCGTTTTGCATAAATTCGTACTAATGGCGCCAAACAAATTTGAAACACATTAGTAAAACGGGTACCTCACTACTGGTGCCTATTGGTGCTCACGCTGCAGTTTACATCTCGGATATTGCGCCACTTCCGTTCGATTAGAAGCCAAACCACGTGCTAATGGGACTTTACCGTTTTCAAAGTGCATTCAGTTCAAACGTAAATGCCATGTTCAAAATTTTGACGCTTGAGATAACTTTGTCTAACGCAGCTTCTAGTGTTTAATGTGGCATGAATTAATGGCACACATGCGGTGAAAGATAGCTGTGGGCATTAACAGGTCATACTCAGTTAATCAAGCTTTTTAATTACATTGCTTGATTGAATTTAGTTTTACAAGTGTAAAACTAAATTCAATCAGTTCTTTTCAAGTGAAAAGAACTGATTGAATTTAGTTTTCATGGCTAAATGGTGACCGAGTAGTTTAGCACCTCGTGAGCAATACAAGTCAGATCAGTCTTTGGATTGGTGACCTTTCTAAGTTACCACACATCTTCTCGGGCGAAAAGAGAGAAAACGGGGGAAGTTTGATGTCGCGTTATTTATGAACGGATCTTGACGAATTTTGGCTGAAACCAAAAATCATGAAAATTCGTTATTCGGAAATATTCTTTGACGGTCACAATTACGTGTAAAATTGACGCACTTTCGTCCTCCTAATATTTCATACTCCGAAATAAACTCTAACAGAATACTTAATTCAAATATGTTAATATGTTGCCTCCACTACCTAGTAAGGTAGAATTGTATTTCAAGTTAGTTTATATAATATGCATGAGCTTCTCGGGATAAAGTTAGAATTGGATCATTTGGATGACAGACGTGGTTTAGCGTAAAAGATGAAATAGAGAGATCATAGGTTTACCATTGAAGAGTGATAAAATGCATGTGCAACAGTGGTTTTATAACTTTAATCACTTTCAGGCAACCTTACCTGGACAGACAAAAGGGGTGTTTAAAATGCCTGACTAGCTCTTTTACGCTATATAATTATGTATTAATTATTAAAAATAATCATATAAATAGTAATTAAATGAGGAAGTCTACTCATAGCCCATACCGATTTTTATTTTTATTATGTTTTTAGTATAATTTGTTCATATTTCAACTCATCTGTTGAATTATGAACAAATTAATTATCCGATCATAATACTTTTATTTCAGTAATCTAAATCTTTGTTTTCTTTGGTTTGAATGTCTATTAAATTGATTTTATTGAATTGATTTATGCACTCATAAACTATTATTTTCAAAAACTTGAAGTTGAAGTTTATTAGATATAATTTAAAGCGTTTTACTAACTTTTGCTTACAGAAAATCTTGAAAAACTTTCAACCGATTTCGATATGTTACGAGAGTTCTTTGTCTTATACAAGCAGTCGAAAGAAACGATCTCACAATTGCTCCGTTAAACCGATTTCATATCTTGAAGCAATCTAGACAGCGTTTTACTAACTTAGGACAAGGTAGTTGTAAAACTCAGTAGCAATCGTTACTAAACGCAAAAAAGAGATTCTTTCGTTTCTTTGATTTCGCACCTTAAAGAGAGCAATAAAAATCCAATGAAGAGAAGTGTGTGAAAGATTTAATCGTCGTTCTTTGTGTGCGTGGCCTATAAATATTTACGAGACGTTAGCATTAACGTTATTGGAAAATACTAAATCTTTTCCTCTCTTCAAAATTGAAAAATGTTCACTTTTACAGCGATAAAGTGCGAGACTGAAAATTCAAAAAATCTTTTACAAATAATCATTAGTATGCATGTTACTTGTCTCATTTTTATTTTCTTAGCGGGATATCCGGTTCTTCTCCTTTAGTTTGACTTTTCTGGTTTTTATGGGACCGACTGCCGTCTGCCCTCCCAATGCCAAAAGGACAACTTACGTCAGAATCACATTCGTCGATCAGCAGGTGTACCTACTAGCTTGAAGATAATGTTTTGAGCCATGAAGCTTTGGTGGGAACCCAAAAAAACATGCCGAGCAAATTCTTGTTAATAGTTTAAACTGCTACTACATAAACTCTGATCTCATTTTGTCAGTATTTAGGTAATGTTGCAGTGTCATTGAAGCCTAAACTAAGGTTAGCTAGTATATAGTTGTTCTTTTTTTTATATGGGACACGTCAATTTGACTTCATCTCGCCTGATTTGCTGAAGGCAAAATCTCGGGAAAGAGGGTCACCATTACATACACGTGCCATGTTAACAATGGTGGCACTCAGCTTGACGGCCTCATCATTATGCTTTTTTACGCCCCGTTTAAAGGATCTATAATGCGGATAAACGTAATCAGTCATATTTTTTAAATACGTGACATTATTGTGTTTAAAAATGTCTGATGTGACTCCCTGTTGCACACGTCCATAGGTCGCGGTAACCACTTTCCATCAGGTGGGCTGTGTTCTTGTCTGCTACCTAACTAGTATAAAAAAACTGAACGCCCACCACCCCACAGTGTTTGTGAAAGCAAAAAGTAAAGAAAGTACATACCATTTAATAGATTTTCTAAGCAATTTTCAGAGTAAGCATTACCATTTCAATTACCTTTAAGGCCAGGTTGCAGTCATTTTTAACGATTTTAAACATGCTTATTTGAAAAAATATAGCAAATTGCGCCAAAAAAAAATCATATTCATAGAGTATACTAAGCCGTCAAGGGGTTGTGTAAGACAGAAACACTATTCATATTTTTTTTATACCACTTAGGTGGCAGACAAGCACACGGCACACCTAATGGAAAGTGGTTACCGTGGCCTATGGACGTGTGCAACACCAGGGACGTCACTCTTGCGCTGCCGACCCTGAAGAAACCTTCTAATGCCCTTATTGAAGAAGCCCATATTGTTGTCACTTAGGAAAACCACAGCAGGGAGCTCGTTCCACAGCTTGAGCGTGCGTGGAAAGTAGTTCCTTTCGTACCGCACGGTTCACACCATTTCTGGTCGCAGTGTGTGAGGATGAACTCCCTGTCTATGGCTAGCGGTGCGATGATAGAAAGTAGCTGTCGGAATCTTGTCAAACAATTCATCTGAGCACAAACCATTGTATAAGGCGGTAGAACACTCACAGTGAGGCAAAGTCCCTTCTGAGGCTGAGAGGTTCCACATAGCCTACGAGTATCGACGAGGCTCAACGCCCGTCTTTGTATCGATTCGAAGGGGTTAAGCTGGTAAGCATCAAACATGACTCTTAAAGTTCGAAATCGCTATTACAAACATATTTCACACTAAGACGCCATTATCAAATAATGTCAAAGTTTGTAAGAAATAGAGCAAAACAATATTTAGGGATTGGTAAAGTTGGCTTCCACCACGTAGATAACTATATTTTTTTCTAAAAACTTTATTAATCCTCTAAATCGCTGCATTTTAGCTCTCGTGGCTCTCTCTCTTTCGCTCTTTCTCTCTCTCGCGGATTTTTTATTAGAAGTAAGAGGAGTAAGGACGTCACACTGCAACCCGGCCTTAAGATGACTATACTTTTTCTACCCCTAGCACTATAACAGTGAAACAAAAGAGCCAATCAATTGGAAAAGTAAACTTTATTGACATTGAGACCTACTTTGTTTAATTTGCTAATAATATCAGATCAAGTTAGCAGAAAAAACAAAAAAAAAACAGTCTGATTTACTTATAAATCGATAGGAACAAGTGATAAGATTGAAGGAATTGCCAGAAAACCAAAAGAAAAAACGAAAATTGCAAAACAAATATTTTACTTAAAGGAGGGAAACCTGTTAAACGGTGAAGTCTGCTAGTTACCCGAGTCTCGTTAATGAGTTCATAATTCCTGTACGAGTACGACACTTTGTTGCAGGACTTTACGGACAAAGTCTGTGCTGGCCGAATGACTAAAGTGTAAAATGGACTCTAGAAAATAAGTTCCTTATAGGGAGAATGTTCTCACCAACTGAACTAAATAAACACGTCCTGAACATTCAAAATAAGAGACTATTCAACTATCTTGTAGCGATTGTATACATTGGCACATCGTTAGATATAGTATTTATTTGTAAATAACGCGACCGACACTGATTTAAATCCATCATGTTTGTTCCGCCATTCCATCTCAGTGGTGCGTGTTAACGCAATAACAATTATATTGCGGGTTATTAATTAAAGCTACATCAAATTTGTCTTTGGTTTAGTGTCGCTGAAAACACTGCGTGTGGAAATTAATTAACTCAATCTCATCGTGTTATTTTTACATCATCTTTGCTATGGTGATTTAAAGAATGTTCTTGTAATTTATTCACTCTTCTTGTTAATTTGATTTAATCCTGGTTGCTTTTAAAGCCTGTATTCCAGTGTGTGGGACTTTTGGCATCAATAATTCAAATCGATTAAGATAGGAAAAAGTGAATGCTTAAGTGGGACTCGAACCCACGATCTTTCCCTTACAGGGGGAATGCTCTGACCACTGAGCCACCGAGCCACACCTGAAGCTATCCAAATTCTCCTATACTACCGTCTTAGGGCGACTCTTAAGACTTAAGACTTTAAGAGTCGTTCCCCCTGTAAGGGAAAGATCGTGGGTTCGAGTCCCACCTGAGCATTCACTTTTTCCTATCTTAATCGATTTGAAAAGTTAGCATAGTAAACGCTTCAAAATTTCATTCAATCAATAATTCAATCAATTCACAAGTCCACTGCTCGAAATAGGCCTCTGTTACTGGATTTTATTTCGAGTTTTTTGTTTGAGTCTCTTGCAGTGATGTCGTCTGCTTAGTTTTCCGTTAGTCGTCTCTTACGTCACCCTTCGAATGTGATGGAGGTGGTGATACTCGTATTCTGTCTTCATTACCAGACGGATAATTTGGTATATATTTGATTATTATGACAGCGACAGAGTCTGACCCTCCAGACCCCGAGAGTAAAACCTACGTCAGAGCATCTTCCGTCATTTAGTATTCAGTAGGCGAATCGGGTTGCAGATAAGGTTGTCTTGAACCCCAAAAATGACACCCCGAAAAAACTAATTTATGGAAGTTGAACGACAGACAATACGTTTTAAGATATTCCGTGCCTGACGTCAATTTAATCAATAATGTATGGTTTATCAAATGGATTTGAACCTAAACCGCCTATGGTCCAGATCTTGTTAGCATATGTTAGTTTATAATAGTCAGTACCTCTAGTTGATACCCCTATATAGTGCAGGTATTCACTATTTCTAGTCTCAATTAGTATAGTCCTCAATTAAAATTCTCTAAGGGCCTTTACACCTTTAACCCACGTTACCACCTAAGCTTTCATCAGACATCGTAGTAAGATCTTCTCATGTTTTTCTGCAAATTTAAAACAAAAATACTAAAATATTAAACAAAGATCGATCTAGATGATTTTAATATCTTTAAAAACTCAAAGCCGAATAGTAGCTAGAAAATGTCAGAAACATTTTCCTCACAATATTTTACTTCGTGGAACATTTAGAAACCCATGATAAAAAACATTATAGACGTAAGTAATACACATTGGTCTCACGCGGGTTCCAATTCAATTTAAGCCAGTGTCCATCCATCATTCTCCAACCGTTCAAATATAACAAAATATAAAACATTCCGCCATTATATATACTGAATATGAAAGAACGTTACAGCGACCTCTTAAAGGAGATGTCGCGAAATTTTACTATAAAGTGCGCGTTATACGACAATATTAAATTTAATAACAACTTAAATTGAGAGCTTCGTTATGGTATTTTGACATACTTTCTAGAAAACTGTAATCGTTTTATAAACATTTTAGTGCTTAATAGTTAAGGAATAATTTATGGAGCTAATTGAGTATAACTTTGTTTTAGTAGGAACATCAACTAATAGCTATACCTTCTAATAGGTTTCATCGCAAAACCAATGACAGGATAAGTTTTTTTAGGATTAATTGAGATCACGATAACGGGAATTAACGCGATCATGGTATAGGTACTTACATGGAACGCGAGAGTTTAAAAGTTAGTAATAGAGATCAAATTGAGTAAATTAAAACCACATAAGTAGTATGAAGATTTATCGTTCCAATGATAATATAATAGAAAAGGCATAATTCCCATTTTTAATTTGCTACCTTCTTTACGATAACTCTAAATAACACCTCCATGCATAACATGCTGATTGTACCATTAGCCTCAGACCACGTTAGGAGGCAATGGGACAAGACAAGTATTCGCTCAACCAGCATGCATATGTCGGCGCCAACTTGCTTAATCAGCCGTTCAATTAACGCCTAGGCTGTTAACTAAACGACGCCATTTAATTAACGACCTGAATGATATTCAGCCGTAACGTTTATTACAGCATTTAATTAACTGGCTGGCTAACGTTTAGGCCATTTGTAATAGAGCACCACCACGAAATAAGACAGAAAATTCGATATATACATACATAATATATTCACACCTGTAAATTTCTGAGGAGGTAGGCAGAGGTGTATTCACAGAAAATTTGTGATAGGTTTATTATTAAGCTCCTACATTAGCCTTCGTTTTATTTTTTTATAACCATACAGAAAAAAGTCATTTCTATAGCTGTTTGATTAAATGGTGATGTTGTTTAATTACAAATGTCATCCAAGCACGTTCCATAGCCGTTTAATCAAATGGCTGAACAATATTTAGGCCGCTAATTGAACGGAGCTGTTTAATAAAGAGACTGGAATTTGGGTTGAGCAGTTATTTATTTGTAAGCCTAAATTTTGTTACGCAGTAAAAAAACTGAGCTTGACATAAATACACCTTATGCATACAGGTAACAAATGATATTGTCTATATGTGTATGAAATTAATTAAATCTGGTGACCGTAAATTATTGGATGGACTGAATTCCTTTCAGCGGGCACATCACTTTGGTTGAGGATTATTGTATTTTATCTGCATTTAACATTTTAATATTATAAATAAATCATAATGTGAGTTGATTGAGTAACTGAGCCGTGAAAAGGTTATTGGGATACGATATACTAATACAACCTCTAAAATATATATCTAAAAATAAGGTTGAATATTGATTGCCACACGGTTCAACTGCTAAGCCGATGAAGGGTCATCTGGTTTGATCTCGTAAGTTAGAATGCGGTAACTATGTTCAAAACTTTTTAAACAATTTTGTATATATTACAAATTAAACTTAAATCACTTTGTTTAAGGTACTGACATCATGTTCATAGGAAAAGGAACCCATTTTAAAGTTCATAACATACAAAGACTTCTATGAAATACGCATTACAAGGTATAATCTTCCCGCTAACAGTCTGTAAATATTCATTTTATGTCGATATTGTTAAATGACGTGAATGTCCTCTTGAAATTTTT
The DNA here is from genome assembly GCA_949126895.1 of Eilema caniola. Classification (NCBI taxonomy): domain Eukaryota; kingdom Metazoa; phylum Arthropoda; class Insecta; order Lepidoptera; family Erebidae; genus Eilema; species Eilema caniola. Next base: position 16,628,029 of record OX421477.1, read on the forward strand.
GAGATTGAAATACCGTATTAGGAATACTCTTCAAGTTCACAATTTCTTTTCTATTCTATAAAGCTTGCAATGGATACAATATGGTTCCCGTAATAAATATTTACGATCAATACTTACAATATTGTGTCGATATTGCTGTTGTATTTTGATTGGACAGTAAAACTTCAGTTGAAACAAACGCGTATTACTTAAGTCGTAACTTTTTATTGAACATCATAAAAATGATTTTCCCAGTTTCGTTGCAGGTTGGTTCTTATAAATCTGAACAAGTTTCACTCCCAGTATGGTTGCGCGGATTTTTATCTGTTGTTAATTTCAATCTTCATAAACGCGTCAAAAATAATTTGAATGGCAAGCAATCGTCCCATCCCTTTCCCACTCCCGCACAATATCGCAATGCAAGGTCGACCGCACCGCTTCCTATCGGATATGCGAGACTAATTGCTTGACATCTTCACTTCCGTCGTGTGAGTCGAAAAACAATGGCGTAATATCGCAGCGCTCCGCATCTTTAAATTTTATATGTGTTAATTCGTCAAAATTACATTTCAATTTAGTGTCATACTAATCTCTTGAGAACTAAGTGTGATCCCGCGATTGTGTATGGACTCATGGACTTAGATAGCTGCTGATTAGCAATCCGCACCGCAGAACAGAAGACGCGACGCCATCATCGCCACTCATCAGAACAAACACCAGGTATTGTGCATTCACATCCTTCACTGAACTGCATTTGTTCATAATCCCGGCAGTTCAAAATTATTCCCATCGGTTTGTCTTGTCAATCAAATTAATTAGTATAATTTAGTCTATTCACGGTTTTCACACATTGTGCCGCCATATGCAATTTTTCAAAATTTATATCGCAAATTTTTGGCCATCGCATTAGTATCAAATTTTCGCATCCCCCGCACAATCATTAAATGGTCCTTCTCCCTGGATTTGAATTAGTTATCGCAATAATTACTCATTCGAAATATAATTTAAAAACAGTTCACTCGCACACCGGTAAGTCAATATAGGTTAGTTACCGACATACCTACTTGGGTAATTAATTTTCGTTCGTTCATCCGCTTATTAAATTGTCGTATTTTATTTGTTCAAATTGCATCGTAGGTACGTTGGTTTAATACATAATTTGTCGCTTATAAAATCGCTAACGTGTAAGTAAACATAAATCTGTCGCTTACTTATTTACCTATTTATTTCGTTTCGCCCCGCATAGGTAAATAGGCCACTACTATATCGTTTT